>CM060731.1:77694361-78265361 GCA_030704615.1 Takakia lepidozioides
TGTGACGAAGACCAGTAGCACGAAAATTGCTGATGGTGTTCGTGTACGATATGTCCTCTGTGCGGGGAAGCTGAGGTGCCTCAATCCCACCTGCTTCCACTTTCTCTCCAAAGGAGAGCGGAGAAACGAGACGGATTGGACTGGCACAACGCATCATCCATTCATTGTCTCCAGCCAAGCTCCTGCGGGTTCTTTCAAGTGTGCACATTGCAAAGAACCACCGACGTGCATGTCCATGTGCAGAGCCAAGCAATACTACGTTATCCATTTGCTCCCGGACTTGACTAGAGCTTGCATACACGTTGGGGTCCACTGCCACCCCTTGGCGAGAGGCAACATGCGTGAGGCTGTGCAGGAAGCACACGACATCATAAAAGAGGAGGTCAAATTGAGCCCCGGAGCCAGACCAAAGCAGATTCAGCTGAAGGCAGCCCACAAGATTGCTCTTGGCAAAATCATGTCTGAAGATGGTTCCGACCGAGAGCCCTTGACCGAAGACGAGATGCGTGACCTCTTGGAGTCCGTCTCGCACGTTTGTAGTCCGAATGTGCGGAATCACATCGTATCTTGCAAGCAGGAGTTCGGCAGGGGGTCGGACATGTACTCAATCCTGGAGGTGAAACGAATGACTGGATATGACTACATCCAAGGTAGTAGGTTTCCAGGGCAAGGCAGCGAATCCGATCGTTGTTACATTTTCAAAATGTCGACGTGTGGGCCTGGGAGTGGAGTCGACTTGGTCACTCGCATGACAACTGGAAACTTGTCGAATGATTGGGTGATGTTTGATCACATCAAGCGAATTACAAACCATCAGTGGGTGACTATGGGTGCGCATGTTTATGACTATCACTCCAAGAGGCTCATGACGATTGCAATCTGCGAGATGAAAGGGGAGGACACACAGTCCGAGATGCATCTGTGGGAGGGCATAAACGAGCAGATGGCAAGGGCGGGATTGCCAGAGCCCAATTTCAGGGGATTCATGGCAGACAACGCTCAGGCCAACTGGGCAGCGGTGCGGCGTGTGTACGGTGAGGACCCCAATGTTCCAATGGAGGGGAAAGAGAGATCCTGTGGATTCCATTGGATGCAGAGTCTATCCCACTACACTACCAAATTTGTTGCTAGCTCATTCCAGGCTGAACACCGTGTCCTTTGTACGGCGTGGAAGGATGCACCCACATTTGATGACGCGGAGGTTAAGTTTGCTATCATCGAGGCTTGGTGGAACACGTCAGGTGCAGTGGAGACAACCAATCTGGGAGCATTGCACAGCTGGTTGGGGTGGTGGCATTTTCGGTATCGACAGTTCGGACAATACATGCGGGAGGTAGGCTGCTGTCATTTTCGTTCATTTGTCTTTCTGTTACGGACATTTCGATTGGTCCCTCACCATTGTTTGTGTCCTTCTAGGAGCGGTGCTTGGATTCCGACACGGACATGCCGAACACGAATATGGCAGAATCGGTCCACTCCTCCTGGCGAGCGTCTTCTGCCGCACATCTGGTGGACGTAGTCACGGCCACAACGGAGGACATCGACAGAGCAATCATGCAGCAAGCCACGTACTACAAGTTCTTGAGCGGCAAACAATGGGGTTTTGGGCCGGACAGGGAGGAATTGTTGGTACGAACAGCTTCGAGGTCCAAGAATCCAGTGAAATGGGCGACACCATTGCGAGAGAAGATCAAAGGGACGCCTCTGCACCGCAGAGGTGAACACCTAGAGGGGGACGTCCGGACTCGCCCTGTCAGGCGGAGGATTGAAGAGGAACCCGGGTGCGAAGAGGATTCCTGGAGATCCGACAGGAACATTCGGACAGCACCTCGAGGTCCCGTCATGTTGCCGCACAATGTGTCTTCCAGCAGTGGAAGCCCAAGAAATTCCAGATCGCCGTCGCCTTCAACCGGGGATTTCGTGCAACAAATTCCCACCGCTCCCTTGCCCCACATTCCGCCCGCTGTTATGCAGTATGGCCAAGCCATTGTGGAGACGACTGTGTCTGCATCACAGTGGAGAATTGCTCGCACAAAGCCGTCGTTTCGAGGAAGGTGTTCCGCAATTCGTGTGGATACACGGCAACGTTGTTTAGAGATGATAAGGAGGAATCCAGATGGGGCTGTCCCTGCTCCTACTTTTACAGGAAGATTTGTCCATGCAAAGTTTGCGGAGGCGACAACCACCCAGTTCTGGTTCTGCAGGCACGACATTATGACTTGCGTGTATGGAAAGCCCAAGTACGGCATACAAACAATGCCAGAGGCTCCCCCGGTGTGGCCGGTGGAACCAGGCTGCGATCTGAGTCAGGTTGAGGCCGACGCCCTTACCGCCGCAGGATTTCGGATGGTGCAGCGCACTGACGTCCCCAGACAACCATTTCCGCTTCCACAGCCTCCACCACCGACCCCTGTGAGAGCAAGAACAATGGGACACGACAGCTCTAAGCATCCTACACACCGTTGGGGGAAACCGAAGAGGCGGCGACCTCCCTCAAAAGTGAACGAGACAAGGATGGGGAATGCACTTCGGATGAACTGTACAATCCAGAGCTCGACAGAAGTGCCCCCACCAGGATTCGGGCGTGTGTATCAGATGGCCACGACGGGCTCAGCTGTTCGCAGTGAGGTGTACACCATCACCATTTCAGAATTACCCACCTGCAATTGCACCGACTTCCAGATCATGGCGAACAAGGGGGCATCATACTGCCCTTGCAAGCATTTGTACTACGTGTACCTAAAGAGACTCCGTTGTAATTCCACAACTCATCACTTCATACATGCACCAGGGTTGAGCCCCCAGGAGGTTCACACTCTTCTGAATATGGATCCAGGGGACCAGTGAGCTTGGCTTGCGGTCCACATACAATGGTACGCCCATCCTTTTCGGATAGTAGAACTGTACTGCTGCCAGTACCTCAGACTCTGGCCACAGAAAGGTCCGACATATGTCTTGCCTACCAGTAACCTGTTTTGATCGAACTAAGATATTACTATATCGTTCACTTGTTTCCACGTGCATGTATTTTTGTATGTTGGAGGGTTCATGTTTTTCTGCTTTCCGAAAACTTGCTCTCCTCATTCGACCTCCGACAAGGAAATGCGGCGCCGAATTTCCAAGTATCGTCGTAGGTACCCCCAGAGGCGGCCTTCGCCAACACCAAACCGCTCCGAAATTTCGCACGTGCGAACCCTAATGCGGCACCCTATTTCCCAGTTCAGTTGCAAACCTTTCCCGCCGAATACCCGAAGAAGACAGAATTGTGAAGTACTGCAGACTGTATTGGTGCAGACTCCATTGGTTCAATCGCGGCAAAAGGGTCAGCTTCATTCCAATGTTAAGGCATGTAAAACCGCGGAATACTCTATACAGGCCAGTATGCGACGTCCTTTTGCAGTGGTATACTGGATTTCCCGTTGCACGGTCACTTATTTCCATGAGCGGATCTATAAAACCATGAGCGGACTTGTTACTGACGACATATCTTCGCCGCATTACATGATCTGGAACGTCCAAAAACGGCAAGGTCAAATAAAAAACTATTATTTTAATACTTGTTTAATCTGCCGCATTTCCAAATTTGGAGGAGTCCGCTCATGAAATCCGCGTATCTTAGACTTCGGCTCACCGCTCATGCGGCTCATGCGGCTCATGGCTCATGGCTCATGGTTTCTGCTCAATAAATAGTAAACCTCAGTGTGAAACTAGCTAGGAAATAGTTAGTTTTGATATATTGATATTTGGGATTGACCCAAGTGTCAATCCAGGGGCCAATATATGTTTGGGCACCTGACGTTGTTATCTTCACGGTAGATCGCGGTGGGCTCATCTTTCTCGAGTTGAGCCTCACCGCATCTAGCTATGGCGCCGTAGTGGGGATTCTCCATGGCGTGGGGTGCACTTGGCTCGACTTAATATATGAGTGATGTTTTCATGTGCAAGTATGTGAGTTTGAGAGAGCTTGTGTGTTTGTTCATTGTGATGGACTAGAGTGGTGGCTAGTGGCAGCCTAGTGGTTGGACTAGTGGCTGCACTAGTGGTGGCTAGTGACAGCCTAGTGGTGGACTAGTGGCTGCACTAGTGGTGACTAGTGGTTGTCTAGTGGCAACCTAGTGGTGCACTAGTGGTGGACTAGT
Source organism: Takakia lepidozioides (assembly GCA_030704615.1). Taxonomy (NCBI): domain Eukaryota; kingdom Viridiplantae; phylum Streptophyta; class Takakiopsida; order Takakiales; family Takakiaceae; genus Takakia; species Takakia lepidozioides. Next base: position 77,698,501 of record CM060731.1, read on the forward strand.
GATAGACTAGTGTTTGGTGTGCACATGTGTTGTGTGGTTGTGGACAACGATGTAGTTGTGTAACGATATGTATGCACACGACAGGTAATGTATAGAAGCAAGTAATTTGATCTCTACCAATTAATTTTTTAGTGGATGAGATGATGAGATGAATGTCTAGTGACCTCGGGCACAAGATCCGGCTTCAAAATGTATATGATAGATATGCCAATACTAAATGGTATAAACTTATGGGCTCATTCATGTTTTCTTATTAATTTTTAATTTTTAATTTTGTTTTTTGGTTTCCCGGTGAGCGAGGGAGTATGTTTGATTTCTAAGTATATTCATAATTTTGATGAGGGTATGTTCGTCAAAGACAATGTTGTGGGCCTGGATCATGGTCACAGGCATATGGGTTATATGTGATGTCAATGATGAAGCTAGAAAAGAAAAGACATGGGGTATGATGCATAAGTAGGGTGAAAAACCAAATTTCTATTTAGTGGAACAATATGTTTTGTATTTTACAGTCTCTCTCTTAAAAATAATAAATAAATAAATAAATTCCAGAGAAAAATACCTATGAAAACTAGAAATAAAGTGGCATTTAGGTGGCAGTGATTGTGGTGGGAAATTGTTGATCTAGGGACTAAGAAATTAATTGAACTCCATGTGGTTTGGAGGACCAACTTTTGGAAAGCTAGATCAATAATGAAAACAATTCAAAAACCTTTTTCAAGCAATCATGGCTGTTGTTTTTGGAGCTATAGAAGGTGGTGGGGGAATTCTACCTCTCTCTCCCCGGTCTTTTCTTTTTATTGGTCCGCGAAGAGCAATTGCAACTTGTGCACGTAGTACATGTTGGATTGCCATGGTGAAAACTAGTGCAACTAGAACCTTATGTTCCCCTTGTCCACGCGGAGGGCTTACAAGAAGGAATATACCATACTTGCCCAAGCTATTCGTCAGGACCCTGCCGGACTTTTTAAGAAGGGTGGCAGGTACGGTAGATCTCAATTATTATTTCTTGGTTGGGTGGTAAACGCTTTGACACATTATCTTTGGTCCCTATGACTCAATACTAATATTTTATATGCATCTAAAGTTAAGTTCAAGAGTACTGTGGGGCCAATAATGCTCAATCAAATTGGTCCCATTGTTTATTTATTTGTCCCTACAAGTGTAAAGGGGTCCATGCTCTTCATATAATTTCTAGAGTTTTGAGATTTTGACAGCTACTATCATTTATCCATTATCTAGTAGACAGAAAGTACAGTACAGACTCATCAATTAAAAAGATGATATTGGATGAAAAAATATGACAGAAAATATAGTCTTTGATGAATCTGTATTCCTATTTTTATTGGCTTGAGAGGATACAACAACTGAATGACGTGCTGGGGAAGAGTGTATCCTCAGAGTGAAATGATAACCACGACAACGCATTTTACACATATCAAGCTCTGTACAATACTATATCCTCTTAAAGTTTCCTGTGTTATAATACAAATACCTGTTCTAGAAGAAGAAGAAGACTCCGGCCAAAGCCCAAGTGATTTATACCTGGCACTCTCAAATGCTGATAGACTAAATACTGAATCTCAAGATATTATGAATGTACAAGTTTTTCACTTAAAAATAGTTAATTTAAGGAGGTTCATAAGGTGGCTAATTGTCGTCAAGATCTATCCCCACAAATAGAGATATAAAAATGTACATATCTAAAGGAAACACCCCCGCAATCGCTCACAAATCGAGCCCCTTAATTATTATTTGCTTGTTTTCAAGCTCGATTAATTATCCAACTATAAAGAGTATATGTAGTACCCTCAGACTCCCAGCCTTCAGCATTGAAAACCCTTAAAAGAAAAAAAAAACTTTAGATTTCCAATAAGATAAACTAACAAAATTATGAAATATTCAGTTAGTCTGCTAGTTTATTTAGTCATTCACTGTTTTAGTGACTAGGGACTGCTTTCCCTCCCCTTTCTACCAAAAAACAGAGAAAAAAAACTGCTTTGACACTTGGCACCATATGAATACTAACAGTAGAATTAGACTAATTATTACTGAATATAATTAAAAACTGGAGCCTGATAAAGACAGAAAGTATCTATATAGCGCAATAGACGTGTGGACTTTGTGAGGCAGACAAAGAGAGGAGCGCAGCTGTGCACGAGCTGCGTCTGTGGACGCCCACCAGACGGTCAAGGATCTGCCGTGGCACGTTGTTGACATGCGGGGTCGCTTCATGTTGAATTCAGACATGGCCCAACACTTGTATGCTGTCAGCCATGCTCGTGCATCTGCTGCAGAGAAAAGAGGGAGAAAAGGAAATCAAGGTTTTGTGGTTGGGTTGATAGAATTGGGTCAGGAGGACGAGTTTGCAGATTGGATCTGTAATTCCGAGAACACAGTGTTCACTCTCTAAGCTGTTCAACACTCCAAGCTGCTGTTCAATTCATGGTCAGGTGATCTTAACACTCCGCTCCACTGGCTTGATTACCACTAGAGATTTGTATGTTCATCTGTTGCAATTAAATTCTGGTGGTGCCTGAGTTGATCAAGCAGCTGCTTCGAGTTTTGATCCTCCCATTGTCAATTGTTTTGAGAAAAATGGAAGAAGAGGTTCATGGGCTAATCCAGGGGTCTGTGAAACGAGTCACAACACATGTTGTGAAGGCTGAATCTTCTGCACCCACACTGAGAGACAGAAGATTGACCAAATGATACGAGAGACTTTCCCTCAGAAGTCCAGATGCATGTCGGGGAGATTGTGATTATGAACGAGAGGAAAAAAAGTAGCAAAAGAGACGAGCACAGGGATCCGAAGAGCTAATTATGCGAGGAGGTGTTGAAATCTACGATATATAGAAACTAACTTTATGATCTCTGGACAATTAAAGCCCTTGGCAAGCAGTTTTCTACGGTCTCATGAGGCCGAGCGAGTGATGGGGTAGAGGGGAGATGTTGTATGAGTGCCCAGTGAGTGCTGAGGGGGGAAAGGAGACACGTGCATGCGTCTTTCCGCACGTACTTCTGGCATGGATTACTTACAGAACATGGGTTTGTTGTGTTTGTTTGATTCCAGGAGTGAACAAAGGCTTGCAACAGAGTTTGAAACCATCGGGGTGTCATTATGTCACTGCCGATGAATAACGAGCTGGCTGACTTAGACGAAACAGATGCAGAGTGCACTAGCAAGGGTTCAAATTATGGAGAAGATCCAGCGGGGTCGTTGCGGAAGCAGGATACGTTCTCTTATTGGTGGGACGTACTAGCAGAACAATTAGGAGATTTGCGCTTGTTGGGGCTAGCATTAGGCTACTGCTTGTCAGCGTCCCTCCTCTCCATCATAAACAAGTGGGCCATCATGGAGTTTCCATACCCGGGCTCACTCACAGCGCTCCAGTACTTTACCAGTGCAGCTGGAGTGTTTATCCTGGGCAGGACAAGATTGCTTGAACACGACCCCCTCTCACTTTACACCATGTGGAAGTTTCTTCCAGCAGCCATATGCTACTACCTATCCCTCTTCACCAACAGTGAACTCCTCCTGCATGCCAATGTTGATACATTTATTGTGTTCAGATCAGCGGTGCCAATCTTCGTGGCCATCGGAGAAACACTCTACTTGAAGCAGCCATGGCCATCCCTCACGACATGGTCCGCTTTGGGAGTAATTCTGGGGGGTTCTACGCTGTATGTTTTCACAGATTCTCATTTCACATTTACAGCTTATGGCTGGGCATTTGCATATGTTGCTAGCATGGCGGTGGATTTTGTGTACGTGAAGCACATCGTGATGACAGTGGGACTAAACACATGGGGCTTGGTGCTGTACAACAACTTGGAAGCACTCCTCCTCTTCCCTTTGGAGCTTCTGCTGATGGGGGAAGGCATGCAGCTGAAGAACGGGACTGACAACCTCTCCCTGGACTGGCTCTCTCTCAGGATGTGGCTGCCAGTGGGTCTGTCTTGCGCATTTGGTCTGGCAATCTCCTTTTTTGGCTTCTCCTGCCGCAGGACAATATCAGCCACTGGCTTCACCGTGCTGGGTGTGGTGAATAAGCTGCTGACTGTTGTCATCAACCTCCTGATCTGGACAAAGCATGGATCCATGATTGGCACTTGTGGCCTGTTGATTTGTATTATCGGCGGTGTTCTCTACCAACAATCCACTGTGAAACCCAAGTTCATAATTACACCCCCCAGTTATGCCCCTGTTGAAGATGTGGAGCAACCCCACAACATTGATCATGACAGCAAGTCTGGTTAGATCATCTAAAGTGCCTTGGCTTCACATCTCTACACCTTAGTTTATACTTCTATCTCTCTGACTACAACAGCGATATTTGCTTGCAGCCGGCGGAAGATCATGAAGTAAAATCCGCAACCATTAGCTCGCTCATTTATTTCATGCACCCTCCGGAAGCCCGATACCGAGTCTTCTCTAAGTTACACACCATTCATGAAATTGTTGTTTTTCTTCACCTCAGCACCGCGCACACCGAGGAGCTTGTTTGAATGGTGAGGGAGTGAGTAGAGAGCTCTTAAAACCATGCACCTCTGAAACATGTTAAGATCCTCTCAAACACTCTGGTGTGGGCACTAGAAAGAATGCCAGCAGTGTGTTTGAGTCTGAAATGAAGAGACATTCTGAAGATGTGCTCAGAATTGTACTGCCCTCCATAACACCACTAGTTTTGTGGCACTGTTGAACTTCTATGGCTCTGGTAAGCATGCAATTTGGCCCACGGACACTTCGCTTCACAAGCTACAATTGTTGCACAGAACTGCTTGCACTTTGGATAATCCCTAACAAATCAGATCTGATATTGAACCCACTGGCTAAGTGATCGCATAATTAGGAGAACCCCAGTAGGTGTAACCCCAGAGAGTGTCACCCCAACATGTGTGACCCCAATGTGTGTGCCACCAGTGTGAATTTTCAAAACTTGAATTGCGCGAAGAGCGTAAACTCAATTTCTGTGATCTATCAATCATTCAACCAAGCGTATAACAGATGCACCCTCTCAGTAACTCAGCTAAGAATTCCAATGAGGATTTGCAGGGTTGGTTCCAAATTTGGGCTACTCAAATAAGACAGTAGCAGTTATAACCAAACATACAAGTTACTGATTGGTTATTAGTGTGGTACTTGTACAGCAGTAGCCACTGATATATTTCTATGTATTTACAGCCAATATGTACATGTCATGGGATCCCAAATTATTCACTACATTGATCAGTGAATAAAACCAAGGCCTAAATTGCATCCTTGCAACTCCTGATTTCTTGAAGTGAAATCTGGTTCTACACATTAGGCTGCAAACTGGAATGCAATGCAACATCACGAGAGGTTCCATATCTCTTGTCTATGGCGTCCAGGCACCACACATGGCCATCATCCAAATTAGGCAAGCGTGCTTCCACAAGGGGGGTTACTGGAGTTTGGGTTTGGGGCATGGTGACACCGGCCACCAACCTCAACGCATTCGACGCATCAACATCCAGACAAACATCAATCAGTGGTACACCCTTTGGTGCTGGAGGGATACCTGTAATCTTCAAGATTCCAAGCAAGTGATTATCTTTGACAGTCGTTCCCTCTCCTTCGTAGACAAGAATGATCGCCTCTGTCTGATTAGCCTGGCTTGTGGTTAACACGACATCTCTTCTTGTTGGGATAGTGGTGTTTCTTGGTAAAATCACTGTAAACTCACCCCCTGTACAGCTCAAGCACATGCATCTGAAATCACTTGAACTGAACATATATGTAGACAAACAGCAAAGAAGATAAACTGACCACATCAAACACCTGCCAGAATCTTGGCAGGTCGCTATACAAATTCGCTGAAAACTATACCTTCTGTCAACCATGGTCGGACTGAATTGAGCACCGAAAGGACCATCATCACCAATTGCACCTATTGGTGGATTGCTTAAAATATGCACGTTCGTTCTGCACAGGATCTGTACTGTACCTGAAAGTCGAACACCCAAGCTGAGGGGCGTGACCTGAATTGTGAGCAAATCCAGGCTGCCTGATGGATCTGTCAAACCAGCTGTAATGGCCCCTTCTAGTGCTGCACCACATACTGCTGCTTCCAGGGGGTCTATCCCTGTGTATGCCTATCAAAACATATCTTGCACAACTTCAAAAAACAATCTAAAATACATCTCTGACTGGAGTAGATTTATTTCTGGGAATCTAAACATAGGGAGGTCAAGAAATTCTCAACACTACAACACAACTCAGTTCTTGGATATGCTGAAGAACTGAATGGTGAAATCTGCCCACTGATACTTGACATGTACGTTGCAACAAACTGATAAAACTAAATTTCATACAGTGTGACAGCAAGTACTGCTATGCAATAGAGATCACTCCCATAAAGATGCTGTCAAACTCCACTACATCCTATACGTCTTCTACTCTGGGTAGCAGGATGGTGAACATTACCTCCTTGCCATGGCACATCTTCTGCAGCAATGCACGTATCTTGGGGATTCGGGAGCAGCCTCCCACAAGGATCACGTCATTGATATTGTCTGGATCCATGTTTGCATCATCTAAGCATTGCTGTACCAAAGCCTGGCAGCGCAGAAACACAGCTGAATTTACGGCCTGAAACACCTCTCTTGTGATGGTTTTGGAAAACTTGACTCCACCGGCTGTTGTCTCGATGTGGGTGCTATCATGATTAGACAAAGCTAGCATTGCCCTCTCAACGGTAAACTGCAGCTGGCTTACAATCCTTTTCAGAGCATTTTCATCTTTCTCCAACAGGGGTTGAGTCTCGAGCACCAGATAGCTGATCAGATTGTGAAGAAGATCCTCCCCACCAATCACATCTCCAGCAACGGCTTTGATCTCTGATATTCCCCCAGCAGTTGTAGTCAAGGAAACATCAGTGTAACCTGCTCCCATATTAAAGATGAGAGCGACTCTCTCCACACTGCTGCTGTCTACGTCTCCCTGTCAGCAGAATGCATGCCAATAAGCCAAGAGTCAATATCTCCATGTCACCAGACAAATGTCCCCCAACTAAGAATCCACCCGTCTGGGTGGCCGGCTTTCATTCAGGTGGGGTAAGGTACAGTCTTCATTATCGCCTGCTTTGCAGCCCTGTTATGGAGTCCATGGTGTGATTGCTGCCATCAACAGGGGGATGACAGCTGAACTGTCATTGAACTTGGGCTGTTTCCCTTTGTCAGACAACCAAGTGACACCCACAAAATGCCATCAAAACCAATGTGACCCTTGTGTATGAAACAGCGTATCAAATGTTACCAGTTGGAGTGGTACTTTGCATTTAAGGAGAAAAACATATCCCTGGATTGTTGCCCTCACTCTCCTGATCCCTCTTTCCTTTCACAGGGGCTCTCTAATTCTCTGTTTGATTGGCTAAATTTGCTCTGCCTTGTTTGAAAGCTTATTTCTTTCTTTCCGTCTCTTGGAAATCTTGGGGAATTCCCAAATAGCTCCACCCCGACTGCCCCTATGATGCCTGATCCAAGTGCAACACAAAAGAAACAGAGGGCCCCACAAAGGCAAACCGACTCGAGCAGTGTCTGGGTTGGCTTGCCAATACATACTGTATTTGCTTGCATCCAGGAAGGGGTTTATCCAATATACCACTATCCATTAGAACTAAGGAAACCATGTAGTTTTGCAAAGCAAACGACACAGTGGCGTCACACATTGTGGTTGTGCCCTGTACCTTGTTAGCTTGTTGCTGTTGTTGTGCATACACCAGGGCCACTGCGCTGGGTTCTGGCATCAAACGTTGAACTTCAAGGCCGGCCATGGAGCACGCCCTCTCCACTCGGCTCTGTTGAAATCTGCTGAAGGAAACAGGGACAGTAAGCACTGCGGAACGGACCACTTGCCCAATGTGTGCTTCTGCCATAGCCTTAAGTTCCGAAAGCAATACGGCAAGCACCTCTTCGGGCGTGGTAGACCTCCATACATTGGTCCCCAAGGCTCCCAGGTAAGGACGCATGCCAACATCCACTGATTGAACTACAAAAGGATAATGTTTACAGCTGTGAACCACAGGGTCAGTGTCGATTCGACCCACCAGCCGCTTCACATTGAAGATTGCACTCCCAGAGAGCAGCTCTTGCTCACTAGCTCCACCCGTCAGGCTTAGCCCACCCGTGCTATTTTCCTTGAACATGACATTAGCGGGCAATCGGCGTCGGCACTGTGCATTTGCGAGTACTTCCACGCGGGAATCCCGCCAGACGGCTACGCTACAATATGCCGTACCTGCACAATGCAGGAAGAATGTAGCATCGGAAGATTGATCACTTCGTAGAGCATGCAAACAAAGGAGAAGCCTGCCCCTGATCTGAGTGCTGATTGTGTATAAATGAGAAGAAGTCCGAGCTCTGTGATTTCAACTGTCACAAAACCAAAATGCAGAAACTTCCCACTTAGAGGTTTCTATGCAAGGGAAGAGCCGAATACGTTTTGAATACGTTCCTTATCTGACTGTATGAGGAGACGAAATTCGATAGGACCGCAAGGAACACATGGGAAAGGAGAAATTCAATCAGTCGTTGGGCACTTCCTCTGGGGAAAACCTTGGGGTTTTCATTGTCAGAAGCATGACATGCTCCGAATGTGCGATCGAAGGATACTGAAGTTTGTACATACGATGGGTTTTGGAAAACTAAGGATTTCATGAGAAGCTTCAGAAAACCCACAGTCCAATGATCAATACACCATGACATCTTGAGGTCATTCACTTTGAGATTACACATCATGCCTTCTAGCCTAATGTTGATGAAAACTGTGAATAGATCCGTTCTTGCCTTATCTCCAAGCCTCTTGAAGATTCTTCATCTTCTACTCTAGAGTAACTTGTCTACCAAAAACTTAGCCAGGAGCTGGTGTACTAATTCCCCAGAGAATACAGGGAGGTATAAGCATTATACAAAAAGCCCCTCTTTATATTGCCAGAAATTATATAGGCTCCAAGAACACAACAGATCATGTTTACATCTGAAGATTTTTGTGAAATATTATTCAAATCTCCTTCTCGTGCTCAAAAGTTCTCATAGTATGTGTATTCTTTCAGGCGATTCTCCGAGAGCTTCACAGTGGTCGATGCACGAGCTGCCAAATGAGGATTCCTGTGCCATAGCTGCGAAAAACTCCGACTTCACGAGAGCCAGTGGCCCCGATCGTTCGCAATCAAAAGTTGCACAGAACGAGTAGCGATTTCTTCACTGGATCTCAGCAGATTCCATTTGCTTCTCATATTCCTATGCACTCACACACGACGACGTCTCGAGCAAAGGGTGTGACGATATTATCATAATCTGCAGGAAACTCACCCACATCGACGCCCACAGCTGCTTCCGCATACTGACCTCCGCTGGAAGAGTGGTCAGCCGGATCACTCTCCGTTGCAACAGAATAAGAAGCAGCCTCCATAGCTGGTGCCAGATCTCAACCTCTACCACTCCAAATGCAATCCAGTGATGTCAATACTAAGGGACCACAATCTTCTCCGCGAGAGAGACAGGACACATTGCCTTCCATAAACTGAGAAAGGGTGGCAGATGGAAGGCATGCAGTCTGCGTGCTGTCATGGGCCAGTGGGATCCATCCTTCCGGTTTATACAATGTAGTAAGATTTGATGAGCAGACTATTGCATGGCAGTACCCATGAGGAAATAGTGATTAAGTTGCCAATGGTTGTGAGGAAGACGAATGAAGACTGTTCACTTCTACTTAAGAGCATCAAGAGTTGTGAAGGCGGCACCCATTTCCATTTCTGTCATGTTCACTAATAGTGGTGGCTCATCCCAGGATGGCAGTACCTGTAGATGTGTTGGAGCATGCTGGCATGATCCTGCATGTGACTGATTTATGGGTTTTCGTGTAGGAACGTGGGAACTTAGAAACAGCGTGGGAGCAGGACTCAAACTGTTACTTGTGGACCAGAACTAGGAGAAGGTGGACGCAGAAGGTTCCCAGTAGGAAACTGGAGCAGTCGTTCATTGAGCTAAAACACCTCATGGATATGCATATCCTTCAACCAGGGTCTGTCACGGAAGTTCTTGTGTCAATCACTTTTGATTACCACCTTTGATTCTCGTCTCCAACAGTAACACACCCATAATCTTCAATGATGGAATAAGATGATCTTTCAATTTGAAAATGTACAGTGGGATCTTCTGCAGAAAGCCAAATAATAATTATCAATTCTTGCAGGGGGTGCACTGCTCCTAGGCTTAGCTCTCCTGTGTGGCCACAGCCTTCTTTATAGCATTGTGCCACCTCTATCTGGCACAATCCTCAAGGAAGTCACCTTTACAGTACGCCTCACACTTGGATCTTCACCTTCCCAATACTACTAAGATGGCCCTCAAGCTTGCAGAGTACCTGTAATGTATGTTAGAAGATACATAGTTGCTGCAGGGCTAGTGTTCTGGTTCCCAGAAGGCACTGACTACTGACCTGAGATCCCCTCAAATTTGCTTCCAGTAAAACCTTGACTACAATGCGAGTGAACTGGGAGACACCGATGGAGCCCAAACAAAGAACTCACACTGGCCACCACCTGTAATGGTCCACTTACCACAAGAAAAAAATTGCCGTCCCTGTGAAGGGCCAGGCTTTTTGACTAGTCGCTTTCTGCTTTGCACCCCACAGAAGCATAGTCCAACATTCTCAGTGGGAGCCCTCAGTCCAACTTGGGAACTCACATTCTCAGTACCAAGGCCACATGGAACACTTCTGGGGTTTTTCAATTTTGGTAGATAAAGCTTCGATCCATCAGCAGCGTAGATTTTGAAGCAATTAGTCACTTGTAGGCTGACTCCTTGTTTCACTAATTCAAGAGCAAGAAAAGCTGTGTTTCTGGCATCATCCAATCCACAGTGTTGCCGGCCTTCCCACTGACAACCAGCCAGCTCAACAGCCCCTTTCAGATTTGTTTTTATATCTCCATACATTTTCCGGAATGGGACCTTCAAATTCACCCACCTGCACCAATCAACATCAAACATGAGCCTTTCTCACCAGAAAAGGTTGCTTTGGAAGTTTACTGCTAGAAATGTTTTACTGACAGAGCCCATTGCGAGTTGTGGTGACATCTAGGATTGTAGAATGTCAGAGAAAGCAGGCATTGGGGGCCATCGACACAGCTCCCCCAGATGGATCATGACCCAGATTTCCGCACCTGTTGAAGTAGGGGGGCTTTTGCAAGCCTTTCCACTTGCACTCGGACTCCAGCATTACCTTGCAATCCCAATCTGACCATGTTACCACTACGAACTGCTTGTTCTTCACGCCCTGCTCTCCCAACCATGCATCATGCATGGCCAGAGCCTTCCCAAGTGGTACACCCCCATCAATCTATATTTAGCCATGTAAGTAAAGTCAGTTCAGCTGATGGTCACAGTCCTCAAAGCAGTACAATGCCGTTGAAATCTTTCCTGTAAAATCCCCGTCACATAGTCTGTGACACATCCTTCCAAACATGTGTTTATGGGACTTGATGACGGAATACAATAGGCAAGTGTACAAACGAGTGGTCTTTGCATGATAGTGGCCTTTTTGAAGCATAACAAAAATGCTGCTGAATGAAGCACCTACAACCCCAGCATGTTATATTGTGTACCTTGTAGTGAGATGATGCTGGCAAGAGCAGATGCAAGTCCTAGTAACTCCTGATCATGTTACAACAAACAATGGCCACGTACACTGCCAGCGGGGAAACACACATCCTGGTTCTTTACCTAGGGACTTGGATACCCCCCTGGTACTCGAATTTGCAAGCCAATGGGACCCTAGTTAGTGGACCACAGCGTATGATCTCCATAATGGCCAATGTGGATTTGACCACCTACAGCTTGGGAGAGCACTCTAATCTCTGGGCTACCTGTTTGTGACATCTCAGACACCCTCTCTGGTCTTCACAACATGGCTGACTACTCTGTGGTCAAAAAATTGACAACTATAAGCCAGACATTGAGGAGAGGGAAAGTGGGAAAGCATCACCTACAAGAGCTTATGGGACAAGAAGCACAAGTAACCAAACAAAGAACTAGAAGATTGCATCTAAATCACTGCACAAAGATGAAGATGGAACGTCTCACAAAGGTAAGATGCCAAGCAATTCAGGTCTTAAAACTACATGAGACCAAGAAAAGGAAGGAGAGAAATTTACTGAGTATGCGGGAGGCAAAGGGTCCAAGAAGGCTGACCCAAAGCAATGGAGCACCAGGAAACAGGAAAAGGCTAACCTGGGACTGCTGAATGCCCGTCAGCCGCTTGCAGAAATTGGTCAGCTGCGGATGGCAAATGGGCTTCACATATGTGCGAAAGCTTCCTTCCAATTTGCATGAATTAAGGTTGACCAACACAGAGGGAAACTCAATGATCTCTTGAGGGTGCAGCGCAGTAATACTGTCACAAGTCGCCTCAAAATCAATGACCACCAAGTAGTCAAATGGGGGGGGCGATTTACTCGCGCCAAAACGAGAGGACAAAGTTGGCTGTATTTGTTTTAGAACAGGCTCGCTAGGATGCCTGCTCCCGCAATTTCCTGGGATGCGCTGGAAATCTTTTTGAATACTTTGTAGTATTTTGGAAGGTGAGCATTCCTGCCTCTCACTTGACAATAAATTAAGTGGGTTCCCCACTGGAAGCAGTGAAGGCTTATCATTTGCTTTAAAGTGAGTAGAGCTTGCAAGACTTGTAGCAATGGCAGTTACTTCTCCAGGCGACCGTGAGCTAAAACACTCTCCCTCTTCCATCTGTTCCAGGTCATGGTAACGTGGTAATACCGGTGGCTCAGGGCGTGGGTTGGTCTTCACATTGGAAGTCACCTGCCAGTTATCTCGTTCAAAAGAGTCCCGAGTAATCCTCCCTTGAACTTGCAGACAACAGCTCTGGTTGCCTTCTGACGGGGTGGTTTTTTGAGACTGCCGGGCAAGGAGGCGGCAAAGAGCAACCTCTCGGTTCCTCTGCATTCGTTCTGCAATAATCCGACGGCAACATACCTAATCAGCACTCAATTCTGGGTTCCCTCTTCTTTTCACGTCCCTTTCTTTTGCTTCTTGAATGCAGCACATAACAACTTTGGACCAAAAACACTTGAATCAAAGGCCTATCGTACACAACCACACACACACAAACGCTTTTTCAGTTGAAAAATGAAATCGGGCACGGGATACCGATGGCAAATGCTCAGTGGCTTAAACGGTGCAGTCAGATCCCCTTCCCCCCTCTCTCCAACTAAACCCCATGTTAGCACCCATGAAGCGTCTCCTTCTGCTCAACGTGACTGGTGAAGTCTAGAAATCCTACCTCTTTGAGAATCATCCATCGTATTCTCCCCAAAAAGCTTGCAATCACGTCTTCAACTGGCACCCCCACCACCAGAACTTCGTCAACAACTCCATTTTCCTGCTCACCTCCACCATCTCGCCCCCACATTCAGGCCTCTCCTCATCTTCATCTCCATCTCTCGAAGAAACTGTGTTCGGGACACCACCTTCACAAGGAGGAAGACGAGGAAGACTGCACACTGTAGTATCCATCGGTTCGATTACATAACCGAAGGATCTCCAGATGGACTCTTGCACCAGCGGGTAAACCGTCGCTTGGATGACTCTCGTTCACGAAGAGCCGCCGACGAATGAACAATAATATCAATTTTCCGCGCGAGCTATACATAACGGAAGGAAACGAACATCTCCGACACCTAACGGAAGAATCGTATTGCGATCTACAGCGCCGTATATATCCTCCTTTCCGTACGCCACCTTTGTTTTCCGACTGCAATGTGACTGTGCCAGGGGGGCGCGCGGAGGATGTGGCTATCCATCCGACCTCATCCAAGCCCGGGCCATCATGCAGAATAAGTGCGGATGTGGATGAGATGAGGCGCCAAGATGGATGACAATAAGTAGTGAGGATGAGTAGAGAGAGAGAGAGGGAGGGGGATGGGTCGTGAGGAGCGTGGTCCTTCGAGAGCATTTGAGTGCAGGCTTTCGCGCGCTGCTCTTCATCTTCCTCCACATCCTTTCACGATCAATCCGTCTCCTTCTGCACACAGATTGTACACGGGATGCTTTGAGATGGGCGGGAGGAAGTGTGCGTTCTTACAGCTGTTGGGAGGAGGCTTAGCAAAAGCTGTGGATGATTTAGTGTAGGAAATACTGTTTTGGTGTTTGATGGTGTGCGATATTGTGAGAGAGAGAGAGAGAGAGATAGAGAGAGGAAGAGGTTTGGTTTGGTAGCTTATGGTTGTGGAGGTGGGACGGCAGAGATGGAGGGGAGCAGATTTGGGTTCTTGATACCGACAGCTGGAGAGATTTAGTGAGGGGCAGAAGGGATTCGGCACTAGTTTGTGTTCCGTTTCTGTAGAGGCAGACGGTGCGAGAAAGAGGGGGGAGAAATGAGGCTTGTATCTTAGGTTGTGATGGGGTGAGAGAGAGACGCATCCAGCTGTAGATAATTAGCAGGCATTTCTTCGTCGGTATCTGGCTGGGCTTCATCATCTGGCCTTGTCGGGTATGCGCGCCGTGTCTCGGTTTGTGGATGTGTCATGCGGAGATACAGGCAGCTGAAGCGATTTGCTTACAGTTTTTACGGCCGAGCTTCTTGTTTACAATCCAGCCTCAATCCTTCCTTCTTTTACACTCGGATGGTGCGGGGCAAGCAGAAAGAAGCTTCATATCTTAGCCTGTGGTTGGGTGATGCAGACACACACAGAGCTAAGGAGATTTAGTGGCACTTGGTTTCTTCCTCGCAATCCAGCTTTACTCCTTCCTCGTTTTGCACCCAGATTGTGATGGACTGGAAAGAACCAATGTCATTTCTCAGGTTATGGGACTGTAGCGCAGTGCCAGACAGCTAAAGAAGTTTATCCACACTCGCCCCGATGGAGTTTCGTCTTCCCACGGTCCAGCTTTAATCCTTGCTCGTTGTGCTCAAAGATTTGTAGAATTTCTCAGAAACATTGAGATCATAGCAACGTTTTTGGAGCTGGAATGTGAGAGAGACAGACACCCCAATAGCTTGTTAGAACTAGGCTTGATTCTTAGGTTTGGATATCGAGGTAGAGGGAGAGAAGTAGACGGACAAACACTCAGAAGCAAGCATTCGGAGACAGTCGGAGACACGTACAGGGGTGACCAATTATAATTATGACTTCCAGCAAGGCGAAACGCAAAGGAAAAGTCATGGAACGGCATGCGGGGAGATTTGCAGGCCCTGCAGTGCTACCTGCCAATGATGCCGCTCTCATCAAAGACCAGCGGAGCCAATTCGGCGGTGGTCGTGGAGTACCCGGTTTTGCATCAACAGAGAGTCTTGGTACTGTGCAGTTTATGATTGGGGAGATGTCGATAAGCATCAATACTTCATCATCGTCACCAAGTTCGACACGGGCAATTAGTGAAAGTGAGACGCCTGTTGTTGTTACTCAACCCCTGGCTGTTCCTGGCAGTCTCGTGGAAAGAGGGAAGGTCGATGCCAATCGGGAGCAGGTATGTAAACGGTCTGGGACTGTAAGCAGTGGCAACAGAAAAGTGGCTCAGACTCGTATTCTGAGTTCGGTGGCGGGGATCATCAAGGATGGTGATTCTGCTGGGAAGTTGGAAAGCCCTGGCAGCCGGAAGTCGCATGGAATTGAAGAACCGAAAATAACTGGGCAAGTGGGAGCACAGTATCGAGGTGAGATTCATTCAACATAATCACGCCTTGTTGTTTCTTTGCATCAGCGTCGTCGGCATTGGAACGATGGGGCGCAGCCCTCTCTCAGACAGAAAGTAATTAGTGAGGGCATCAATGTTTGTTATGAGTTTTTCCTATCTGATGTCACTTGAATCAACGATGAACATGCTGGGCATAAAGCAGCACAAAATTATGTGATATGCTGGGTGCAAGAGGACTTGTAAGTTAGAGGACACTGTGGCCTGAGAGATGAGAAGGAAAGTCACTGGCCAGGTTCTGGCATGACAGGGACACCTGGGAAGGGATTGCAAGTAGTCTAAGCTGAAGTCTTGTCAAAATCTGAAAGTGGCCCTGGGAGCAAAGTCTGGGTTCAGGGTTTAATGTCAAGAGTGAGCTGTCTCAAAGCCATAATGTGGACAATCCTTTGGTACCATGGGTCTTCTATGCAGCTGTTGTTGATATGGAATTTTCTCAACCATTCTATCTGCTGATTCTATCTATCCTTTCTTAAGAACAAGTGGGGCTGAACAGTTATAGATTCTTGGTGTAGTTAGCTTCAGTAAGAAAATAAAAGCAGTGATGTATATGTCAGGCATTCAGTGCATGGTTTCAAATACTTTTTTCTGGATTATTTTTCTCTTGAGGCTCCAGGTTGTCCTTGACACATTGTCTGTGATAGCAGTGCAGTGCATGCTGTTGAATCCTTTGTGGCCTTGAGAACTTGCACTGGTGCTTACCAATGTGTTATGGCATGGGCAGACGAGCATTCATCAAGTGGAATTTTGAACTGCCCTCTTTGCTGGAGATGTATGGAGACAGAGGCCTCCAGTCACAACACATATGAAACTGAAGTGTGCAGACATAGATTTTGTAAAGAATGCTTTTCAAACCTTATCAAAGGAATAATGTTGAGAGCACCATCTGAGTCAACAAGCATGGAAGACATGCGTTGTCCAGTTCCCAAGTAAGCTACTCTTTGCATGGCCTTTCGATTCAATCCAGATGCACTGCCGCATTTGCTGACAGTTTTGGAAGACCCAACTTAATTTTCTCTAGGGTCTGCTCATGTACTGGTTGTGCTTGGCAATGGGAAAGCGAGTCTGAAAACCCTAATCACTTAGCCGAAGGTCAAGGAAGCCTTTTGACTTTCAGTGAGGAGCTTGCACAGGCATGGAAGGTCAGCTGGGAAGGAAGATGTTATCTATGTTAATCAACAAGGTCCTTCCTCCTTATTGAGAATTGAGACGGTATCATACACTTTTTTGAGTGCAGGTGTGGGGAACACTTTTCCCGCATGGATATCCAGCAATCTGTTGGTGAACCTGGCCTCCTCCACTACGAGACCTGGCTACTTGCCTCCTTTTCTCGTGTTTTTGAGGCATCCTGGAAGAAAGTTTGTCCACGATGCAGTACCCAGGACTATCAGGCCTCTCTCGTCCGTGCATCAGACTTGAAGTATCTTGGCCTAGCTGAAGGTATTGGATTTCTGTTTGCAGATGGTATAATTGCTAATATGGCATGAGATGCTGGGTACTCGTGCTTTTCCCTAACAGTCGATTGGATTTGACTTCTCACATATTCCATGTGACTTTTTGGAGGACACAAACCCTTGATATTGTTTGTCATTCATGGGGTTACTTTGGAATGAGTAGGACTAGGATTGATTGCCTGTTTTCTCCAATCTGGGCCTAGAGGCACTTTTGCTTGTTCCACAACTACCTTTATGTTGTCTATCAATCTTTTTTCGTGTTGCAACCAATATTTCTGTACAGGCTGAACAATCTCATCCACTGGTGTTGCAGTTTACAGAGCAATGGAAGCTCGGGGCCTCCCTGTCAGTGGACGATCAAAGGAACAGGGGTTGCATGATTTGGAAATGGTGACAGGATCGCTGGTTACAACCCCCTGGCGCCTGATGTGTCTTACATGTGATTGTGTCCAGTGTGACACCTGTGGACTCCAGGTGCAACGTCAAAGCCATGCGTCTGCAAGATTCTCTTCTGCACATGTAACACTCGACGATTTTGGAATTGTTTTGCAAGGGAAGGAGATTAGAACCATAGAGGCTGGTACTGCTGTGGTGAGTGTGAAGCCAGAGGAGGAAGAGACGCATCAGTCAGAGTGCAAGGGCCCCGAGACTTTCTCAAAAGCTGAGACATCTCACAAACAATGTGAGTCTTGGAGAAAGCAATGCTTTTCTGTGTTTTGTGCTGCGATGGAGATTGAAATGGCCCACAGGGGTGTTGTGCAGTTGCCTGTGTGGTCACCATCTACTGGTGTCAATGGAAGCACATCTGGGGAAGATCCCGGGTTGTGGCACTCTGGCAGTGCCAAGGTCCACCCTAAGCAAGCAGCAGTTTGGCCAGAGGATGCCGGGAAGCTGGATGTGCATCCACAGTCAAGAGGTGCTATGGTTAGATCTGCTTATAATCCCTGCCCCACATCTCCATCACGATCGTCTTACAGTGCCCCCTTGGTCCAGCACTCTTTGTTATTACCACCACAGCTGTCCAGTGTGTCCCACCAAGGTGTTACCACAGCTCTTACACTGGGTCATGAGTCTCAGGCTGTGATGCTGATGCCAAAATTGTTGGTGAGTTGCACCAATCAGGCTACAGGACCAAGTGCCTCCCCAAGCCCAGGTAAGGACATGCTGAGATTATTGCTCCCTTCTGTCAAGCCTGTGGACCATATGGAGACCATACCTTCTCCACATCAGCTTGGTGCAAGAGACCACAACATTGTTGTGTTGGGGCCACCACCTCTGACACTTGGATCTGGGGTGGACTCAAGAATGCTGACACAGGAATCCCTGGCCTTGGGACCTGGGACTCTGCGTGTGTGGGATACACTGATGGATATTCCACCATCAATCCCTCTAAACCCACATCCTCTGCATGGTACGACATATGCAAGTATGGGAGTTGTAGGACCAAACTCAAAAGAATACTGGAGCCATAAAGCTGAAAGCTGGAATAAAGCAAGCGAGTACTGGAGTAGAGAAGCAGACAGGTTCGCCGCAGCCTCCAACTGGTGGGATTTAGAATGCAAGGCTTGGGCTGGCAAATCAGAGGACATGGCACGTCTAGCAAGTTTCCGAGCGCAGTTGGAAGCACATTTTGCTCATTCGGCAGAGCGGGCTATGACCTTGAACAAGCTTTGGGCGTCACAAATTCAAGAATGGTCTCTATCGGCTGGAAGTTTGGCTGGATGTGGTGTCCACAGGACCCATCATTCAGAGCTTTTGACTAATATGGAACCCGGCAGCAACATTCCTGCTGCAAGCCCATCAGCTCTTCAGGTCTTGAATCTGAGAAGTAGCTCTGATGGTGA
Organism: Takakia lepidozioides; assembly: GCA_030704615.1. Lineage (NCBI taxonomy): Eukaryota > Viridiplantae > Streptophyta > Takakiopsida > Takakiales > Takakiaceae > Takakia > Takakia lepidozioides. The sequence continues at coordinate 77,717,525 of CM060731.1, forward strand.
TGAATATTCTGATTCAATGGGTGCAGAGACAGAATGGAGAATGCCAGTGGAAGGCGAGAATGATTTGTGGTCGACCTCATCTGTTGCTTCTTTCACACACACCTCCTCTGCTTCTCCCCCAGATACCAGGGTTTCATCTCCATCTAGTTTGGACTGCCCTGGCTTGCATCCAGTGCTATGCGATCAATCAAAGGCTGTGTCCAGGGAAAAGCTCTGTGATGAACAGATGGTCAATGCTTTTTGGGATTTGACTAACATTTTAGAGGTGAATGCAGCACTCAGTGTCAGTCTACCGGCTCCTGCTGTCTCTTTTCTCTGGGGTTTCAAGCCTCTCCGTGAGGTGCTAAGCTGGCTTCTTCAGAATGATTGTCTGTCAGACATCATGGCACGCCAATCCCTGTACTCCGAGCTCTTCTTTCTCTTGTGTGCAATAAGTGCTCACAACGACATCCTACCTATTCTTTGTATGCCAATCTCCAGCCCTAGTGTGGGGAAGTCTGGCAACTCCAGAAGGAAGGGTTCTCTTTTTGAAGCCTTCAAAAATCTCCACCTGCAAGCAGAGAACATGCTCTCTGGGGCTCTGACCACAGTGGAGGATGACCATGAGGCAACGCAGAAGAATGTGAACCTGATAGGTGATATGGAAGATGCTTTTGATGTTTTGCAAGCCCGGTTGGAGTCTGCATGCGTAGGATAAGACACGGCCTGGACGTTTGACCTTAGCGCTTTTCTAACTGAAGGTATGTTAATATCTATTTTTCTCTTGCCTCTTTACAACTCTTTGACCCCCGTCACTCTTCATTACAAAGTTATCTTGCTGTCTTTCCTCTCAAAAACATTTTCTTCTACTGTCTGTCTCAGGGAGGCTGGCTGAGTCCATGATGGCACTTGACCTGTTACGATGTATCCCTCTCACTGTTCTAATTGTACCAGGGTTACATCTAACAATTGCCTGGAACAAACTTTGAATGCAGATTGTTCCAAAAACCTACCACTGTTGAAGCTCCTGACCGTGGTAGCTGATATGGGCCTTGATGGGCACATGGGGAGAGTTCTTGGGTTGCGACACTCAATTGCTGACCTTATCCAAGATTGATGTCCAATTATGAAATGTAGTTACACCAATGGAGCAAAACACCTGCTAAGAGTTTAGTAAGGAAACTTGGACACGAGAGTGCTGCTTCACTTCCTGACCAGCCATCATGGAGCTCCTGCATTTCTTGCAGAAGAGGTCTGAGCACAAGGAGGGGGAGTTTTGAGTGATCCAGGTGATTTGTCCAGATATGGACCGAAAGATGTGGAATACATTCTGCAGGCTTTGAAGCCAAGTTCACTGTAGAACAGGATCAGATTTTGAGCAGTATGTCCTGGATGAGGTTTAAGCAAATTTGAAGATAGTCTGTCTCATTTCATGACACTTTCGAGTTAGCATTTGCTACTTCGCTATAGTGGCTAGTGGGTGATTCAAACACCTCAGTTTTGTGGTTAAAAGTATCCCTTAATGTGTTAGAGTTGAACGAACGTGTGTATACATTTTTACTGTATATTGAGAAGGCATGGATTTTACCCATGCATCCAACCAGAGCATTCTCTATGGGGGCGATCCAAGTATTCTGCCTTGTAATCTGTCTCTGTGATCTCCTTCAGCCTTCACGAATGTGTGTTCATACGAGAAGGGCTCTGGAGAAGTGACTCTCTTCTGGTCAGTCTTAATACCATCAAGAGCACACAACTGACTTGGAACACAGGAAACTTTCGAACTTGTATCTGTCTGCATTTTTCAGCCCTGAATCCTTAACCCTATCACATGTGAAGGTGAGATTGCATGCAAGCTGAGCTTTCGGTAAGAGGTGAAATTTCTGTCCAAAGTGTTTTCCTGGGTTTGAGAATCCTGGGAGTCCAAGGGCAGAGAAAACACTTGACATGATCTGCCTTAGAAATATGGCTGTTTAAGGCATATTCAGCCAATGCCCTGCTTAAAAGCTGATATATGACATTCCATCATATTACTGCGGCAAAAACGGAAAATCCGTGGAATGGGGTTTTTCAGAGAGGGAGGTACTCCAAATTGACCAAGGAAATCTTCAGCCAGGTTTTTAAGACTATAATTGCATAAAACAAGCAGAGAAATTGTTCCAATCTTAAAGGCGACCGGCAGGTTTCCAATTTACCAGGTAGACCAAATGTGGGCCACAAACTGGATTTTTGAGATTGCAAATGCAGAGAAAGCGATTTCAACACTTATTGGAAGATACATATCTTACAGCAAACCAATGCAGCCATTGATGCTTTCTTGTAGGGATTATTGACAACTCAAGGGAGTCTGGGGAATTTTGAGAAATCAGGGGGGCGGCCCTCTAAGAAAGCTGTTTTCCCCTCAATTGCCTCCTCTGAGTTGTAGAAGAGTAATGTTGCATTTCCAGCAAGCTCCTGCAAAACAGCACATACTATGAGTGGAAAAAAGGAGAGTGATACTTGATAGACCCTGGGGAGGCACATGACATGGACATTAGTTTCTTCTGTAACTGACATAAGGGCTTGACATATTCCAAGCCCTCTTTGAAACTGCTTGAGGGTATCATATGTAAGGGATGGTAACCCTTTGAGAGCCCATCTTCCTTTCACCCATGGTGTTAGCCTCTGGCCCCAATTGTCAAATGCTATTCCCACCTGCCAACAGTCAGGTGAACGGGTTTGTTGGTGATGATTTGAGGGCTGCCATTGACATTGTAGTGGACAGCATAAAGATGTACTCACTGTGCACCTGTGGAAAATGGCTGTGAGGGCAGGGCAAAAGAGGCAGGCACACTTGCCTGAAGGCCGGCATGGCCATCTTCGACAGCATTGAGGGATGACTTGAGAAGCCGAATGGCCATAGGGCTGTTGCGAAGCATCTCACGACACCAGACTACTGTTTCCTCCTCCAGCTTGTCAAGCTGCATTTACCCCAACCCTTGGTCACTTCAAGTCATCTCTTTGTCTCCTAAAAGCTCATGGCTTTACCTGGCCTTAACGATGAACTGCACGCCTTAAGCACCTCACCAACCAGAAAGATGTTCCACACAGATACAGCAAACGGATGTTGAAAGGGAAGGCCAGTAGGCTAAAACATTATGGTTTGTTGGTTGCATCACAACTACCACAGAGGTCAATGTGGTTAGGTGGCCCAGCGCAGATAAGTGAGACAGTGGATTGGCCCTAGGAAGAACTTGATAAGAAATGAAGGGTTTCATTTTCTGGCAGGATTGAGACTTCACAACTTCAATTGCTTCCTGACAACCAGGCCAATCAGTTGGGAAACTAGCAAACTTTCTTCTGACCCTTAGGATTGGCTCCAAACAAGACGAAAATGTGAGGTCCTTACTGAAACTACGGTGTTGATGAGACCCATGTTGAGAGCTTCCTGGGCAGAATAAAAGCGAGCTAAGAACCACATTTCACGAGCCTTTTTCTGGCCAATCTGTCACCACCAAAATCCAATGCAAACCAGTCAGAAGCCCCATTCAATCCATCTTTTACAGCTGTTACACCTTCAGTTCAAGAGTTTATCTACAAGGATGAAGTCACATGCCTCAAAAAAGATATGTGAACGGAATAAGCCTCATAAAAGACTTCTATCATCTGAATATGTACTGTATGAATGTATCTGCAATTGAGGATCACAAACTGTAGAGCTAAAAGATGCAGCCTTTCCATTACTTCCAAGGCAAGATGAATGGTGCCATTATAAACCCTTCTTTTGTACACACCTATCCAGACTCTACAAAAGAACAAACCATACACTTCCAAACATTACAGTTTGTTTTGCAAAGGTTGAGCATTTATCAATCCTCCCATGAGAAAGTGGGTCATACCAAACGGGCCATCATGCTGCAACCATAGCCAGCATCAAAGCTTCCGACCTGCCTCCACAATGGCCACATGACCAGAACATGATTAGCCTGTGAATGTATTCTTTTAGGATGACAAAGTTGGTGTGCAAAGACGAAAAACTCTACCAAGAACTTCTGTTCATAACAAAGGGCTGGTACAAAGTTCACATCAATGATGCAACTTCAGGAAGCTGGTCATGGTCAGTTTACCTTGGGTCCAGTTTGACCAAACACAGCATTGTCCGCAGCAATAGTAAGGTCACAAACCATGTGAAGTACATGCCCACCACCCACCGCATACCCTGCTACCTGCATTCTGAAAGCTTCCACTATTGCCAGGTGTCCTTGTACAAACTTCACTAATCAATTGCAGATCACTTCGTAGCAAATAGTACGTAGGCGAATGTTATGAGTGCAAGTATTCAGTGTAGTCAGTCCCCCAAGAGGACCTTTATATCTTGAAATAAAGTATGTACATCCTCTCTACCTTCTTGATCTTCAATCATCCATACTCAGAAACGTTGCTCCTTTGATCTAAGATTCTGACACCAAACCATAGGCAATGATAGGATGACCTAAATTTGACATAGGCAGAATATTTTTTGAAAGAGAGCTTCCAAGCCACTAGAGAACTCACAGGAGTGAGTTGGGATAGTGCCCTAGCAAAGTCCAAGACAGGAATTTCCCCTCTTGGCGAGTAGGCCCTCTAAAGAAAGACAGGCAGTACAATGATGAGTTCTACAACAAATTGCCAGCTAAGCTCACCATTGCAATGACTGGCTTCGGCAATCTCCGTATTTGTATCTGCAGCAAACAAACATTTGTTCAACCCACAACTACACCCTTCAGAAGAATGCATCACAAGTGTCTGCAAAAGTCTCTATTGACACCCAAATGAGCATAACTAATTCTTCTTTTAGTGGTTTGGATATCGAAAGGCCAAAACCACCCATGCATTCTCTTTCTTTGAACTGAAAGGTCCTGTACAGTTATTAACTAAGAACCTTCTCCCCCCATAACTCTGCATCCCTCTATCCACAGAAGTTTGTACATGTATCGGAGCAATAAACCCTGTTTTTGGATGGGCAGAGAGTTTCCAAGTCAAGGCTTTCTGGGATAAATAAAGAAATAGGAGGGAAAAGAAGCAAAACCTGCACATCCAAAATATTGAGGCGCCCAACATTGTCAGAGCCTATATAACCATGCTTCCCCCGAACACTCTGATCCCCTCCACTACAAAATGCCTCCGTCCCCTGCAGCTCCTGTGTTAGAAATGCTGGCATGCATCGGAACTGCACCTGTATCTCTTAGAATTATAAATCTGTAATCTTTGATATATCACGCTGTCCTATAAGACCTGCTATTCATGCACATGACACACGGTCCATGGGGCTGATCGAGATTAAAAATTGGCATAGCTCCACAGCCCAGTTGACCATGCACAAGAACAATGAGCTCAACCGCTTCACCTCATTTGGAACTAGCATAGAGATAGGTAGACAGACAGGATGTCAAGCACCACTGGTACACAGGGGGATGGAGTACCTTGCCTGTGAAGATGACAACACCCACTTCTGGGTCGTCCCGGGCATATTCAAAAGCCTGCTTCAGCTCCATCACCGTCTGAGGTCTGAATGCATTTCGTCTCTCAGGCCTGTTAATTGTTATCTGCCAACAAGGGAAATGGACAGTCTTCAGAAACATGGTTGCATCAGGCTACACTCAATCAAAACTCCCAAAGGCAATCTCAGGGCAACTCATCTTGTGAGTCTTTGTAGTTCACTCATGCAATGCAGTATGTGAAACTCGATCAGTTGACTACAATCAGTGCATTGGCTATACATAACAAGCAATTTCCCTGTAAGCCCCGAGTTGAGATGCCAAGCTACGGAGTGGCGCCCTCTCTACTAAAATTCTAGCGTGGAACTAAAACTTGATAGAGGAGTGCATGAAGAACCTGAAATATGATAATAACCAGTGAAGAATGTCAAAGAAGCTGATTCAAACGTGTAACAGAAAGAAAAAAGGAAGCACTTATCCACGGAAAGCTCAAATAGCTTACTGAAAAAAGAAAAGCAGTAGATAAGACAATAGGACCCTCAACAAGCAGCCCGAAAACTGCAAAATGTGCAAAAGATAGTGCCAACTGGGGGGCGAGGGGAGGACCGAAGGCACGCTTACCTTGGCGATGCCTTCCCCAACAGACTTCTCGTACAAAATGTCCTCGAATTCTGGAGACAACACCTGCCTCCACACGGGAAGCTCCCGGGAGACCTGCCCATGCACTCGTTCGTACTTGCTGCTCCTGCCATGAGCTTCGGAGCTACCACTTCCTGTTGAGCATGGGGAGCCGGCGACGAATGCTTCCTGTGCCCTGTGCTTGCAAGGTGCGAGGTGGGCGGTGAGAACCGCCACCCTCTGCAGCGCTGCTGTTCGCCGAGCCTCCATAGCCACCCCCCTTCGTCTCTCTCTCTCTCTCTCTCTCTCTCTTCCCACCTCGCCCACATTTGTATGAAGGAGGCCTGGATGAATAAAAGAGAACATCCAAAAGCTTTTTCTCATTCTAGGGTTGGAATTCCTAACTGTTTTCGGTGGACATCTAACTCCCATTTGTGGATTTTTTGTTTGATGCAATCTGCAGGGATCCTCACACTGATGGGTTATTGTGAAGTCTTCTTCTACGGATTTTGAAATCTGTTTTATGTCTAGTCACATTTTTGGTGTCTTTGAAATCTTGGAACTGATGAGGAGAGATCTGCAGAAGAAGAAGGAGCGCTGTGAATGAGGCCAGCAATTTGATCTGACATTCCCAGTCAAGAGCTCTACTTGCACGAGCAGTATGCTTTGATTGCTCTTCTCAGTGGACATCACACTCCACACTTTCCTTTCAAATTCACACGGCATAAAAGCTGAGGCATCTGCCCATCGTCTCATCTCAGTTTCTGTCCAAGCTCAGTTTTCGCCATGGCTGCCACCTCTGCAATACACAAGGTATCCTTCTCACTTGGTTCTGAGAAGAGAGAGCAGAGGAACTGACAGGGAGGACACAGGCAAAGAGGAATGCGGATTTGGTTCTGTCACTGTGCTATATCCAGAAGTTGTTATCCATTATTGATAAGAATACTCTTATATGCAACCTTCGGTACTTCAACCCTGCATTCTTCTAACGTATGCTGCACCCTACATTCTTAGTGCTTCAACCTGTTATCGGCATTTTCATACAGAAGGCACGATTGAAGAACTTGGGTCATCATGCTTGGACATAATGCTTCGGCTTCCAGATATGATAAAGAGTTTGTTGAAATCTTAACCTTCCATACTGCGGCCAGGTTGTGGAAGAGAGCTTGGTGAATGTTGCGAAGGCTGTTGAAGAACAAATAGATGATGAGTTAGCTAAGCTGGACAAGCTGGACGATGATGATTTCGAGAGGTTGCGAGAGCAGCGACTCCAGCAGATGAAGAAGCAAGCCTCACAGCGCCAGCAATGGTTGAGTATAGGTCATGGCGATTATCAGGAGATATTCTCTGAGAAGGACTTCTTTGCTAGGGTAAAGGGAAGCGACCGTGTCGTCTGCCATTTTTATCGCGATAATTGGCCTTGCAAGGTGCAATATCTTCTCCTCATCTTGAACGAGAGGCTTGCGTGGATTTTGTCTTACAGCTTCTTTCTTTCTCTCCCAAATAGAGGATTGCCGTCCTGATAGCTGTCCAGCTATCAGGACGTAAACATTATACTTTCAGTCTGATGTCAATGTCAGGTCTTGCCGTCACCTCTCAATTGCCTTGCCTGCTACTGGAAAAGTAGATCAGACTTATCTCTGGCCTGCCCCTGTTATGTAATGGTTAAGGCTAGTCATGAAGCACCCAGTTGGAAGGTTTGAATAGTTCATAATGTAGTTAGCACTGACACCAGTAGTTATAGAAAATTTCTATGGATGTAAAAATACTATCTATGTCTTGGTGCCCACAACACTTGGCTCTCCTTCCTTTCCAGATAGTGTCTTATCTTAGAATCGGCATTTCTGTGCTTGTTGCAATATAACACCGGGTTGACCAAGCTGTCATCTCTACCACAGGTGGTTGATAAACACTTGAACATACTGGCAAAGCAGCATCTGGAAACGAAATTTGTGAAGATCAATGCAGAAAAGAGTCCCTTTCTGACAGAAAAGCTGAAGATAGTCATGCTGCCAACACTGGCACTGGTGAAGAAAGGCAAAGTGGAAGATTATGTGGTATGTATTCAACTACAGGGTCTTTGTTAGTGGGTTGGGTAGACTAGGGTCAGAACTGTCACATACAAGGAAGTTGGGAAGAGGCAGATGAAAGGCAAGAAGAAAGGCTACCCCTGTCACTGTTGAGGGTCGCTCCGACTAGACTTCAGTGGATTCCAGTAGTTCTGGCCTTCCAACCACATGCTAAGTTTGTACAGAGCAGAAAATAGCTCCTCAGTACGACATCAATTTGATTCAAGTATAGAGCTCAATATTCTGCGCCCAATATTCTCAATACTGAGGTACAGTGGCAGATATTCAAAGAGGGCTCTCATTGTCTTGCTTAGAAGAGTAACCATCATAATCCATCAGAAAATGACTATCATGCCCATTGGACATCTTTTCCAGTTGGGCCTCAGAGAGAGCACGGAGAGCGAGAGTGAGCTTTGGATGCTAGACTCCTGTTTGATACTGATGGGGTCATTTTTACAGCAATCACATGAGCTGCACTGAGGCCTTTAGGCTTTGGGTACAAGTCTAGTTCATACATCACAGTTTGGAGAAAACAAATGACTTGTACATTATGTTCTCCAAGCCGAATGACGAACCTATAAACGAAACGGGTCTGATTCTAAACTTTCCTGATTTCCTTCTGTATAATAGGTGGGCTTTGATGGCCTTGGTGGCACTGACGACTTCAGCACAGAGGATCTTGAGGAGAGATTGGCAGCATCTGGGGTCATTGAAGGTGAAGGCAAGGTAGCCCGACTCCCAGCATCAGCTTCCCTATCCAAACGCAGTGTGCGACAAGGCAGCAGCGGGCACAATGATTCAGATGAAGATTGACTCCATAAAGAGATCACAGAAGTTGCTGATGCAAATGATGCAAACTTCTTATTACAGTCTTCAAACTAAGTCTCCCGGTAAAATAGCTGCAACAAGAACAAAAACCAAACAGATGGTGGACCTTGTCCTGGTAGGAGACTGCATACCAGATCGATTTTTGCATCTTCTCTATTGAAATTCCAGAGATGACTGCTCTTTGCTGAGATAATGAAAACTCAGGGGCTGATTGTAGCCTCTATCAGTGGTTTGGAAGAAGTGTTTCTTGAGACTTTCAACGCAGCTTGCCCACAGCTCTTCTTCCCTGTTCTGCTTTGTCTTCCCAAGCTTTCTTTCCTTCCATGCCCCTCCCTCTAACTGATGAGTGCTCCGGGAAAGGAGAAGACTCCTTGACGAATGAGAACTAGTATTCATCCAAAATGCCCACTTTCGTCTACGTATAATCTGCGACGAATGAGAACTAGTATTCATTCACAATGCCCACTTTCGTCTACGTATAGTCTGCGGTGAATGAGAACTAGTATTCATCCACAATGCCCACTTTCGTCTACGTATAGTCTGCGACGAATGGCTGATGAATTCGTTCATCCGTGATCATCCATATATTATCCGAAGAAAATGAATGAGACAAAAGGTCGTTGAAAAGCACAACGAAAAGAGAAAAGGAAAGGCGAATGGGTACAGAGCACGTGGCAAAACGGTGTCATGTATAGCCAGGCGAGGTCGCCACGTGCAGGGTCGGTTTCGCCAGTGGCGATTGCCAAAATGAGGGTTTTGGCTTTAGGGTTTGCTGTGCTTCTTGAGTGACTTCTTGCAACCCCAGGCAGGTCTGTGGAGCTGGTCTGCCTGCCTGCCAAATTTGGGACTTGCTTTGCTGTTTTTGCAATTGCGTGTGAGCATTCGAGCATTCTGTGTTCTCGGGCGTGGGCTGGGGCAGTGGTGTTTCTCAAATTTGGAGCTCTCCGCGTGTCTTGGGGCATTCTGGGTGTCTATGGAGAGTAGGAACAGTGTTGCCAAATTTTGAAGCTTTTCTTGTTTTGGCGTTTTGCTTGTGAGATCTCGTCTGCAGACATTGCTCCTGCGAGAGAAATTTAGAGAGTATCCTGCGGTTGTTGCAATTGCGTTTGCTGAGCTTGTTGTCACGGCCGCTCTCCCTACGGACGCATTTTGGGTGTACTCACCAGCCGTTACGCTGGATCTCTCACTCTTTGGGATGGACTCCAACATGTCCCCGGATGACGGGAACCATGGAAGTGACTCGGAGATGCCAGCGGAATCCGTCAAGATGGAGGGCGATAAAGACGACGACGTGATTTCCCAGAGACTCGGGGGCATGGTGGCCAGCACAGATGGCAAGAAGAAGAAGGGCAAGCGAGGAGGCAGACCTAAAGCTGATGTGTGGGAGCTGTTCAGCACCTACGGCGAGCGCAACGAGCGCACCCGCAGATTCTTGGTAACCTGCAATGCTTGCGCTGCCATCATCGACGGCAGAGTGGACGGCATGGAGCGCCATGTTGGCTACGACTGCCAGAGACTGAACGAAGATGAGAAATCCAAATGGCAAGAGAAAGTGGTAGAGAAAGTGAGGAATGTGAAGGTGGAGGGCGGAGGTCTGCCCAGCACCAAAGGCCCTCCCAAGCGCGTGAAGAAGATGAAGAGGGGTGAGGCCTTCTTCCCACAACACAGCAGTTTGTTGGCAGCGGCTATGGCTTTTCAAGCTTTCGCCAGCTTTTGCCCCGCACCTTGTTTTCGCCAGCTGCCTGGTTTCGCCACCATGATCCGACCTCGCCATGGCGATGGCAGCCAACCTTTGTGCCAGAGGCTGTCTGTTTGTCTGTCTGTCTCTCTGTCTGCCTTTCTTCCTCCGCACTGGTTTTCTTTGTGATATTTTGGGGAGGTGGGTTAGAGGACAGAAGTTGTTATCTGTCAAACCCACCTTCGTTTTCTATCTCAATGTCTGACAGATTCTTGCCTGCTCGTACTGCACGAAAAAAAGGGGCTTGTGATGGGGCCTGCTTCACTATAATGGTGGGTTGTTCAGTATGTAGAGTGGTGGGATATGAGATTGGGTTTTACTCTTGTTTTCTGCTCCTCCATCTCGGTGGCGGTGATGGCGTCTTCCACACGTCGCTTTCGGCCCCGCCAGCTCTGTCTCCTCCCGTCACTCTCAGGCCGCACTAGTCTGTTTTATAGCCGTCTGCTTCCTCGAACATTATTGCGGCCTTTTGTGTGCTTGTGAAACACGATTGGTTGTGTGGATCTGAGGAACTTTGGCAGCATTTCTGTCCCGTATTTGAACCTCCATACTTCGGAGGTTGTCTCCGATCAGTGACAGTCGGCATTGTCTACACTTTGGGTGTTCTGGTAGCTCTGTCTGTCTTGTAATGCCAAGAGAGATTGCTAGCTGCCGTGAACACCCATCTATGTCTAAGTTGCAACCGAGAAACGGGCTACGAGATCACGGATTCGTTGGCCATAGCACAATGCCATATGGTATAGACCAAAGGATGTTCTTCAGTGAGTACGAGCTGATTTCATCATCAAATGGGAAGAGACTCAGTAAGAACGACTAGCACACCACCCTACTCGTACCCAACTCTTACATTGTTCTGCCGTTGTGGACAAACAATTGATCGCTTTGAGTGTAGTGATGATTACTATCTGGATAGTTTCTGGCATGGAGGTATGGAGATCCATTGCATCTTAAGCTGTTCAATGTGGCAATCAGATGCAAGGTGTCGAGTTGTTTCACTCGGGATGGGCCAAAGGGTTCTGCTGAGTGATGGTCTCTAGATGTTGCTGTTCAAGGATCTGTAACTCTAGTTATTTCTCCTTAAGCAGCTCTGCAGCTTTCACACTCTCGCATAGTAAATGGAATGTGGCGCAGTGATGGAAGCCACTGTAATCACTTGTTGGCAGTAGAAATTTCGGATCATTCTCAATAGGAAAGTGACCTAACAGGCATTAGCAAGCTCGATGGATTAGCACACTGGGACTAAAATCTGTAACCAGAAATGTTAGACTAGCAAGCTTACATTGGTGATGTTGGGTGTCACACTATGCCAATGGCGGATAGATAATAGGTCATGTGGAGTGGCAACATGTGCACCATGTACTGTGGCTATGAGCTGTTGAGTTCAGTGTCAGATCCAAGAAGTAGAAGACAAGTTTGCGCCGATTGTTTAAATTTTGTTTCTGCATCATCCAGGCTGGCTCCATGTGGTTGGCGAAGCAGACTGTAGCCACAATTTTGAGATAGGTTGTAACTATCTGTTTTGATCTGTTATCCACAACCGAGATTCTTATTTTCTTATTCTTTTTTTTAACAAAAAGCTTTTTGAAAAGCCCTCGGCTGTTCTCCAGGCGCCATTGCAGGGTGATTCTCTGCAACCTGTTTACCCAAGAGCTGATCTGTCCTTATTTGTCTCACATTCAGAGTACATCTCCACCAACCAGTGGATCCTTTCTTCTTGTAGATTGCTTGCTCGTTGCCATGGACCTGGTTTTCTGATTAAATGCCTGTGTTGCAATGGTTATCATTTTTGCATCACATGTTGGCACTACTGTTGATTGTAGAAGATATGAGCGCGTCCTCAGACTGATATTAACTCATTCTCCTTGTCTGCTACTGCTGTTTCTTTGTATGTTCACAGGGGTTACAAGTGATGAAGATGCTGTTGAGCGCTTCCGTGAATATTTGCGTATTCCTACAGTGCACCCTGACCCAGATTATAGTCCAGCTGTGCGATTCCTACTCACACAAGCCTATTCAATTGGCCTTGATGCTCAGACAATTGAGTTTGTGAAGAAGAAGCCTGTTGTGCTGATTTCATGGAAGGGGGAACATCCCTTCCTGCAGTCGGTACTACTCAACTCCCACATGGACGTTGTACCGGTGGAGAAAGACAAGTGGAAATATGACCCATTTGTTGCATACATGGACGACAATGGCGACATTTTTTCAAGAGGCGCCCAGGTATCTATCCTTGTTAAGAGATGTAGATAATGCTGTTATGCGCAATTTCTCAATTCAGGGGGTGCCATTTATTTCACAATGTACGGCTGACAGGTACAGTGTCAGACTGTCTGTCAAGACCTACTTGACACAATCTTTCCTAACTGGGAATCAACTCAAGTGTGTAATGACCGCTCTCTTGGACCCCCTTTGTAAGATGAAATTGTCTGTAGCTTGTTTTGAACCCAAGTGTGGAAGTAGGTGGCATTGTAGAAGAGTGTCGAGCAAATTGGCACTGCCTCAACCAGTAAGACTTAAAATACTAGAAATGCCAAACGCATAATCAGAGTGTGTTGCTTTGCTATTGCACAGGTCTTGAGTTGACCTTTGACAGCGAGAGAGCACTGGGGACCCGTATTAAAAGCTTCTGCCCGGAATTACTGAGTTGCATCATAGTGGATTCATCTGGACTTTCATGCACCTTACTTATCAAAACCCTGGCAAGGAAATTTGTGCAGCTGTTGATTGCAAACTAAACCTGTTTAGAGGAGCACATGACCGTACTCAGTATGTAGTAATTGCTCTGTCATGTAGGTGTATGCCATGCTTTTTGGTCATTGCAGAAAGCTTAAGGGGAACAGAAATTTTGTTGGTGTTTTTTCTTGTCAAGAAGGTGTCGTCATTGAGCACGAAAGTAATTCATCGTCAAAGGCATTTGTCCTCAGGCCCTTGCCTTAATCCTCTTAGTAGGGGAGGGAAGTTAAGATGGAGGTCCTTTTCTATCTCCTACCAGTGATTGAGAGTGACATATTGACTTGTTCCATTCCTACATGGGCAAGCAGGACATGAAGTCTGTGGGCATGCAATACCTAGAGGCAATTCGGAACCTGCGAGAGCAAGGATTCTCACCACTCCGAAGTGTACATGTCACATTTGTTCCCGACGAAGAGATTGGTGGGGGTGACGGATTTGCAAGATTCATTACTTCACCTGAATTCCAGGGTTTGAATGTTGGGGTTGCACTAGACAAGGGAGAGCCATGTCAGGAAGGGCACTACCGTGTCTTCAATGGAGAGAGGGCACCCTGGTGGCTAGTGATCAAAGCAGTAGGGGTGCCTGGCCATGGCTCTAAGCTGTTTGACAATAGTGCAGTGGAGAATCTTGAGAAGAGTATTGAAACAATATCACGGTTTCGGACAGCACAGTTTGATTTGATCAAGGCTGGAATGAAGGCGGAAGGAGAGATTGTGTCTGTCAATCCAGTATTTCTTAAAGCTGGCTTGCCAACTCCTACTGTAGGTTCTGTTTCTTCAATGTAGCAATGTGATCCAGAGGTTATGGTGGTTCCAATTGGAAGCTATATGGAAGAAATTTGAACTGTCATGTTTGCCTCTCTTGGTCTTAAATGAATTTGCACCCACTGCAGAAATTCATCAACCTCTCAATTGCATGTCAGTCAATCTATGAGCTTATCTATGGTCTGCATTTGTCAGTAAGATTCCCAAGTCACATTTGTATGATGAGGGAGGCTTTGCTTGAAGAAAGGGTGACAAGTGAATGCAGTAACAAATGATATCTTCATCAACATAGTCAACCTTTGTGATAGTTCTGTAGACCTACATGTCATAAGCAGCTGATATTGATTTACTCACTGTTTACTCACATGGTGTTGCAATGGTGATTCAGGGCTTTGTAATGAACATGCAACCTTCAGAGGCTGAAGCTGGCTTTGATATTCGGGTACCCCCTTTTGCTGACCCACTTTCCCTTGAGAGACGAATTGCTGAGGAATGGGCACCTGCTTCTCGCAACCTGTCTTACAAGGTTAGTGACATTGCCCTTGACGCTTGAAAGCGCTCTGTGAACATCCTAATGCTTGTTCAATCTTTGTTGTTCATTGTCTTGTCCTGGTTTTTTGGAGATCTTCAATTGGGATAAGCTAACAATCCATTAGATCCCAGGAGTATTTGTGGCTGGCACCTTGAGAGCGACGGATTACACGGTGCTTCCTTTCTGCAGTCCCTCTACTTCCATGTCATTGATAAGTCTCGAGTGTTTGCATGTGACAGGTTTTAGTACTGAAAAATAGGCAAAGTGGGAAGGGGTAATTTTGTGTTTGGGAAGCATGAATGTTCTGAGTCTTCTTCCTCTTGGGATTGTGAGCGGGGCAGTATGAGCAAAAAGTGTATGGACAAACAGCAGTTACACTGGTGGATTCATCCAACCCTTGGTGGGGCCTGTTTGAAGAGGCAGTGGCTAAGGCAGATGGCAAGCTTGGCCCACCAGAAATATTTCCAGCAGCTACGGATGCACGCTTTATCCGAGCGTCAGGATTACCAGCATTCGGGTTTTCACCCATGGCAACCACACCCATCTTATTGCACGACCATAACGAGGTGGGTCACTGTCTGATTGTGTTTTGTACATGCACAATTGACATGAGGGTGTTGTTGATGACAATATAACTGAACAGAGGAGTTTTCGCTGTGCTCTATTTACTGCATAGAGAGATTTTTGTTAGGTTTTTTTGAAATGTAGTGGTACTAGTGATAGTCAATCTGAAGTTCTCATGAATTTTTTCTTTTGAACCTCAAACAGATGACTTGGTCGCTAGGTTATGATGGTCACAGAGAGCGTTGTGAGGGGTTCAAATTATCTTGGGGCCTGAATCTGAGGCTACATTTCAGTGGGGACATCCAGAGACTGGACAACTCCTCCAGTCTTTGCAAGTCGTCTTCACAAAGTGCAGCAAGCAATGCATCTAGGAGGCCCTCAGTTATGATAGATTCAATCAGCTGCATCTCTCTTGACTCTTGGAGTGGTGCAATTCGGGCTACCTTTTAACATCCTGGCAGATTTTTCTGTTTTTCTCCGGAAAATTGGCAAAAACCTCAGTATGAAGATGTGGATAAATCGCATGCCCATGAATGTTGCGCATATGTGATCTACTCCTACTGTTGGAAGCCGATGAAATTGGTGGGGAGTGGTGGCAGCTTGTCACTGTTAGACATGATGAAGTTGATGGTTTCAGTCTTCATGATTAACAACACAATGTTAAGACTGCACTCTCCATGTAGCATTAGTTGAGGTATCAACTTTGACTGGTGCAATTTGGTTAAACTTTAATGTCTGTATGGAGTTGTTACTCTTCACTTCCATAGAGATCTTCTCAACTCTTGTAGCGCTGAAGATGAATGTGACTCAGGTTGAATACAGTCATGTGTCTTAGGTTGATTGTTGTAAGGTCCAGGAAGGCCAGGCTAACGTTGTAAGACTGGATGTCTGAAGTTGTTGCATGCCATTAGATGTGGGATCTGGGAGCACTTAATTAACATTAGACATTGTATTTGTCAGTTTATCAATGCGCAGGAGTTTCTTAAGGGCATCACAGTGTATGAGCACATCATCAAAGCCTTCTCAAGCTTTCCAGGTATTGAGGGTACGCTCTCCAATTGATGCCTCTTCTTAGTAGCGAAAGAATGTTAGTTTAATTGTACAGGATAGAACCTTCAAAGGCATGTCTGGTGGATACATCTTTAGTTCTGTCCCTCAAAACTACCCCAGTCACCCAACTTATCTGATGTAACTAGTCAGCACTTCAGTTTTGGGATAGACAGGAAGTGCAAAATAGTTCAATATGCCATAGTGAGCAAGATTCTGATATGGCTTTAGTGACAGAATTGCTTATGCAGGCCAGAGTGAAAAAGGGTTCTTAAGCATAGTGAAGAGAGGTTCTAAGGGTTTGTAAGATACTTGTATCATGTTCCTTGGGTCCACTTATTGTATATAAGAGACCTCATTTTTCATTACAAATTAAATGATTTTGCAAGCTGCCAGATTTGGTGCTGCATGCTTTGATGACAGCAAGTTGTGAAGCAAAGATGTTTTAGGACAGGCTCATCTTTCCATCTTTTCTTCAGCCTTTGAGCTCAGTGGAGCAGTGTGGAGTGAGTAACTTGGCGAGCTAATAATTTGTCTCTGAATATGTAACATTTTATCTCATGTCTCCCCATGGTTGTCAATTGTTGATTGTAACGAGATTGATTGAATTGCCTCTTGTGTGGGAAGTGTATGTCAATTAAGTAATCCTTGGTTACCCAAGTTGACTTGGCTGGGTGCCAGGGCATGGAATGCCTTAATTTGTCCGATTCTTTTGCAGACCAGGGTTGCATGCAAGGCAGTGGCACGTCTTGAGTTCGTACAGAAATAATTGCGGCATGTCTTTGGGATTGTAACCTGAAACCAAAAAAAAAACTAGTCTGTTGCTTCAGCTCATCACTTCACTGGTTAGCTTCCATGTCTGTTGACATCCATGCTGGTGATGGCTGGCCAGTTCTGTCAGGGACAGTAATAACTTCAAACTTGTTAGCGGATCATAGCAAGTCTAATGATAGTGTCCCACTGTTGCTTTCTCAGCAGGTGTAGGTATACCCGACTGTGGCCCGGAAACCCAGTTGACACCGCTAGACGGTTCTGGCTTCAAGACTAGAGTGAAGCATGCCGCAAGAGACAGAAACAGGTCCGAGCCTGTGGACACTTTATCTGTGGATTGAGCAGAGCACAGCCGTTTGCACCCCAGGCCAATGCTTTTTAAAGAGCTCTGGGGGCCAAAAACCATTTGCCAGATCAGGTTCTGGCCCATGCTAGCTATTCTTCCAGTTAGATGTAAATGCAAAGACCTGTGGAGGATGTTAGATGTCAATGCAAGACATCTGACTGCATGTCGAGATTAAAGATTCTCTGCCGAGCGCCTGGACAAAGGCATGTGTACGCTATGGAGTGGTGGAATGAGCTGCAAACGAAGTCTCACAGGGTTGTAGTCAGCTCCCTACACCTGAGGATCATGGCTGTGCATGGTGTATCATGATCAAGTCTGCTTGTGCTCACTGCGAACCAGAAAGTTGGCTGCTGCCATCCCTAGAAGATCAGTCTACGCCATTTCGGTTAGCATATTACCATCCTCATACAGGGCCTTAATCTGTTATCTGTAGGAGTTTTACAGAGGAAATAGAAAGCCTCCCTTCCCTTCCTATGTAGGATGGCAAATGGTGAGATGATGCCAAGTTGCTTCTGAACGGAACTATCCTGTCATGGTTACAAGGCAAGAGTGGAACAGGCATGGCGTCTTCCCTCTGTAGACCCTCCAATTTTGTCAGCCCACGGCTGGAATGACCAGCGGCAGAAAGGGTTCAGTGTGACCCATTGAAGATTATTACAGATTACTCTTACTGTCTAAAGATTGTTAGTGCTAACCCAGACATGCCTCTGATGTCAACAGTGCAAAAGAGGACACTGGAAAACGACTGATTCTAATTCAATTTACAATGCAGAACAATTTCCTTATCCCATGGGGTTTGTATCATGCTGCTTCAGTCAGAGGCCTACTTGTGGAGGGATTAAGTGCAGTGATCACTTACATTAAAGACTGCACAGTAGCATCATCTGTGTTCTTGCTTGCCTGCAAATGTGGGTGAGCTCCCCATTGACATCTCCAATACCACAGCAAAGTAAGTTGCTTGCAAAAACTTCCAGAATCCTCTCTACGACCAGTGTCATGTTGCAGGTCTGGGTGTAGATGAACAACCCAGAAGGTTGCATCCATCCATCAAAGGATGAAAAGCTCAGCAGGGGCTCAGGAGATCCACATGCAGGTAATCCTTGCTGAAGAGGATGCTTGTGACCTGGAGTCAGCTGGGGGTGCATGTTGCTGTGGAGCAGAAAAAATCTGTGGTGAATTGGGTGGCTGTACTTGTGGATACCACAGAAGTTGCCACATAGCCATGGCTCTTCCTCAAGCAACCAATTTTCTCTTGCATAGCCCAGATCATGTCATCTTTGAGAAGGAGAGGGAGTCTGCAGACTGGATCCATGCACTGGAAAGTAAGCATGTGGGAGAGACATGGACATTGTGGGACCCCGAGTAGTGTAGACCTTCATGCACCGGTGCTTCAAATCACATCTCAAATCTGGAAAATGGAAGTGTTAACCTTGTCATTAGCCTGAGTCCCACACACTGCACACAGGATGGCAAAATTGCACAGAGCTGTTTCAGGGATTTCAATGGCAGGGAAATTGGGACTCTTTGCCGGGAAGGATATATTCTATCTAAGCCGAGAATGTCTTCCTATGAAATCAGTTGATATCAAAATGCCGAAATTTCATGTTTGTGATGAAGCTGTGCTTGTCTCCTCCCAGTTGAAGTCCAGGGCGAAGAGATCGAATGTGTCCTGTGCACTCTCATCCCTTGATGGAGACAAGTTTACAAGACCTTCAGCTGTTGCTGTAGATAGCCCTGTTGAGGCCGAGGAGCCGCCGGTATTGAACGCTGGGGTAAACCTCCGTTCCTATCTCCCTGCATCCTGCTGCTTGCATCTGAAAATTAATCTCAATTAAATATGCAATGAAGTGTGATGCCGTAGATTTGGGTCTTTCATGAAGTTCGAAGAGTTCCAATCCCAGTCACGAAATTTCATTCCTAAAGGCAAATAACTGAACCGATTTTCTGGAGATTTTCCCTTTCATAGCTACCATTCTGCAGCCACCGCTGGAGTGATCTGATCTAGTTAGTCTTGTACTCAGCTCACCATGCCCACAGAGCATGAGAATATCAAAAGAAATAGTAAGCTTACCTGATGTTATCTCCAACCTCCCAGGCTTATTACAATATTTCTAGACTTCCTACGCATTATGTGCGGCACATCTGTGTGTATACCCACCCCACCTTTTGTTTATGGGTGATGTGTTTGCTCTCCTTTTGCCTTTTACTGATGGATAATGATTTCATAGATGAGAAACCTGGCCCTGCATGTATATTCGGGTAATGCACCGAAATAAACTTCACAGATTGCCCAAGAATGTGCAGGGATATTGTACATATAAAGGCTTCTAGAATGGACAATTCACCTAGATTGTTACTGGTGTGGACCAGATAATTGATCATGTGCATACACAACGTTGGGCACTTAAGGCAATGTTCTATCCCCTTTCAGGGGCTTGGGGTACCTGGCCGATGGCGGGAACTGCTGATCCCTTCAGTGCCTACCTTTGCGGGGTAAGACTGGCAGGGATGCAGGAGGACACCATATGGATTCCACATCTCAGTTTGTTACCAGTGAACTGCTTTCAAAGAACCGACAATGTGTTCCCGGTCTTGAAATCGAAAAGGGATCATGCGTGGCCTACTGGCACAGCACCGTGGGCCCATGCAGTGACATTGGACAAGCATGCATTTAGCACTGTCGGGAAAAATGTGTCCACTGTAAACCTTTGTCAAGGAAAGGAAGCTTATGTACTGGGTTCGCAAACCACCTGTAATACATGCTATCTTCACATCCCTTTCCCAGTTACATTGAGAATATGCAGCTGTGCTGTGCTGCATTGGAGAAACTCTTCAACTGAAGTTCAATGGCATAGCTGTGACAAGATCTAGGGAAGCTGATTTTAGAATATAAACGTTTCCACCTTAAGTCTAATGAGCGCCAGGTCCTTTACCTCTTTCCTTTCAGCAAAGGGAGTGCACTATCTTGGGAGGTCTGATACTAAGAAGGGCAACAGTATGAAGTGCTCCCAATCAGTGTACAAAATGGTTTCTGTTGAGGGACTCTCATGCTTTCCCTTACGTGCATGCATGGGATAACAACCCAAAATTGATTTGGCCAGTAGGCACAAAGGTTGTGGGTGGGGTGGACCAATGCATGATTTTGGGGGCTCCCCATTCTTGCAGGTTTCAGAGGAACTGGAGCAGGCCAAGATAGAGACTGAGCCTGTGCCTGAGCCTGAGTGTAATTACAAAGGGACACAGTATGTTCCTGTCTATGTCATGCTTCCGGTACGTCCTTCTGTCTTCCCATTAGTTGCACAATACATTTAAACTATGAATATCATGTTGCTCCTCAGCTTCTCTGGGTGTTTTGGAGGGTCAGTGATTGGGTGAGGAAGATGTTAGAGTACCCAATGCAGGCTCCAGCTCGAAAACAGACAGTTTCCTTGTTTTTCCTTCTTTTGCTTTCTTGAGTTCCTCTCTTTTTATCATCCCTTCATCAAACCATAAAAGCTTATGGAACGAAAAGAAGAGAGAAAGAAAAAGCTCGGGCTGAGGGCCCGTAGGACAAGGTAGAATAAGGAAAACCCCACATCAAAATAAACTAAATGTCGCCCATAAATGAAGTGCCTCATGCAGGGGAAGCTGCCTCAGAGAAAGAGAAGAGGAGAGAAACAGACATAATCATGAGGCTTGGCTTGCAGCCTTGTGGCTATAACCCCAGGATCCGGTTTGAACAGACCAGTAAACTAGGAAAAGAGAGGATGCATGGTGCTATATACAGAACCCCGAGAAGTTTGAAGCAAAAATGCTGCAATGGATGATGCAGTTGGGAACAATCAGTGCTAAAAACAAAGTGGCAGATCCGAAGGGTTTGAAAAAGGACTTCAAAACTCTAAAGTCAATTGGTGTGGATGGAGTGATGGTGGACTGCTGGTGGGGTATAGTGGAGCGCAAGATCCCGCAAAAGTATAACTGGTTTGGGTATCGTCACTTATTCAACATGGTTCGTGATGTACAGCTTAAACTACAGGTGATCTCTCTTACCCTCTCAATTAGTTGTTCATATCAGGAAGCAGACGGCAACATTATGCTCGTTCTTTCCTTTGTTGTTTTTCCCTTAACAGCCTGGTTGAAACAGTCACATGCCAAGAGAATAGGAAGCTGTGCCCTTAGGCTGAGGCAGAGAGAATGTACCCATAAGACGTTGTTTGGCGTAGTCTTGCGCCGCGCTCAATTTGAGCGGAACACAATGGGACAGAAACTACCTTTGTAATGGGCTGACACCGGTAGTATGACTCAGCGTGGAACAGACAATTGATAGAGTTTTCCAGATATCCTCTAGAAATCCCTGCGGCACAGAGAGAAAGGTTCAACACTCCTAACACTTTCCTTGCCATACAGCCTTGTCGCCAATGACCCTGCACCTGGTTACAGGTAAGGCAATTGAAAAACAGGAGAGGACAGGAAGAGATCAGGACTAGTGAATATCACCACAGAAGGCGTGCAACAGGGGTGTGACTTACTTTTTTGTCAATGCCACTAATTCTTAACACCTTTCACTTTGAGTCTTGTCCTCTCAAGTGAGCGGAAAGATCTAACATTGTCTTAAATACTTGTGGAGAGGGCCTCTCACTGAGAAGAGCTCCTGCACATTGCATCAGAAATTCTAACTATGTTCACCTGCATGATACTATCGGCATGGCTTTTATGTAGGTGGTGATGTCATTCCATCAATGCGGTGGCAATGTTGGGGATGATGTCTACATCCCACTTCCTCAATGGGTGCTTGACATTGGCCGTGAGAACCCTGACATATTTTTCACAGACCGCAATGGCATCCACAATCCTGAGTGCCTCACATGGGGTGCGGACAAAGAGCCGGTTTTGAGAGGCCGCACTCCTCTTGAGGTGATTTTGAATTCCTGAACATGTCTTGATTTTCTTCAAATAATCCCTGACCTTTTGAGAATGCATAGGATACCCGTTTGTCCTAGAAATATAGCAAGGAAGATCTCACAACCATGTGTACCATTAGGGACCTCATATCTCTCAGAGATTTTATGAAAGTCTCCTTACCAGGTGTACTATGACTACATGAGGAGCTTTCGGCAAGAATTTAGTGAATTTTTGGAGGATGGCACCATCACAGAAATTGAGGTAGGGATGGGTGCTTGTGGCGAGCTTCGATATCCCTCATACCCAGAGAGCCTTGGCTGGGCATATCCAGGCATGGGCGAGTTCCAGGTACTTGGTCGTTGCCTCTTACCTTGCATCTGTCTGGCTGGTGTTTCACCCTCTTTTTCAAACATGACTTGTTCTTAACCATCCACACCCTTCCCTCCGCTTCAAGTTTCCTTTCTCTCTTCAGTATTGGTACTTAATGGAAACAGTGCTGGCAGCATGTTCTGCAAATGCTTGTAAGACAGGTTTGACTCACATGGTTGTGCCTGAACGAGCCATTGGTGGGATGCCAATGCAGTGCTATGATAAGTACCTCATGACGAGCTTGAAGATGGCTGCAGAGGCACAAGGCCATCCCGACTGGGCTGTGGGTCCTGCCAATGCAGGGTACTACAACTCAAGGCCACAGGATACAGAATTCTTCAGGGATGGAGGCGACTATGACAGTCCCTATGGGCATTTTTTCCTGAAATGGTACTCGCAAACACTGATTGAACATGGAGACCGTCTGCTGACATTTGCCAACCTGGTCTTTGAGGATGTCAAAATTGCTGCCAAGGTACCAATGAATAAGAATATTTTTTTGGTGGGACAGGAGATCATGGAAATGATTTTATCTAGAGTCATTTCCTTTCTGACTAATAAAATGGCCTTAGATGTGTATTATCTGAAGGTATGCTGTAATATCATCTCGACTAATAAATTTTGGTATATGCAAAGTTCATGGAGGATCTGCTTTTGTGATGTTTGCCTAGGTCTCAGGAATTCATTGGTGGTATAAAACTGCAAGCCATGCAGCGGAGTTGGTGGCAGGGTTTTACAATACAAGTCACCGTAATGGATATCGGCCCATTGCCAACATGCTTGCTAAGCACAAGGCCACCTTCAACTTCACTTGTGTTGAACTATGCACTGCAGATCAAACAGAGGACTACCCTGAGGCATTGGCAGATCCTGAGGGCCTCGTCTGGCAGGTGTGTTATGTGGACTCTGCAATGAAATGTGTTTTTGCAAGTTCCACACAGTCAGTTAGAGGCTGCATTGGTATATGTGGAGAGAAGGCAGGGTGATGATGAGGAGACATGATTGTTGTTGCTTGTTCATAGACATCTACTCTCTTTGGACAGAAGGGGGCTAAGGACTGGTAGGGTTACAAGACATGGGAGCACAAACGGGCCAAAACCATTACTGAAGTATCACTCAATTTGTAAGATTGAACAGAGATCTGGGTTTAGCCTTCCAAATCCTCAAAAAGCTCCATGCAATGGCACTGTGCTGAGTCGAAATTCTCAGATCCAAGGGGGGATCACAGCTTTTGGGTTGAGACGTTCAGTACTCAGAAGATTAGACTCATGCTTTCTTTTTCCCAGCTTGGCTAACTGTTCAGATGCAAGCGTTCTTCTCTTGGTTTCGACAGCAACCCCCTGCCTTAAGTGACCCCCAAGGTTGTCCTTGTTGATCAAAAGCAGAGGAAGATCAAGAGAAAGAGGCAGGAATAGACAGGACGTAAGCTGCAAGCTGCGAGGCACTGAGTTGTCACTACAGGTCACCTACATGCACCATCATATGCTTTGCAGGTACTGAATTCTGCCTGGGATGCTGGCATCGCAGTAGCAAGTGAGAATGCTCTTTCCTGCTTTGAAAGAAAGGGCTTCAACAAAATCCTTGAGAATGCAAAACCAAGCAAGGATCCTGATGGCCGCCACTTGGCTGCCTTCACCTACTTGAGACTGAACGCCGAATTGATGGAAAAGGACAACTTCAGTGAGTTCATGCGGTTTGTCAGGCAGTTGCATGGTAAGCCCTGGAAGGTCATTCCCTAGTCCATTGCTTGTCACACTGCCACTTTTGAAGAAAGCTACCTTCACTGATTTCATGTTATCGTCCAAGTGGAGAGATTATTGGTGTCTAATTTGTAGTGGGAAGAGTTTCAATGATCGTGAGGGAGTTCTGGACCAGGCCAACCCCACCAGTGTGCACTTATACCAACCTTATTTGAACCTGATGAAAGTGTGGGTTGGGTCTGCTTTAAGTATTGATTGTTCATTGTTCAGTGTTGATTATTCATGTCTGTGCAGGAGAAACAATTGAGGACTTGATGATCTCTGCAGAAGAACCAGTAGAAGAATTGATTTCTGCAGAAAAAACCAATAGAAGGATTGATTCCTGCAGACACATTAGTGCAAAAAATTAAGTGCTTCGGCTCTCCCTCTCCAGTGGAAAGCTCAATCTTATTGTAGACATCAGTCACCTAAGCATCTTTTGTGTAACATGCTGTATTTAGTGTAAATTCACCAAAACCACAATGATGCTTGTGTTGTATGCTAGCTTTCAGAGTCCAGCCTCAAATGCCTACTCTCTGATTGTATGTGAGCATGAAGGCCTGACTCATGGAAGACACTTTCACAGCAGCTGAGAGAGACACACCACATAAATCAAGAGGGATGAAGGAAAAAAAGTTGCAACAGAAGTCCATATCTTCACTCCTTGGGTGGACTTGCATTCAGGTCTTCTTAATGTGGCATTGCCCAAGCTGTGCACAAGATTCAGAGGTGGCTTGGAATGTCAAAATAAGTGATACCTTCCCTCACCACCATCTCCTTCAGTACTAGGTCCTGTACTAAGCTCTCAGACATCAGAGGATCTCTTCTTGACATCAAACTCTTGTCAGTTGAGATTTTCTGAACATTTGCGAAATGCACCTTCAAATGAAACAATGGTGGCACCAAGACCTACTTATCGAATTGGAGTTGGTCGATCCTACCCATCAAATGGGTGATCTCCCAAGAAAACTGTACCATAACCTGGAATGTTGCAAATACAATTGCCAGCAGCATCACAGATTGCCTTGCATTTTGGATCACATTCAGAAGAGTTCCCATATGCCACCAATGCCAGGGCCATAACCAAAAGAATACTCCAAGTGCTGCACCTCATTTTCCTGAAGATACACTAGCCCAAATTACCCCAGATCACAACAGAGGGAACCTCAATAATCTTTTCCAGCAGCTGAAGAATGGTCAAATGCACATTCTGCCAGTTTCAAGGAGCACTAATGCAGTGACTTATCCTCTTGGAGGGGGAATGGAGCAACAGACTGACAAATTGTTGGTTACAAGTCAAGGCCCATGTATCTCAGGAACCAAGTGACTCAGATCTTCTGCATATACTCTGGGAGATTTTTAATGTAAATGTGCTGGTGTCAGCAGTAAACCAGTCTCGCTTGGGTCCAATGGAAGATTAAGCTTGGAAGGCAAATGATTCAGGCAATTATGCAAATGTCCTATAACCTTGCCTTCAAATTTCCTTCAGCGAAACTAGTTCACCCCTGCTTGCGCACTTCCAGGTGATTCATTCGGAGTGCACTTCAGAGATTTGTACACTTCAATCTCAACCATTGGCTTATTCTCAAGCAATCTTCTTATCTGCAAACTGCAGACAGCTATTACCCTCCGCAAGTAGCAATCTTCTATTCTTTTCTGAGAATATAGACCTTCGTATATCATTGAGATCTGCTTCAATAACACAGATACATATATTCTGCTTGCACTTTGGATTCATGGCACCTGCCCTCCCCTCTGATGGATAAAACTGAAGTAAAAATCGTGTATCTGTGATTATCCTCTTCCTCTATGCATGCCTGTACTCTCTCCTGCCCTCTTTCGGCATTTCATCCACGGACGCCCTTGCAGAAGCATGGCATTGCTCTGTAGCAGCAAATGAATCCAAACTTAAAGAGTCGACTTGAGAAACCATAATAAATTTGCTTTTCAAGGCACAAAGAGACACATCCAATCATACTTTAGACCAAGGATTATACACATACACAAAGTTTCCAAATTTTGACATCCCTGTTTGAAGTATTACAAGGAACCCACGCAAAGGCCATGAAATTCATAACTAAGCAGGATATGAATAACACCTTTATCAGCAGGCAGGCTGTATTCTGAGAGGTAATATCTGACCTGGAACCCTTGAGTTTGAGGCAGTTGATCACGCAATCTGGGTCTATTTCAGGAGTGATCGATGTGTTCCACTGGTGTCGGCTGTATGTGGGACTGGACGACATTTACATTCCACCCCTTTCGAACCTTGCGCGCACGCACATATCCCACACACTCTCCTCCTCCCAATGAGAAAGCGTAGACCACCTTGGTCACTTTCGGATCGAAGAGTAGTTCTACCAAATGATAATGAAACTATATTCAAGTGATTGATGGAGGATCCTTTCCACAAATTCGAAGCATTGGATATGGACGGATGGCATGCTAGATGACGTTAGAGGAAGCAAACAGTAGGTTCATGAACAGCTGGAGAGGTGGAATGGCAGGAGGCCTCGCACCAAACCGTATTCGATGCAGACACATTATAGCAAAAGAACAGACAGAGTATATCAAGAACAGCTCGGAGGGATGGGGAAGGAGTGCACAGCAAAAGCCTCAGTCCATACATAAAACTTTTACGAGAACAGAGATGGAAAATCTAAAAAAGGGGAAGAAAGAGAGGATCGCCCACAAGAAGCCCATTCGTTAGAGAGTGCCGATCAGAGATCCGGCTATCGTGAGCACGTAGCAGAACCTGACCTGGCCTTCTCGACATCGGCTACGCGTAGGAGCTAGGGAAAAGACAAGCATAGATCCTCCAATGCTGGCTGGACTCCCCAGGGATGAACAATATGAATCACCTCTTCTTCTTCCGGGACTTGCAAAAGCTCTTGTAAACACTGTTGTGTTCCGTTTGATGTTGAAAGTCCCTTGGGAAGGCTGAAGTGCTTCTGCAACCGACACAGGACTCAGAAGGTTTAGATGTATGAATGCTCTAACACCTAATTGAAGTTGTAATACAAATCCTGTAGTGAGAAGGCACTTTTATAGATGATATTCATCTGTCTATCCATGAGCAGGTGGGTAGGTATATCGACCCACCCTGTCGATAGAGGAGCCCGATGGGAAGGCAGGCCGTCCTCGTGTCGGCGAGGCATGCAAAGACGGCTACTTAGGTTTTTTCAGAAAGCCTGGTGTGGGCTTTAGAACTCTGTCGAGACCGGTAGTTGGTGGCATGCCGTCCTCCCTCTTGTGTCTGGGACTGCTGCTGGTATGCTCTTCTTGGTAGCATAGGCGAATCAATCTCCTCTTCCCATTTCGGAGTGTGTGGAAAAATACTCATAGGATGTGCAGCCTTTGATCACGTACAGCCACACTCTTCAGACACATTTCCGCTGAAATGGGATCTATCAAAAAATTCATGCGGATGTGCAGCCGATGGTGAACTATGCGAAGATGCGTGGCGAAGGAGAGAATGCTGGTGTCTGTGACTACATTGTGATTACATTGCAGTGTAAGTCCCTTTCCCTTGATTCCTTTGGTTAGTCAGCCCAGAGTAGTTAAAGGGGCCAATCGCAAACCAGCCTTTTGCATCCAATATCGAGAGAGAGAGAGAGAGAGAGAGAGAGAGAGAGAGAGAGATCGCCAATGCAGTGGATCCGTCCAGTTTTGACCGCATTGATGACCTAGGGGATGACACTCAGGAAGGCATACGCCAAGTTGCAATACTTGGTACATAATGCCTTTATTATGACTCGCTCTTCACCTCATACACAGGACATCGTATGATGAGATATTGACGTTGTCTCCATTACTAGGTGGCTCTTTTGAGTTTGTAAATTTTTCTGGCAATTTTCGCATTATTACAAGTTCTTGGGTTAGAGCTCAACGCCTTGCAGGTACATAGAGGTGGCTGATTTGTCCTTCACGTGTCATTTCCAAGATCAGGAACCATACTGTCTATGTCGGACCTGTCTGTGGTTCCACCTGCCAACGCAGTGGATCCGTTGAGTTTGGACCGCGGTGATGATCTAGGGGATGGCAGGTTAATTATTTCCCGTGTTGAACTAACAGTCGTTGTGAGTGGATCATTGTTTGTGAAGTTCTTGAAGATTGAGATGGCAAGGAGAAAAAACATGGAGGAGATCACACTCAAATTCCAGGATAGACAATCCTTGGAATTGAGTTGTGATCTCCTCCATGCCTTTCTCCCTTGTCATCTCAATCTTCAAGAACTTCACAAACAATGATCCACTCACGCGACTGTGAGTTAATTCCAGGATGGACAATCCTTGGAATTGAGTTGTGATCTCTTGTTTACTTGCTTGATTGGGCGCAAGAACTGTAAGATCTTCTAACTCTCCATTCTTTTGAGAAGTTTAAAGTTTAGTGATCACTTAATGTATTTGGTCAATGTTATTAGTTATTTAGATCTAATGTTTTGTGCAGATGAAATGGAGCTTCTGGATCTGATTCCGACAATACACAGCATGAAGCTCAGTTACGAGCATCGACTGGCCGCGTTCGGCCAGTCGCTCATCAGCTGTGTTAAAAAATTTATCCACGACCTGATGTATATGGGGAGGGTCAAACTTGCAGAGGCACGGCTGGAGGAGGGTGTTGATTCATGTCAAAAGTCTACTTCATATCAGACGAAGCTGAGGCTGTCCTCGCGTTTCAGGGTTGGTCTCACCTTGAGGGAGGTGTTGGAAGCAGTCTTTGACATGAAATCTGAACTGTGTACGGGCCATACGTTGGCACCGATATTCCACCGACACTTCAAGATTCCAAAAGGATTTCAACACCAAAGGGAGCACAAAAGTGCCTATGTGAAATTCTGCAAGTGCTGGAAGAAGAGGAAGAAGAGGTAATCCATTTTGAGGTTATTAAGTGTCATTTCATTTCAGTTCCCTCTCCCTTATGGACGCCAGAAGGTTGCAACTCATGTTCCCGGTCACACTGACATACAGTGCCAAGAACGGTGAGCTATTCAGGTTTCCACAGTACCATGTGCTTCTTTGTACATAGCTTGTATTTTAGTATATATGGAATACAAGTTAGACTTTTTGGGTTGACAGGTGGTGCAATGTGCTTGATCCCTCCATCAAAGTTGACAATTGGACACCCCAAAATATGCGCAGCTTGCAGAACTGGTCACCAAGTATGGAGCCCACCACTGGGCAGCTGTTACTAGTGAGATGGGCCATTGTACTGATAATCAATGCTTCGGGTCTCATATCTTTCCCTGTAAACCAGTTCTTGGTCTCCTGTTAGGTCGGCCTTGCAGCCTCACTGGATACTGTGGAGTATTTACAGCAGAAAATATTAGTTGAATAACTCTAGACCACAGCATGCTATTTGGCAAATGTTGGATTAAAGGTAGGTCTCAGTGTGACTGTTTGGTGTGGCCATTTGTGGGTAGTGCAGGAGGGGTTCCACCATTGTTACTGTGTATAATCAGGTCTTGGTTCTTGCAGACCCTCGAAACCATTACACCCAAAGCAATATTCTCAGGAAATGGTGGATGAACTGAGTAGGTACACAGATTCGAAGAATGAAGCAAGGCATCCGCACCATACAGTGGGTTTCGAAAAGGAAATCAAGATTCGGCGGGCTGTCTTTGCATCAAGCTTTGTGGGTCGTCTTCCACAGGGGCTGTCAATGAAACATCTGAAGAAGGGCCCTGCACATCAGTCTGCAGTCCAAGATTCTCAAAGAGGGGTAAGTGCATCTAAGAGAGCTCTTTTGGAACTTTGAAGCTTTGCATATTTATCTGTGTGGAACATGTTCCCTCAGCCCTTATTCAAGGATTTGTTAACCCCCTGCTAGAGAAGCAGTCTGAAATCAATCTCAACCCCCTCTCTCTCTCCAATGTTAATGTAAAATCACAATTGGCACCTCTAATGTGAACATCAGCCCCAAAATTAACAAATCTTTCCTTGCAACTGACAGTTGTGCCTTAGTGCTGGTGCACTTTCAGCTGAGATTTCACAGCCTGGTGGGTAGAAACAACCACCTTCGGTAGGGGGGTGATATCCTGTGGAAAACCACAGGATATCAAAGGAGTACACCTCTCAAAATTATGGGAGAAAGTAAGTGCCTTGCCTATCATACACAAATGCTGCCACACCACATGAAGCCAAAGCATCTTTCTTCTCCAAAAGGTTCAACACTGATATATAATAATAGGGTGGCCAAAAATTCAGAAAATAAAACTAATACCCCCATAGAAAATGCCTGTTTGCCTCACGTGCCTGAGAAACTAGATAGGGAGTGACCTCCCCGAGACCAAAATCCACATTAAAAAATGGGCCTATGCGGACGACTTAGCCATCCTTGCTCACAAACCCTAGCACCTTAACCGCCTAGCTGACAAATTATCCCGCTTCAACCAATGGTCCGACATGGAACTCAGTCTCCGCAAATGCGCCGTCACAGCAGCCACCCACCACAGCAAGTTTACCCGAGCTATGATTGACTACCACTGCAAATTACACATCCAATACCAAAACAACCTTTTTCTTTTCTTAGGTCCTGACGAACCTTATACACTCCAGCTTGTTCCCTCACTCAAATGGCACGTCCAAAAGGCCACTACACTTACCAAACTAACTAACAAAAGCCTAACACTCCTTCAATCCCATGTCCCCATTAGACCAAAAT
This sequence comes from Takakia lepidozioides, assembly GCA_030704615.1. Classification (NCBI taxonomy): domain Eukaryota; kingdom Viridiplantae; phylum Streptophyta; class Takakiopsida; order Takakiales; family Takakiaceae; genus Takakia; species Takakia lepidozioides. The sequence continues at coordinate 77,748,619 of CM060731.1, forward strand.
TAGTGATTATTCAGTCGGTGCTCAAACCACAAGTCCAATACGCTTTCCACGCTGCTCTATTCTCCCTCCCTGACATATGCATGCTTGACAAACATGTTATCCAACTTACCAAGCGAATTTGTGGACTCCCTACTAGTACCCCGAATGCCCTTACCCACCTAACCCACAGATAGTTATGGTATCGGTTGTAGCCCGCTCATCACCTCTTACGCCCGCACCCTTGGTACTCAATTATTAGACCCTAGACGCCTAGGGCTCATCTACCGGGGTATCGTCAGACACCTCGCCTCAAAATTCAATGGTCTCCACTCCCTTCCAATCCTTCACCCACAATCATGCCGTCACTCCCCAACCGCACGTTCTTTGCTCATCCTGCGACAAATGTGCATTAGCCTGCAAACGGACCTTCCAGGTTATTCCTAACACGGTGTCTCCATTAGAAACCGCCTAGATCTCAAGCCCTTTCTTCCTCAATTTGAAGCATCACACCCCTGCCAGAAAACAACCATCCTCAACTACTTTAAGGAATGCCATATCACTAACCTCACCCAACTCACCACTGCCACCGGTACCAAGCTAATAACCCCCCGTGAATACACTTTGAAATACTCTAGAGCCACTACTAAGACCTACCGGTTCCTCCTATACCTCCGTACCTTATTTTGTTACCCCTCTACCTCATGCACCCTAGATTGCGATCTCCCATGTCGGCTTTTCCCACACAGTCCACAAGACTTACTCCCTAAGTTCAGGTCAGCCCCGGCCCCCTCTATCCTCAATAAGCTCAGGACCTCTCGTACCACAACCCACCAAGAACCCACTACCCTAGAGTCTCCCTCTCAGTCTTCCCATGATACCATTGTCCTGTCACAATCCAATGATCAACAACAATCGCCCTCCTCCCCCACCTGGTCTCCCCCATAGACATACACCCAACCCCCATCTACCCCCACTACACCACAATCTCACAACTCCACCCCCACCAACCCCAACAACTCCAACGCCTTTGTCATTGAAGCTATACTGGGGATTAAAACCCAAACTTCCGCAGACTCTTTGGGTGCGACTTGTCTAGACTCATACAATCTTTGCAAATGGGCGGGCTTTCCAGATAAAGACAATACCTGACAAATTGAGGACGACCTCTTTGGCTCGCATGATGACTGCGACCCTGACCACAACATAGCCCTCCTTATTGCCTTCCATAAACGTACTAATACCAACTACCTCACACACTCATATGTACAACTTATATCCCAAACCCAAACCCAAGACAACCGTCATGTCTCTCGCCCGCTGCCTGCCGACAATATCCTAATTGACATCACTGAATGCAACCCTGACAAAGACATGCTCCATGTCTTTCCCACAATATGCGCCGGCCCTCAAATGTCCTCTATTTACACTAACAACGGTCGCTTCCTCGGTCTCATTCCCAATGACAGGGTAGCTTGGTTGTGGGCCGGTACTCCTCCCATACCCCCGCCACCAATCAGTTACACCCGCCACGTCAAGACTTCGCTACCAAAATATGTTGGCTCCTAGATAGATACCTTCGCGACACCTCCCCCCCCCCATAAAGCCACGATCTCAAACCAAACTCTCCCAAGCATATACCCATAGTGTTATTTCCCAGGACATACTCACCCTCCTCATCACCTCCTTTCAACTAACCCACTCATACTACTCTAGCCCGCTTACCTGTCCCATGGACATCCACTCATTCGCCAGTCCCCATCCTAGAGACTGCATTTTTGGGGCTTCTGGCTCTGCCACCCAACACTCATGGTGTGGAAGAGGGCTGGCTCTCCCCCCCCCCCCCCCCCGGACCCCACACTCAGGAGGCTCTACAATGGGCCCGCTTCGCGGCCCATGTATCCCCAACATCGACTACTATCCTCGTACTCACCCACCAGCAGTCACCTGACAACCCCCACCTCTTACTACAACTTCCACGGGACTCGGCTACCAATCTGTCATATGGCTGGCTGGATTGAGAGTAGTGCAATACACATGCAGCTGGAAAGTAAGGGCTTGGAATTATTTGTTCATGGACTCTTTGTTGCATGAAGAGAGATATCCATCCTCACTACTCATCCCTGACTCTACCAAGAGGCAGTTTTTTCACCTTTTTGTTCTTGAAAGGAATTGATGATCATCTGAGAGTTCAGAGTGGAAGTAGGCACGGAGGGTAGCAAGTCTCAATCTGTCTCAGGCCCATGTCATTCTTCTTCTTCTCCTTCTAGAGTGTCTATCACCAAAGCGTATAATTGTCTGGGAAAACATTGGACCCTCTAAATTTGATTGCTAACATTTACAGCTAGTTGACAGAGAGAATGTACTCATTAGACGTTGTTTGCCGTAGCCTTGTGGCCATTGACCCCAAGTTGAGAGAGAGAGAGAGAGTGTACTCATACCGTTCCTTGCGGACGTTGGTCTGCCATATCCTTATGGCCATAGACCCTGCGGGGGAAACTAACCCTCCCGGAGCCTTTTGTGATTGCACCCACCAGGGTTCAGTTTATCCCTGCAGCAAAGCTGCAAGCATAAACTTCTTTTTTCCGAAACTGCCATTAAGTTACTCACGGAGGCACTTGTCTGCATGTGAACTCAGCAGCCCGGTTTCAAGGTTATTGATTTTAGTTTTTGTAGCCCTGTGTGGGGTGTCCCAGAAATGACATGTATGTCACTCTTGGAATGGAGCAGGGCAGGTTGAGAGAGAGTGTGTGTGTGTGTGTCTTGTGCACTTGTCTTTGTGGGAACTGCTTCTACATCAAGCATATGGTGTGTTGCAGTGGGCATTTATGACATTGCTGGAGCCACACAAGAGCTTATCACATTTGATTTACATGGGGTACCTGGTGACACATCTTCTGCTTTTCGAATCACATGCTGACGGCGGCAAGACTGGAAGAGGCAGCGCTCCCAGCGTGGGATCTTCCAATGTTTTGTATTTGGCCCAACCAATGCAGGCAAATCTGCTCTTTTGAACGCCCTTATTGGCAGGTTTGTTGGCTTTCAACAGAACCTGGAAGCAAACTCCCTGAGATGATTTATTGCACCGGGCACACCCTATGAAATTTTTCTCAGTGAATCTTTGTATTCATACAGAAAGGTTGATTTTCAGATAGAAGATGTCTTAGTGTAAGTGAAATGCACATGCTGTACCTAAAACAAACAGGAGGCATTCTGGAAATATTGTGGTGAACAGTCACTATCATTCTCACAGCATCTTGGAACCATATTTGGTTGGAGGACGAAACTCGGGCTAATTGAGTCTTTCATTCTGTTCAATCTATTTGAGTTCACATCCATGTGACTGCAGGCCTTACAATGAAAGGTGTGAGCACACCCAGGGTGTTGCGGTGAATCTTGTTGAACAAATTGGGGTATGTAGGTGATGGCGATTAGAGGCCCAGTTGGTTCTGATTGCTTTATGAAAGTTGCTGGTACTATCAAATATGTAAATGTCATGCAAGGATTAGTTTTTCCTTTCTTCGGAAATAGCTTTGCTTACAGATAGAAGTTTTGTGGGTTGGTAACAAACAAGTTTTCGGGGGAATGTATCAGCTCAAAATGCACTTTTATGCAGCTGTAGATCTGCTTGCGGTTTGGTAAAAAGAGGGTTTGGATCTCATGTCCTTTGAGGTACTGTCTTGCTTTGATTTCACTCGAGTGCATAAGGTTTCAAGAGAGGTCTCTATGGAAGGAAAGGTGGGGAACTGGCTTGCTTCTATCTGACAGAGCTGGTATGATGCGTAGGGAGTAAAGAAGACACTGATCATGCGGAAAACTGGACCTTGAGGATGGATCTGCACCCACATTCCATGGTATGAAGTACCAGACCAATCTGGTATCATCTCAGGACACTACCTAGCATATACCCGTATTGGCCGGGTATCTGCTTCGTAATACTATGGATGATACCCTAGTAGGTGGTTGAAAATCCGATACCTGATGAGAGAGAGAGAGAGAGAGAAAGAAGCCTCCGGCCGAGGCCGGCGTAACTAAGAGCCACTTCGCCTTGCGGCTACTGCCTCCTTTCAGGGGTGGGCCCTATATGTTCAGGGGACACCAAGAACCTGGGGGTAGAGGTAACCAGGGTACATGGGGGATTATGGAGCGGAGAGTGGGTTGGCCTCTAGTTTCCGCTTGTTTGTAATGATGGCTGTGAGAGAGCGGAGGGCTGTGAGGTGAATTTCCTTAAAGCATTTGTGGATAGGGGATATCGGGATATAGAAATTACCGTGTAGTGCTAGCATTGTGGATACCTCCTCGAGTGCCGGCCGTAATATCAGAAAGAGGGCCGGTATTCCAGCCCCTGCGATGGATAGCAAGGATAAGTGGTGCATACTTTTGTCGTTTTTTCTAAAATGGAGGAGGTGGGGTAGCGATCATGGCAGTATGTGAATTCTATAAAATAGATGGTGATATGTGGGGATGGGGAGGTAGGTGGCTGGGTATTGATGGGTAGGCCGTGAACAAGCAGGATGTCAGGGCATAGTCTGGTAAGACAGGTGCAAGGAGAGCGCGGACACATGCATGGGAGTAGCCATGGTGGGATAGTATGGTCTGGAGGTTTACCTTGGTAGGTGTCTGCATTGACGAGTAAGAACCAGCGGGTTTCGGAGCATAAGAAGTTTTGTGGATTTGCCAGACTGCCTGGTTATGACGGATTATATGTAGGCCGTGGATGACCGGGTGGGTACATTGGCTCAAAAGATGCAGCCATGTGTCGCTAACCTGGTGGGTGTGAGAGCATAGAGGGCAGTTTGGTGAGGGAAATAGGCGTGGCCAGAAGACATGTTTACGTTGGTGGCCCATGTATTGCGCGTATCGAAATTTAAGCGTTTGTTTAATTTGAGCATCAGTCGCAGCTTTGGAGTGCCAGAAATAGTTGGAGAGTTTATGATGGAGCGGACTTTCAGGAAGTGGATGGGTTGGCCTAGCTCTATTGCAAGTCTGAATATGGCTACGATCTGAATGGTGATGGTGTGAGGAGGGACACGAGAGGTGGTTACGAATAAGGAAAAACGTTGTGAGACTGTCCGTGAAGATGTAGTGGGGAGGAGAGAATGAGGGTAATTGGGAGAGGGCCACGTAGATGGCCATAAGCTCAGCACGGAGTATTGTAGCAGGTCCAAGGAGTCTAGCGGATGTGCCTTGGTTCAAGGCAGCATGATAAACGCCATACCCGGCGTTGGCTCCTATGTGGGAACCATCGGTATAGTGGGAATGAAGCGGTGGGTACTTGGGGGGCATATGTTGGCGACATGGCAGTGGGGTGGCTAGTGTAGGTGAGGGGGCAGGGGGTGGGTGGGGAGGTGCTTTAATCGAGGTTTTGCTCAAGTTGATTTTGGGAAGTGGACCAGGTGCAGGGGTAGTGGGATTTTGAGGTAGGAGAGGGGGTAGATGGGGAATTAGGTCGCGGTGATCTTGAAGCCATGAGTACGCTCGAGTGTGTGGACGAGGTGGGTGTGAAGTGTATGTGGGATGGGATGGGCGAGTGCGTGTTGGATATGTAGGAGGAGAGTAATGGTGGGTTCATCATGCTTAAGTTATTTAGGGAAGGGTGGATTCTTTGAGTATATGGGCTGACCGAGTAGGTCCAGATACCACTTGTTGATAGATGACGAGTAATACTGCAATGAAACACCTTGAACAAGAAATCCAGTAACATAGTACCCTACCTTAGAAAGAAAACCATTCAAAGTGATCCCTCCCACTGCATTTGTCTCCGCAGCGTTTTTATAAATTGGATCCTCCCATGGGCTGCCACAAAATTGCAACAATCCATGTGTCTCTCTTTCATTGTCAGAACCACCAGAACTGCATGACTGTTTGTGTCAAAGTGTCCATTACAATACACTTGTTATCTAGTACAGAAGACCTTAGAAGCAAAAACAAAAGAGAATAGTGCTTGAATGGTATACAGCCTCAATGCTGTAAACTCTGGAAAGTTCCTAAGCTCTTGCCTGATGTAGAAACCAAAATAATTCAGTATATACTGTTGTTGAAGGACGTTTGTAATATTTTGGGAAATGCGTAAAACCAGAGTCTTTTGCAGCCGATTTGACAGTGAAGTTTACCTCATAGGAATAGGACATCAACACTTGGAGATCCTAATGAAACAGTCTATAACAAACCCATAAACCCTGTGAACGTGGTCATTGACCGAGCCTAAACTTTCTTGAAACAGCCCTGAGGATGACCCCTTTAAGAGTTGAAACTTTTTCATACAGTACTGTGGCAAACACTCACTTGGAGGCGGCTGTTGAGAAAAGCTCCTCCAGCTCCTGAGAACGCAGTGCACCATCCTGAAAGAAAAAGTTATAACACCTTAAAACCCATGTCAAAGTTCAAACCAGTTCCATCCTAGGAAGCTTCTTGATTCCAGCAGTTTCATTCTCATACGACAAACTCCTGTTTTCAAACACTGATCTTAAACAACAACCTGAAGCCTCTCTAAAAAGAAAGAATAAAGCCAACCAAAGCTGGCATAAACCCATGGCATCTAGGCAGGATATTTAACATCCAGTTATACAGGGGGAGGAAGACTATGCCCATTACTTCACTGGGACCAAAACGCCACAGAGGCCTCACTCAGTAGGATGTCAGACACTTCAAACTAGGTGCACCTGTGGCATAGCCTCCAAAACGAAGTTCACCTATACTGTGGACACCTGACCTCACCACATCCAGTGTATGAAATGACAGGGATTTTATCAAGTCAATATGGCATGGCAGCTCGGATGAGGCATCATGGAAGCATGCCGCAGAGCTATTTGTGAAGGCGGCAGCACATGGGGGAGATCAATGGGGTGGCACTCAGTTCTCTGTCCAACCAAGCTACCAACAGGTGGTGATATCAGTTTAACTTGTAGCATGCGTGAGCATAGCTATACTTTTATTATTGTTAAACATAAATCCCCCGAACTAGCATTATAGCTATTAGCCACATTTACAATATGTGGGAATGGTGCCGTTGTTGGTTAGGGCTTTTCTTATTTCAGTTCAATAATGGCTACAATGGCCAGCCATACCTGCTCTAGATGATGGGTCCGAGCTGCGGTTTGGGACCGACCCTTGATGCAACCCCTCATATGTTAGATCCGCTAATGGTTCCGTTTTAGCATGAACATGAGGATGAATTCAAGAAATGCCCATATATTTTAATTTAACATACACACACATACAGAGCAATTCGTCTAATTTATTTTTCAAGCGCCCACCACGCATTATCACCACCAATTAGTTATTAGTTGAACATTAGCAAATGTCGTATCTAGTCTCACTTTTGGTCTATATGACACCAAACATCCTCCGTCCAAGAAGCAGGGATGCCAGGTGAGCTTTTTGGACAGTATGTAAAAGCCTCAAAGGCTCTCGTGCTTTGGCAAACATAAGGGGGAGGTGAGGCTAAGGGCATGACTCAGCAAAACACCCCAATCAGAGCCTTGACACGGTGTACGGTCCTTTGACCACATTAGCTCCATTGACTTGAACATGATGCATACATAGTCTCTCTTCGCCAGCAAACAAGAAACAAAAACAGTTGTACATCTTCCTTTCTCATAACAGAAAAGAAGCTGGGAAGTGACTCGTTGCGGTTGTGAATTTGTCGCACTCGTGAGAACGTCGGTCACATCGCTCACGAAAGCGCTCCGTTTCTTCTCGCTTTGCTGTGCGTGGCGAGAGGGACAGCTGCAGTTGTTGTCGAAACGCGACTTTGAGGGCTGGATTACGATGGATTCCAGCTGCAGATCACGGGTTGACCAAGAGTGGGCCTCCCCGATCCCGATATATAAGATGACCTCACTTCCATCCAGCACCGAGCAAAACCAGCATGGGACCAGCATTCTCACCAGAAAAGCTCTACTGGGGGTAATTGTGTGCGACTCTCAAGTGTGTACTTTAAACTATAGGACAGTGCACAAAGCTACACTAGGACAACTGGTTGATAGTACATAGAAGAGAGAGAGAGAGAGTCAAGGTTGGAATTTCGCAGCCATAGACATTTGATCTCGAGCTGGTGTTTAACAGAAATTACAATGGATTCGAGCCAGAAAATAGCGACCTGTGTGATGCTAATGGTTATGGCAATCATCTCCACAGCTACGGGGGTAGCAACAGCAGGGACAAGCGTGGGCTTCTACAAAAGCACCTGTCCTAACGCCGAAGGCCTGGTTCACTCCACAGTTGCAACAGTCTTTCAGTCAGACAACACAATTGCGGCCGCGCTGCTTCGAATGCAATTTCATGATTGCTTTGTCAGGGTATGTGCATCCGTCATTCCTCGTACTTTTATTTGTCGATTTGTATAACAACAGCTGGTCAATATAAAGTTCGACTGAGCAGCTTTCTTTTACATTACCATCCCATTCATTGATGTAAGAATATATTGGTGATAATAGTTGGGAAACTGATGAACACGAATGAATATGTTCTAACCGCCAGCTGCACATTTGGGTCTCAATGCAGGGGTGTGATGCATCGCTGCTCATAAACAGCACCAAAAACAACCAAGCAGAGAAAGATGCGGGTGCAAATGCAAGTGTGCGTGGCTACGACTTGATTGACAAGGCCAAGTCCGCTGTTGAGAAAGCCTGCCCGGGCGTAGTGTCTTGTGCCGATATCATTTCTGTCGCCACCCGAGACGCCGTTTCCTTGGTATGCTTAATGAGGAATTCCCCTTCCCGACCCGCTATGAAGCACAAACATATTATATAGAAAACAGTCCACTGCTTATATTTCAGTACAATACATAAATTAAATGAATTTGTATAAGGTGAAGCCAGCCAACTTCTATCCAAGAGTTGGACCGCTGTACAAATTAATGAAATACTCTGTCGTCATTCCCTAAGTATCTCACAGTTCAGTCTTTTCTCCACAAAAGATAGTGTGCATGCGCAAGAACAACTCAGAATTCGGTTCACAACAACACAGGTAGATCTGACCTGTACCGGAAGAGTAGCTGAGCTTGCTCCAATTGGATCCTGCAGGTTGGTGGTCCACATTGGGATGTTCCCACAGGACGTAGAGACGGCCGTGTATCGCAGGCAGCAGAAGTGAATCTTCCATCTCCAAGCATCAGTGTGGCACAATCTGTATCCGCATTTGCTTCCAGAGGCCTCTCTGCCGAAGACATGACGACTCTGCTGGGTAAGCTATTGACATTGGTTAGATTTCCCAGGAGCACCTGTCCATGAGCTCCCCATTCCAACCGTCATACACTTCAGAGTATGTCAGGAAGCTTGAGGAATAGCAATCCACAAAAGTCATATTAATGGACCACCAAATGTTATGTAAGCCAATCTTTGATAGAGCTCAGTTATCAGCGTCCTTAGAAGACTTCTGTACATTGTAGATCAAGGATTCAAGTGGATCTATTAGATCGCTGTACGTCGAACTAATGAAAGGATTGGTTCTTTATAGCTGACCTGGAAATGCCCATGTATGTGCCTAGTACTGCTCTTTGTCTCTCCAAGTTTTTAGCGCTCGGTATCCGTCTCACAGTTGATAACGGTCCTTCAGGTGCTCATACAATTGGAGGGACACATTGCTCATTTATCCGCAACCGCCTTTATAACTTCCAAGGCACTGCCGCCGCTGACCCCTCCATGAACGCCCAGCTTGTGGTCTCATTGAAGAAAGTGTGTCCACAGGGATCCGGAGTCAATGCCGCAATTGCATTAGACCAAGGCACTGGATCCATCTTTGACAACAGTTTCTACAAACAGTTACTGCAGGGGCATGGAATATTGCAGATCGACCAAGAGCTTTCCGCTGATCCGAGCACCTCCGGATTTGTCAACGCTTATGCTGGCAGTAAAAGTGGGCGGGCCTTGAATTTCGGTGCAAATTTCGCACAGGCAATTGTGAAACTGGGGAATGTAAATGTTTTAACGGGTGCACAGGGAGAGATTCGCCACATATGCAGTGCCATCAACTAAGGACGGGACATGAACTTGATCTCAAGATCAACCAGACAGGCAGATCGAAGTGTTTCCAAAGCAAGTAGACTGCAAGAGAACACATGAAGAAGGGACTGAAAACTTATACAATTTTGATGATAGAGCTTGTACACAATCTTGATTTTTTGGAGTTCTAGATACTGTTCCATGATGACACATTTAAACACTCATTCATTCAGGGTCTGAGGCAGAACCCTTCAATAAAATATAAACTCATACTTTTGTTACTGAATATCCACATGATCTATTTGTAAAGTGAACCATTTGCACGTACTTTGTGGGACAGACTTCTTTAATCTTCAGTGCGTACGGTTTTATTACTACAGTATTGCTTGCACGGCTAGCTAGCAGAACTGCTGAACATAGCAGGGTTGTGAAGATATGGCAGATTCCTGTGCGAGCTCCTGATCAAATCCTTAAGGGTGATTGGAGTGCCATCAAAACTCTCGAGTTTTTCAGGAATGAGTTTGTGAAGGTTCGGTCATGCCTCGAGCTTGTCTCTTAAGTTCCAGAAAGAAAGGGCCGGATCATCTTATATTAATTGAACTACATTAAATTGGAAACTTGAGTGGCATCTTCTGGATGTACTGGGAACAAAACCAACCCACAGCCATATTTTGGCTATTGTGAGAGGAAATGGTAGCTCCTTCGAGCTAGTACATTTTCTGCCTACTCATGAACACAGTATCCAATATCCCCGGCCAAAGTGGAGCATTGCCAACAATCGTCTCCAAAATCCCAAAATTGCTAGGCTAGCACCTTCAAATTTGTATGAGCAACTCCAACAAGAGATTCGCGAAGGAAATAAAAGACAGTCTAAGAAGACCAGATGTCATACGTACAAAATAGATTGCTGAAACTGCGAGGCATATGCCTTTGGCTTGGGCCCGCTTTAACTTGCACAGCAGTTGGGTTCCCCTTCCTATACGATCAATGGCAATCAGCCCTTCTTGGGGGTATTGCTCCTTCACATGCCTTGATTGAGCATTGGGATGTGGGGATGTGGAGAGGGCAGGAGAGATCCCAATCTTAGATCCAATCTTCTTTGGTGCTAGATGTGAGAAAGTCATTGGTGACGGTAGTTATTCTCTTCCTCAAGTTTTACACAAAGCTTGGATGAACACGATTTGGTCAGGCACAGTGGTCTCATTTGGTGAGCCATGCTGCCAGCAGGAGTTTCGAGGCTCAAGCTACCTTGGAACAAGAGTTCATTGTCTGTTGGGCCTCCCACAATCTCTTTTGCAATTGGGATTTGGGGCTTGGTAGGTTAAAGTGGCATGTCATGCCTCCTACTTGTTTTCTTCCTCGGAGGGTTCTATTGAGTAAATCTCTTCCTTTCGCAATAACAAAAGAAATGGGGATGTTGCTTCAAATGTTGGTGAACCTGACAGCTATAAAGTGTTGGATCAATCAGCAGATACATGTTACAAAAAATATGTTCCTTTCCGGGATTCAGAAATCGAATTTATAGCAGAAAAATGTAGGGGCTTTATCTTTAGTCTCAGTTCCTAACTGCTTAACAATGCGAAATTGCCCGTACAAGTGTGGCAGTATACCTGGAGAACTGTAAAGGATCTGACTCTCTTTTCTTTGTCCAACTATGACAAAATTTCAGGCGCTTTGCTTGGTTTGCTGTTCACAGGGAATTTACCAAAACTCTAAGGAAAACTGATTGCTCGGGATTTTGTTTCAATCGGACTCTCATCTATATCTGAATTCCAGCCAAGGCCCTATTCTTATTCCACTTCCCTCATTTACAAATTCACAGATCGATCAAGTGATCGTCACTCCTACTCTGGCCTGATTCCTTGTTCAAAAGATCTCCCTGTCAACCTATGTACTCATCTCATGCCATTCTATCTATGCACAGTACTGGACTACGATGTCCAGTCCTCCCCTCCACCACACCGTGCATCAACACATTCTATCACCATAGACCAGTGCAGATCGATCTTTTTTCTTCTTCTCACGACCTCTTTTTCTACTCACCAAAAAGCACAACACCGGCTACGTCCGGTCCGCCCAGCCACCACGCCATGCTACACTAGTTTCCTGTCAATACAGATCTGCTCTAGATGCATGTACACCATCATTCTTTTCTCTTCTCCACTCTTGCCATCTCCAAGCCCACTTTCTTAAATCCCTAATCGTGGATCTGTTCGTGAACGCGAGCCTGCTCCATTCGACCTGCAACTGTCAGTTCGGCGGTCTTCTAGCAGTCACTTGCTTCGCCAAACTGGTCGACAGGTCTCGATCTTTGTTCAAGGCACCTAACAAACTCCCCCTCCCAAAGACAGGTCATTGTCCTCAATGACAGAAAATGAGGGGTAACTCAATGTCAATTCATTTTCCTTCTCCCAAGTAGCTTCTGTCTCTGGGTAATGCAACCACTTAATCAAATGTTCTTTCCAAGAACGGTTGCACAGGTGCTTTACTCGCATTTCTAGAATCTTTTCGGGTTCAGCCATCAGCTGACCATCATTCATGGCTTGAGGCAACGTCGGCAAGATGTGTGATGAGTCCGACATATACCTCCGAAGAAGACTGACATGGAAAGTTTTATGGATCTTCCATGTTGGAGGCAGATCCAACTCATAGGCCACTGTGCCATGGCGTTCCAGGATTTTAAACGGACCACAAAATCTTGGTGACAACTTATAACACTTGCCTAGTGTTAGGTTGCTTCTTTTAGGTGTAACTTTCAAAAACACCATATCACCAATGGCAAATTCACGAAAAGTCCTACGCTTATCAGCAAAGAACTTGGCCCGTTCTTGTGCAGCCTGCTAACTACGCTTCACCAGATCTAGGACAGAGTGGATCTCTTTGATTCTGTCATTCACGCTTTGCACATTTGATGGTGGTGTGATAAGCGAAGCAGGAGCTAAGCAATCTCGTCCATATAAAGCTTCAAATGGGCTCATGCCAATGGCACTGTGGAAATGCTTGTTATAAGCAAATTCCACCATATACAGATATTGTTCCCAAGATGACTGTCTTTCACCAACGTACATTCTCAACATATCTTCAATTGTACGGTTGGTCCTTTCTGTTTGGGCATCTGTTTCTGGGTGAAAGGCCGTACTCAATTTCACCTTGGTTCCCAATTTCTTAAACAAGTCAATCCAAAAATGACTTGTGAACTTTGAGTCCCTGTCACAAATAATCTCCCGAGGCAGACCATGGATCCTGAATATCTCTTTCATGTACAAGGATGCAACATCAGATGCCGTAGCACTCATCCTTGTAGGTATCAAGTGGGCTATCTTAGACAGCCTATCTACAACCACCATGATACTGTCATGGCCACTTTTGGTCCTGGGCAATGCCACAATGAAATCCATACTAATGGACTCCCAATTCCATCCAGGAACAGATAATGGTTGTAATAATCCAGGAGGTCTGACTCTCTCTGACTTCGAAACCTGACATGGGAAACATTTCTGCACATATTCTTTAATTTCTCTCTTCATACCCGGCCAAAAATAGTGCTTCCGTATTGACCAATAGGTTCTCTGAAAGCCCGGGTGTCCAGAGATTGGAATATTGTGACTGTCATGAATAATGCGCAATCTCAAGTCTGGAATCAGGGGAACACAAAGCCGACCATTATAAAATAACACCCCATCTCTCAAGAGGTATGGCCAGTACTTCTCTTTCTCAATAGAAGTTCTCTGATCACAAGACAAACTCTTTAATGGCTCTTTGAAGAATTCATCGACCTCATGTCTTGAAATATAGTGCTACTGACGCATGAGACAACATTAACGTGTAATGGTCTCCTAGAAAGTGCATCAACAATCACATTTTTTTTCTCTTTGACATACTTTAGGTCATAATGGAACTGTTGAAGCAGTTCTGACCACCTGATTCGTTTTGAAAAAACTTGACTCCCATATAGATAGTCAAACAAATCGTCCACACGAGGTAAAGGGAACTTATTCTTGATGGTGACCTTATTCAACCATCTATAGTCCACACACAGTCTCAAAGTTCCGTCTTTCTTCTTCTTAAACATTACAAGGACACCCCAAGGGGATTTACTTGGACGTATATACCCCTTTTCCAACAAGTCATTCAACTGCCTTTCTAATTCTTCATTTTCTGCAATTGAATGTCTGTACGGTGCCCTTGCAACCGGTACAACATCTGACATCAACTCGATTGCATGATCAACCTCCCGTTCAGGGGGCATCCCAGGGAGCTCATCAGGAAACATATCTTTATATTCATTCAGGACCAGGTAAAGTCTGGGATGTGACTTCCCTTCTCCCTGATTTGTTTCCAAGATCTCATGCAAGCTAACAGCAAAAAGCTGAGCATTTCCCTTCCGGATACATCTCTTCATTTGAATAGCTGACAAAACAGGTATATTGGGAAGAGCTCTAATACCTTTGATATTGAATCCCTTCCCGTTGGGCAAGGTACCACTAACCAGTCCGGATTTGCAAGCCACCACAGCATCAACCGGATCCAGCCACCGCATGCCAAGGATGCAGTCGTACCGAGCTCCCTCCCAGACCTCGAAGTCAGCCATAGTCCGTACTCCTTGCATGTCCAATGGTACCTTTGGGATGTGTTTGTGCGTAGAATCCACGCCACCATCTGGTAACAAGATTTGACAGGGTTGCATGTCTTCTTGAACTAGTCCCAATTTGTCAGCAAAATCCTTTGACAACAGGTTGTGAGTGCTGCCAGTATCAATCAGCACTTGAGTGGGAATTCCAGCCACTCTCCCATGAACCCGTATCACACTGGGGTCATGCTCTATTTGGTCTCCAATGATAGCTGCAGAAACCCGCACATTAGGACCTTTCCCATTTTCTTGTCCTGATTTCTCTCCAGTTTCAACAACCACATAAGGTTCTGTAGGTCCTTCAACTGTTAAGGCGGCTGTCTGTCGAGCCTGACGAGAATTTGGGTACTTCATACACTCAGCAGCTCTGTGTCCAGGTTCATGGCACAAGAAACACAAACCCTTACGCCTGTGTTCTTCATGTTATTTGAAACTGAGCTTTGGGGGAGCCCTCATTGGCGGTCTCCGTATAGTTTGATCCCCCGCCTTCTTAAACGGTTTAAATCTCTTCCAATTCCCTCTCTTCGCTGGTGACTGCCAAGGACCAGATGATCTAGGCTTGAACTCGGCCGTGCCACGAGCAAAGTTCGAAGAACGTTGTGCCCTTACTTCATTCTCAAAATTGCAAGCCAAACGATATGCTTCTGCCTCTGTACAAGGGTTGTGGGCTTTGACCTTAAATTTGAGAGAATCACTGAGGCCATCGACAAAAAAATCAACTCTGTCCTCTTCACTCAACGAGGGGAAATAACTGGCATGGGTTTCAAATCTCGTCTTAAACTCTCCCACGCTCATAGTCTCCTGTCTCAGTCTGAACAATTCAACTTTCATCTTGTGTGCATAGTCGCCAGGTAGATAATGGGCTAAGAACAGTGTCTTAAACATAGCCCAACTATCCACAGATGGTTTCTTGTGTTCACGGCGTTCCTGCTTCTGACGCGACCACCATAGCTTGGCGGCATCACGGAGCTGTAGAGCAGCTGTCTGTATCTTGGCTTCCTCTGAATAATCGTCCTCAAAGAACTCTTCTAAGGTATCCAAGAAAGACAATATTTCTTCAGGCTTGACAGATGGCTTACCATAGAATTCTGGCAACTTCACCAATCTTCTGATCTCCCTGGTGACATCCTTGCTTCTTTTCATCTTGGCCTCATGGGAGTCAGCCTCAGATTCGTCCTCATTCAGTGGCTCACTCACAGGCAGCTCCCTAGATCGCTTGTCAGTTTGAGTTTGTGCAGGGGCCAACTTCTGTATCTCAGATCGAATCAAAGTACCTAAGGCCTCCATTTGCTGCTGGGAAAATAACTGACTTCCATGTTCGCGATCTGAAGCTCGGTGTAGACTGGCCGCATCTGAGCGCTCACGATCTCCAGCCATTTCACTATCTTGATCGTCGTCACCAGGTTGCGTGCTCACAGAGCCGAACGAGATCTGGCTCATTCACACGATTACCCTACTTCTGGAAATTGCGAAATCCACAATCTGTTCTGCCCGATCGCAAACCAGCTCTGATACCACTTGTAAAGGATCTAACTCTCTTTTCCTTGTCCAACTATGACAAAATTTCAGGCGCTTTGCTTGGTTTGCTGTTCACAGGGAATTTACCAAAACTCCAAGGAAAATTGATTGCTCGGGATTTTGTTTCAACCGGACTCTCATCTATATCTGAATTCCAGCCAAGGCCCTATTCTTATTCCACTTCCCTCATTTACAAATTCACAGATCGATCAAGTGATCGTCACTCCTACTCTGGCCTGATTCCTTGTTCAAAAGATCTCCCTGTCAACCTATGTACTCCTCTCATGCCATTCTATCTATGCACAGTACTGGACTGCGATGTCCAGTCCTCCCCTCCACCACCACACCGTGCATCAACACATTCTATCACCATAGACCAATGCAGATCGATCCTTTTTCTTCTTCTCACGACCTCTTTTTCTGTTCACCAAAAAGCACAACGCCGGCTACGTCCGGTCCGCCCAGCCACCACGCCATGCTACACTAGTTTCCTGTCAATACAGATCTGCTCTAGATGCATGTACACCATCATTCTTTTCTCTTCTCCACTCTTGCCATCTCCAAGCCACTTTCTTAAATCCCTAATCGTGGATCTGTTCGTGAACGCGAGCATGCTCCATTCGACCTGCAACTGTCAGTTAGGCGGTCTTCTAGCAGTCACTTGCTTCGCCAAACTGGTCGACAGGTCTCATCTTTGTTCAAGGCACCTAACAAGAACCCATCTAAAGATTCTTAACTACGGGTAAACTAGTATTGCTTGCAGGGCGTCGTGCGTTTTTTTCTCTTTCGTGAGATTTCGATCTTCCTCTGTGAGATTCGTATTCCTGTCCATAACTACATGTGGAAGTGCTCAAAGATGAGTCCCCATGAAGATGTCCCTTGTGAGTTTACCACAAGAATTTATTTTGTGGACATAACAGAACCAGGGAGTGCAAGACTTAGTATGCCGCACGATCATCACAAAGTCTTATTCCTTTCCGGGATTCCTAGGCCAGTCATGTAGAAGCAAAATGTTTACAAGGAGAACTTTAATCTAAGTTACTCTTTCATGAGCTTTGCAGTCATTAACGCGAATCTGCCCTTGTGTGGGATTCAAAACACCTAGCGAACTCATCTTAACTATTGCTTGTTTCCACTTAGTGAAGAACGTGGTCTGACTGTTTGCAAGTGCAGTCACAGTAGGACTTGTACGGCTGTCGAGCCACAGCTCTTGGTCACTTGTCAACACACCGAAGCCCTTCCGGAGACCACGGAAGTACTGGTAGTCGAAATTGGTAATGGTATTGACATCCAGAGGTGCGACTAAGGTTGGGTCCGTGGTGGGATTTGGGCATATATTTTGTAGCTGTCCCACCAAATCAGCATTCATGATCGGGTCAGAGCCAGTTGTGCTGTTCGGATAGTAGTACAGCCGGTTGATAAATGAGTTGCAGTGAGCGAATCCAATTGTGTGAGCACCTGCCAATATGAGTAATAGGAGCTTCTGCATATGAGCTTCGGATGTAGTATGTACACATCAGGACGCCTTGAGAGTACGTTATACTCTGAAACATTTTGTAACTTAAAACAGGCAGAAAAACTAGTACGCTCATTAGACATTAACTAAGAGCGTGATGTTACAAATGGTACTTTGTTTTTTCGCCTTACCAAGTTCCAAGTGACTGTTGTTCAAAGAAGGTTCCCAAATACTCACCGGACAGAGTAACCATATCGGTTAAGTTGAGACCGGCGTTAGTGAAAATTGAAAGTAGTTGAGTAATATTCATATCTTGTTGGGGCAGCTTTGTAGGCACTGAAGAGGCATATGAAACCATTGAATCGTAACGCCCCAGCGGAACATTCCAGGTAGGTCCTCCAGCCTGTGTTCGTTGGCCAATTCCAATAAGATGCCTAGATCTCTATCTATGCAACATGTTGGAATGCCTATTCTGATCAAGTGATTGCATGTATAGAGCCTCACCAGCTTTAGTGTAAGTGACAAGTGCTATTACTTTCAACACCGTTAGTCATAGCGAAACATGACTATGTACAAGCCTTGCAGTACAATGAGCATACTCATTGTAGAAATGCACACACTAGCATCTACCTAAGCAAAAGCTATATCATGAAATTGATACTACATATATATATTAAGAGAGAAGCCTCTGGCTAGTGGAGTGGACCTGCGCAACTTCGCCTTACGGCTACTACTGCCCCTTTCGGTGGTGGGCCCTATCATGTATATATTAACACTCATTCGAAGCCGGGAAGCAATGGTTACGTAACAATCGTATGAGGAGTGCCACGTCAATATTGTGAGAATGACTTGACAGTTGCAACATCTAGTAGAAGCGGGACAGCAATGGTGATGTGGCAGTAATACGAGGAGTGCTACGATTCAGCGTGGTGACTCGTAGCTCGTTTCGTAGCTACGTTACGTTACGTCTCGTAGCGTCGTTACGAGATCATTTCGTAACTCTTGGTGACTTCGTCGCTCTTGGTGACTTCGTAGATGGAGATCATTTCATAGCTCTTGGTGACTCGGTAGATCCAGATTCGTTCGTAGCTCTTGATGACTTCGTGGTTCATTCAACGTAGTGACTACATAGTGAGTTGCAGTAACTCACTGGTCACACTGCAATTCTACAATTCAACAAGCGCCGGAAGAGTGGGTGGTACCTCAAGTAGATCAGTGGAAGCATATGGAATCATGGGATATGTTGCCTTTGGATGACATCATGGTTGGGTATCAAGCCTGAAGGAAAAAGATCTTCCCTCCTTACCTTTGCATATAGCTGGACTTGGATGCCACAAGATACTTTTTTTGGAAGTACAGACAAAAGCCAACGGCCAACTCCTCCCTCTTCAGTCCAAAAAAGGCTTCACAGCTCCGAAGCCTGATTAGAACGAAAAGACATCAAAACACAAGGGGGTGAATCGGTAAGTCATAGACCATAATTGACTCATCTCTGGCCATTGACGTCTGGCTTGCATGCTCCCTTCGTATGGATATCGGGACCGGGCGCAGTGACATCTCCATTATTTAGCGATTCACCCCCTTGTAGTTTGATGTCTTTTCGTTCTTCGGGTTGACTGAAGAGGGAGGAGTTGGCCGTTGGCTTCTGTCTGTTCCAAAACAAGTATCTTGTGGCACCAGGTCCAGCTACATGCAAAGGTAAGAAGGAAGATCCCCAATCCATGTTGTCATCTAGAGGCAACATATCCCATGATTCCATGTGCTTCCACTGATCTACTTCAGGTACCACCCAATCTTCCAGCGCTTGTTGAACCTCATCGGACGCTGATAATAACCAGCCATTTCCTGGTGACAGTCCTGATGTTTCTATGGTTGCAGATAGTAACCAGAATAAACTTACACACGCGTTTGAGCAAAGTTCTGACAGCGTATCTAGATGGCGTTGATAAGTGAACGTACAGTCCGGGCAGGCTTAAAGTCTCTATAGACACCAAGTAAAAAGAAGAAGAAGAAGAAGATCTGCAACTGATTGCAATGAACTTCAACAAAATTGATAGAATCTACATAGACAGAGAGCCAGCACACGATATAAAATCTAGCAGAGCATGTCAGTGATCAGTTTGGTGTCCAGAGGGGAATGAGAAGGAGTGTTTAATATAAGCTCTGTCTTGCAATCGCCATCGCCCTCCCCACGAGGCACTATCCGCTCTTGCAATGGCCATCGCTATCGCCCTTCCCACACTCGGGGATGGAAATTTTGCGGCGGCACACGCGATTGTCTGTTCACCGTTCAATTCTGGACGTAACGTCCAAGGGATATTTCGTTTTTCCCTGGCCGTCCGATAGAACGAATCGACGGTATGGATCGCAAGGTCTGGGGATTGAAGTTCGGGAACTCGTGCGCATCGTCTCTTTTGCCATCCGACGCGCTTGTGTTATCAGAGAGATGTCATGTTTGCTTTACTCGCTCATTCTCGTTGTGTTGTGTTTGCTGCAGCACAGTGCTCCTGATCCCACCTGGGATCAGAGAATTGAATCAGGTCGGTGTGAGCTCTACTGTTTCAACAAGTTTCTGCTACGGGTGGTAAATCTACTGCGATCGCTCTTAGCTTTGCGTTCTGTGAAGTTTTTCCAGTATGAAGTCAAACAAGAGAAGTGAGAGTCAAGGATTTAGGAAATGTTTACGTCCGCGGGGATCGGCTGAAAGGCCCTGGAAAGGACATAGCAAAGAGCGACTAGAGAAATGGGCTTGGAGTTCCATAGATCATCTGCACATCAATCATCCCGAATTGATTCGCGCTGGAAGACCCTTGTCTTTTCTTGAAAATAATGTGGATCCTGCAAAAAAATTACTGGAGAATTCAGAAATGCGTCCACAAGATGAAATGTGTTTTGGCAAAGAATATGTGCTGGACCACGTGCTGGCGAATTCTCTAGGTGTGCGATCAATGGAAGAGGTTTTTGCAACAGCAACTTGGGGCTCTGTTTCCGACGTCCTCCAGCCAGATCATCAGCGGCTATAGCAGGATTCAGTAAGCGTCAGCATGAAACGCCATGCCGAACCACGTGATCTGTGTTGAGGAGACATGGACGAATGCATGGGAATATACCAAAATGGTGAACTTTGAGGATCAACAGTCCTCTTCCTCTAAGATTGAGGTTTCTTCAGGCCGGGAGGATGCACAAAGACCTATTACTGCGGTCCAAGGCCAATGGGTGGGCTGGAAAATATTCGACAAGGTGAAACAACATGTTGAAGTGGGTGTACTTGGAATTGAAACCTCTGAGATGCAAGTGGTACTTGGGCCAATATTGGAGGACTTGCTTTTTCGATCAGATGAATGTGGACATAGCACTCATTCAGCTACTATAATAGCGCTAAGTAATGAGGCAAATCTTCCACAGACATGGGGAGACTCTGTTCAGTCCACAGACGAAGGTGATGACTCGCTTGACGTCGAAATAATGAGTGCTTTGGAGAATGTCGAGCTATATGCCATGAGCTGGACGTCGAAATAGAAATTATGAACTCTTTGGAGAATGAACATGAACCTCGAACGAACGAACCGAACAAACATGAACCTCGGACGACAAATGGACGGCGTGGTCATAGATGTGCAGTTGAATCAAATCAAAGCGTCGAAAAAGCTACCAAGAAGCCAAAATTACCCAAGGGGTTGAAACGGTAGGGGACTCATTAAAACGTCCAGTATTGGCTGGCGATGTGCTTTGCAGGCCAGTGCTTTCACATAGAAAATCTTTAGATCTGACCTACTTAATACTTCCGTACAGCTCCACGGTTTCCATCACAACAATTACCGGAAAGCACCAGCCAACTTCGATCGTTTTTCTGAAACTTGTTCAAATTTGTTGCAGCCGCTGGGATGGGAAAAAGCATCTTTATGAGGCCAACTATCCAGAGACTATCCAGCCCCAGACGGGAAAAGAGGTGCACGTAACAAGTGTTGCACCTAAAGACTGATCCAAAATTATGTAGTGCAATTCACTCAAAATTTACACTTCACAGGCTTCTAGAATCAAATGCATCTTTGTGACATATCCTGCATACAATTATCTTCGATAGCTTCTAGATGCGTTGGGGCACCAACATCTAAAAGTAGCTGTGCAGAACTTACTTTGTCCAGAATCTGGATCTCCTAGAACATGTGATTGTTGCTCCTTGCTAACTGTCTTATTGGTGGCGATGGCATGTTTATTGGCCGTGAATGTTCAAATTTGCAAACGGACCTCAAAATTCAGTCTACTTAGATCTCAATCCTATTCAGTAGTGCTCGACCAACGAAATTTCAGAACTTGTATGGGGTCACAGATCAGCTAGACTTGTTCATGTTTAGCACATCCCTCCTATGAGTCACTCCATATTAGAATAAGAGATGAAAATTTGGGGAGTCCTCTGATCTATGTACATTTCTTTGCAGGCGGTGACTTGGAAGCAGCTTGGATATGTAATGGATCGACAAGGTATCGTGTTTTATGCTGATGGGACCCGTTTGAAAAAATTTAGTAACTGTCAAGAGGCATGGACATACAATCTGAGAGAGCCCTGATGTTTCGAATAATGTACCAGTGAGAAGATCGGAGGGTGAGTCTATCAAAGGCAAACAACTTAGCCCGAAAGGAGGAACATGAACGTTTGATGAAGGACACAAGTACTGCCTTGCCTCTTCAGTGAAATTGCACTAAAATGTTTTCTTTACTCTTCCTTGCACTTTTTGGGGATTCGTTACAGACAATGTAAGGTTCATGAATGTGAAAGACTTCCCCATCCAAGTCGAAATTCCAGTAGAATTGTGCTCAGAGAGAGAAAATGAAATGAAATAAAACTGTATAATTCTGCGGGAGAGAGAGGGAGAGATTGGAGAGTGCCCATTCTAGCCTTGGTGAGCTGCAACAGCCGGGAGCAGAAACATGGTGGGTGGAAGCACAAGAAGAGAGAGCGACCCTTTATAATGGCCACAGAGGGCCACAAAGGTCCATGGGACAGGGTAGAACAAATCAAGGCCTACTCACCTTTGTACCGGGTGCCCTACCCTTGCTCACGGTATAGGACTTGCCTTTGTACAGAGAAAGACAGAAAGAGAGGGACTGATACAACCTTCACAAGCCGGAATAGCTTGAGAGAAATCAGAGAAAGAAAGGTATGGGGGAGGTCCAGGTCAAGAGAGGTTTCGTTTGAGTTTTCTGATCAAAGATAGGAAAAGTGGTCTCTGAAGGTGTGAGGCATTACAGGTACATGGAGGGATTGGTCAACGCCAGCCAAAGAAGTTCAAAAAGTTGTCTCGAGATTTTGAAGGCCACTCAGTTTGCTAAGGAAATTGCGACAATTGTAGCAAACTCTCTTCCGGAAACGCCTGGCGCAGCTGAGACCTCCCCCATGTAGAAAGTATCTAGTTACACTGGATAGTGTGCACGTAGGATATGTACTTCAAAATACTGTAGATCGGCCTTACTCATTAGTTAGCACTCTCTCTCACTATCTCCAATTACTCATCGCTACGATCTACACTTACTCGTAGCTAAGCATAGATCTCTTCTTTTCCCTCTAGTATACCGTTACTGTAATCATTCTTCGGTGTTGGGGGTTGCATACTCCTTGCATATTTAGTGTCACACCCTGCAAGGTAATTGTATCTCAATTCTATGCAGAGCGCATGAGGCTTGCTAAATCTGTGACTTAGTTATGAGTAAAGATCTTTTGGCATCTCTTGACTAACTCAAGTCTGTCCTAATTCAGTGTTTTCAATAGGTTATGGGCCCACGACCCTTATTTCCATAGGCAGACTTGTTTCTTTTGTTACTACACTTACTCACGTTCCCGATAGTCCCGACAGTCTGTTAGAAACGCTAGTTTTGTGGTACATAGATTTGTTTTAGAGATCAATTTTTTCTAGAGTCCCCTCAGCAAGCATGGCAACCAGGAATGATCCTAGAGACCTGGTCACCGTTGAGAAGTTCAACGGAGAAAATTTCCAGTTGTGGAAATTTCATATGAGTGTCATGTTTCGTGCCAAAAAGCTTCTAGAAATTATTACTGGAGAGGCCACAAAGGAGAATGCTGAAGATGAAGATGAATGGACTGACAAAGATAATGTTTGTCATCTATTATTTGTTCTGCTATTCATACTAAGTTTATGCATCAGTTGATGACTTGCAGAACCGCTCACCAGATGTGGCGATGTCTTTGCACTGTACACGAGAAAAACGCTGCTGAGAACCTGCAAGTGCTTCAGCAGAAGTTCTATGAATACCGCATGACAGCTGATGACAACGTTGCTGATCACATCAACACCATTGAAGTTATGGCAAACCAATTGACTGATCTTGGAGAGCCCATTTCTGAAAAAGCCGTCATCACCAAGATTATGGGAACTCTGCCATCGAGTTTCAGGCATTTGGCATTTGCATGGGATAGTGTCCCCGTCGATCAGCAGACCATTGACAGTCTCACTCTTCGGCTGCTCAAGGAGGATCGTCGAAACAACGCTCAGGCTATTCCAGATGAAAGCATTGACAAGGCTTTCTTTTTAAATCGACCAGGGACAAGTGTGCAGAGACAAACTGTTGAAGAGAGGAACGAGCGTGCAGAGCACATTGCTGAACTCAAAAAAAGGACCAGGTGCAACTATTGCCGTGCGAAGGGGCATTGGGCGAAGGAGTGCCCGAAAAGGAAAGAAGATGAGAAGAAAAAGAGCAAGGCAACACGAGAAGAAAAACACGGAATAACCACTCTGGCAACCACTCATTTTGAGTGGGAAAAGACACCCAACCACTCTGGCCCTAGAGTGGACCAGTGGATCTTGACTCAGCAGTGGTTAAAGACATGACGTGTCCAAAGTGGTTAAAGACAGTGGTTACGATCACTTGCCTCCGAGTCCAGCTGTTCACTTACGTGTCACAGTGGTAAACTAACCACTTATGATGTGTCATAGTGGTAAGCCAAATCACGTCTGACATGTCACAGTGGTAAACCAACCACTTCACAACATACCACTTCCACCGTATGTGACATGGATGCAGCCAATCTGTCGATCATACTTAGCAATTGACAGACACGTGTCCGTATTCACACAGACACGTGGCCGAATCTAGTTAGACGATTATGGGCTCCATTATCTAGACACGTGGCCATATTACAAATGTGGTTCTAATAGTATTGATGTAGTGGTTTGGTTGTATGCTAAAACCACTTACTGAGTGGTTCTACCAGTATCAATGTAGTGGTTAGGTTGTGTGCTAAAACCACTGACGAAGTGGTTCTACCAGTATTGATGTAGTGATTAGGTTGTGTGCTAAAACCATTGACTGGGTCATCCACTGTGTCCCACCAAGTAGAAACCATGTATTTGAATTATTACTACCAGAGTGGTATGTAAGTGATTGGGGCTACACCTGGAGGAGTACAACCACTCTTGCATATTGTCATAGTCTTACATATACCACTAACAGAGTGGTGTGTAAGTGATTCATACATTCCCATACAATTCGCCTACAATTCCCATACCTTCCAAATGAATCTGCAAATCCAAATACTCTTGAAGATTCACCATTCAAAAAACAGAATAGAATCCAAGACAATAAGCGTTGGAACAGAGTCAACAAAATCCAACCATGATAAAGGGTGACATCGTACATCTACACTACGTCTCCGCAGGCATGCTACAAGCCATGAACTACTTTCTTGCATTTTGGTCAGACCATCTACCCATGCAGGTTTCTTGTAGCTATTGATCCACAGGGAATCATAGGTAACCTGCTTGAAATCTGGTCCTCTTGGATGAATCTAGACCCACACTCTATCTCTGCTCCTTCAGCTATCCATGCCTCTGCACAAATCATGCATTCATCTTTGGCTTGCTGCTAGCAGCTGACAATGACAGCCTAGAGTTGTTCCAGCAACACCCCAACCCTACTTATCACACTAGTTCCTATGCTCAATTGCATCTGCTACTCTCTATAATCCAACAGGCATTCACCTTCATGCCTCGATTGTCCCACCATTGGCTGGGGTCAAAAAAGTATTCATTCCACAACTTCTCCTCATCTCTGTTACCTGTTTCTGGATATTACTTTCATGTTGTCACATTGATAGTATCATGTCAGTCACTCCAAACTATCAAAGGTTCACTCAACCAGCTAACTATCAGAATTCAACATGGCCGATTCTGATAAGGAGAAAAACATGATGGAATGTGTTGAAGAATGTGCTTTCATTAGCAGTGCCCGATTTTAACAATGTGCCGCTGTTGTTGCAACTTCCAAGCAGATCTGCTAGGGGCCAGACCACAACCTCTTAGAACCATTATGGTTCTAGAAGCTATCATATCTTCGTCACCCTATTTGTAACAAATCCACCAAGCCATAGCCCACCTAAACTAGAGAAAATGGCATGAAGATAGGCCCATTTGAGTACCTGTACATTTGGAAACTTGAATGACAAATGCAGATCTATTGTGGGCCAGACCAGAACCCCTTGTAATAGAACCACTTGAGTACCTACACATCCGGAAACTTAAAAAACAAGTGCAGATCTGTTGGGGGCCAGACCACAATCCCTTAAGAAAACTCCAAAGCTCTGGAGGCCACCATATATTTATCACACTAGTTGTTACAAATGTGCCAAGCCATAGCACACCACAAATGGAGGAATTGGCAAGAAGATAGGCCCATTAAAGTAGCTGAACGTCCGGAAACTTGAACAACAAGTGCAGATCTGTTGGGGGCCAGACCACAACCCCTTAAAACAATTCAGAGCTCAAGAGGCCACCATAACTTGATCACACTAGTTGTTAGAAATATTTCAAGCCATAGCACACCACAATTGGAGCAATTGGCAAGAAGAGAGGCCCATTTGAGTACCTGAACATCCGAAAACTTGAACAACAAGTGCAGATCTATTGGGGGCCAGACCACAACCCCTTAAATCTTTGGAGGCCATAATATGTTGATCAAACTAGTTGTGAGAAATTCTCCAAGCCATAGCACACCACAATTGGAGCAATTGGCAAGGAGATAGACCCATCTGAATAGTTGAAAGTCCGGAAACTTGATGTCGTGCGCATACGTATCACTACACAACTACATCGCTGTCCAAACCACACCACATATATATGCACAATAAAGTAGTCTGCCACAATGATATTTAAACTAAACTCACACTGTCTCTGTTGACACAAAACACGAAATACAATACGATCACTCGTTAAAATAAGAGTCAAGCCAGGGGCACCCCAAGCTATGGGACTCCACCCCACAACATCCTACTCTCCCTCCATAAGTACACTCAGATGTTAAGCAGCAAGGGAGTTCGGTCGTGCAGGCTCAACTCGAGAGAGATGAGCCGCACGACTGACGAGCTCGTGAAGATAAGATGGTTCAGGTGTCAAACTAAACTTGATACCTGACTTAACACTTGAACTAATTCCAAGTGTTAAATACAAATAACTAGATTTATTCTAGTTAGTTTCACACTGTGTTTATTTAACTTGACAGCTGTCGTGCGCAAACATATCGCTACACAACTACATCGTTGTCCAAACCACACCACACATATATGCACAATAAAGTAGTCTGCCACAATCGCCCCCCCTAGCTGGTGGTTAAGTCCCTCTAACTCCAGATAGCTACAAGATGTAATAGCCACAGCCGTACTAAGTCCTTTATCACTGCCCCTATTGTACTCAAACTCTATAGACCAAGAGGCCGGGTACAAGAGTAGCCCCATCGTTAGTCTCCGTCTTGCAATATGTGAACTTGAGCCAGGATCTCGTGTACTAGTCTCCTAGTAGCGTGGCCTTGCATTTATTATGGTTGTATCCACTCCCACTATCCAATGCAATGCGGACATAACCAATCCCCCTCAGGAACCATCTCAAGAGGTAGAGTCAAGCATCCCATATGCCAACCTCTAGAGCATCGATCACACACCAACATGGTGGCTGCCCCTCTAGCAGACCCACACAACATGCACCTCAAACTTGCAGTACCCACTGCCAGGTTTGGGTCAATCCTGCCATCGACATTCGGAAGGTGACATAGGGCGCAATTACGCACATGGTCCTTCCAAGTCATGCCATCCCAACCCTCCAAGATCAGGACGTCTGAGGACAATACCTCTCGAACCCTCAAAATAACACGTCAAGTCACATCCAGGGTCGTTGGAGCAGTCTGCTGCAGATAAACATAGTCACCAAGGTGAAATCTCCGAACCCCAGGACGATAACCCCCACCACGTATGGTAGCATACCTCAACGTATCACGATGTTGTGCAGTGGCAAGATTCTCGAAAGCCATGGGCATGACTTTCTTGAACAACTCCGCGCGTTGACCACATGCACGAGCCCACACGTCCGGATCGTCAAGATTGAGGACTACTGCAGCCTCCCTGTGAATAGATGCAGGCAAATCTGGATCTCGGCCAAAGAGAAGGAAATAAGGCGAGAACGAGGCAAGTGATGCTTGCTTGCTGAACCTGTAGCCCATGGCTAACCAGGGTAGCTGAAGGTCCCAATCTCCAAGGTGTCCTTTCTGCAAGCCATACTTGCGCAAACCCCTCTTAACCGTTTGCACAACCCTCTCTGACAAGCCATTGGTCTCAGGATGATTCCGAGAAGTGGTGCGGTGGTCTATCAAGGCCTTGTCACACAATGCCTGAAACTCCCCCAAGAACTCTCTCCCTTGATCCGTGAGTACCTCAGCTGGAGCACCGAATCGGCTAAGTACACGATCCAAGAATGCATACGCAGCTCCCTCACCAGCCTTATCAGGCAATGGAACCAACTCGATCCACTTGGAGAAGTGCTCCACCATCACCAACACGTACTTGTTGTGGCGCATGGTCAGTGGCAACAGCCCTGCGAAGTCAAGACTCCACATGTAGCCCAATCCCATGATCGGAAGAGGGTGCAATTGTGGTGTAGGGGTGTTGAATGAAGCACGCACCCTGTCACACACCATGCACCTAGCCACAAATTGTTGCCCCTCTGTGTGCATACCACGCCACCAATACTACCCCTGCAATAGACTATGAGTGCGTCGCACCCCAAAATGCCCCAACTCCTCATGGGCATGCGCACTAACCGTGCCCGCTGTGTTGGGTGAGGCACAATCCTCACTCGACCATCCTCCCACACTCGAAGCAGATGTGTCCCCTCCCACTTGAACCTCTTGGCTCGTTGTAGGATCCGATCCCTCTCCTTGGCAGTCACAGTGGCTATCGTGTCTCCAGTGCAGAGATAGTCCAACACAGCTGAATCCTCATGTATATCTTTGGCGCAACCTTGCTCATTGCTAGCCTCACGGTCCTCAGACACTCGGTCTACAGTCATCCCTGTTGTAGGTCCAACCTAGCCTTCCGCTGCCAAGATACACAGAAATGCAGATGCATGTCATCCGGGCATCATCTCCTCATCCGTCCCATCATGCCACCGAGCTCCAGTGTCATCCTGTTGGCTCGTGCATGGATTGCGACTCAACCCATCTGCATCCCGATTGACCAAACCCGGTCAATACACAACCTGAAAGTCATACTCTTGAAGTATGAGTGCCCACCAAGCAAGCTTCCCCGTAAGCTTGTCTGACTCCATCAACCACTTGAGTGGCTGGTGATCCGTGACAAGGGTGAAGAGATTGTCGTATAGATAGCACCTGAAGTGTATCACGGCCCACACTCCAGCTAGCACTCTCCCTCATATGAGCTATACTTAGTCTCTGTAGCGTTGTTCGAGCGGGTAGCATAAGCCACTACAAACTCTCTTCCATCATCATCCACCTGTGTGAGCACCGCTCCAAACCCCAGCATGCTCCAATCTGTATGCAGCAGAAAAGGACGCCCCCTGATAGGTTGTCTCAAGATGGGCGCCGAGGTCAACCTCGCCTTGAGCTCTTGAAAAGCTCGTTCTTGCTCATCTTCCCACTGCCACTCTTGGTCCACCTTGGTCAGCTTGGTTAGAGCCTTTGCAATGGCACTAAATCCCTTGACAAACCGTCTATGATAGTTTGCCAACCCCATGAAAGCTCGAACTCGGCTCACATCCGTGGGGCGTGGAATCTGTGCAATGGCCTCTACCTTAGTCTGCTGTACCCCCAATCCTCCAGGATATATCATGTGACCCAGATACTCAATCTGGTTGTGGAAAAACTTGCACTTCCCCGGATGTAACTTCAATCCGTGCGCCCTCAAGCGCTCAAATACCACCTGAAGGTGTCTCACATGCTCCTCCACCGTAGCACTAAAGATGATGATGTCATCTATGTAGCACCGAGCAAACTCCACCCCTGCTAGAATCATGTCCATGACTCTCTGAAACTCTGCAGGAGCGTTCTTAAGCCCAAATGGTAAGAACCGCCACTGGTATAGGCAATCCTTCCCGTGCTCATTGATCCCCCAGAATGTCGTCTTCTGCTTATCCACCTCCTTGATCGGCAACTGCTGATATCCGGATCGTAAATCCAAAGTGCTAAAGACCTTGGCATGCCCAATGGCATCAAAGATCTCCTCTGGTGTTGGCATGGCATACCTATCGGACTTGGTCTGACGATTTACAGGCCGGTAATCACCGCACATACGTCTCTCCATCCAATTGCCATAGATATCCTTCTTGGCTGACATCACTGTGGCTGAAGCATACTTTCCACTAGATAGCTCCACCAAACCAACCTCCCAGAGGTCCTGAGTCCTCATCTGAATCAAGGACCTCTCCATGTCACTGTATCTATAGGGTCTCCAAAAGATTGGCGTGTCAGTGGCCAATTCAATGCGAATCTCTTGACCCTTCACTGCTCACAAGTCCTTCAAACTGAAGGCAAAGCAATTCCTGTAAGCCCTCAAGAACCGCCGTATATGTCGTCTCTCTCCTCCGGTGACTATGGGTCCAACATCAGGCTCCCAGTTGTCCTCCGTGATTGCAACCTTGAGTCCAGCAGGCTTAGAGGTAGAAGACGCGTCCCGTGGTTGCTATGCTGCAACCTCTTGAGCAGTAATCACTGCCTGCTCTGTCAGTGATAATGCCTCATCCTGCCCCATCATCTCATCCTTGAGGACCTCCTCAACTCGAGAAAAATCCCCAACCTCATCCATCACCGCCGCCTTGGCTGCCAACTCCCTGTGAACCTCGAGCACCTCCCACATGTGCCATGGATGCGGCCTGCACCTCGTGGTCCTCACCTGTTCGCCCCCACTCGCTGCCTGTACCGTCTCGGTGGGTAAAGAGACTCTCAAGGGAAGTGTACTATGTACTCTGTGCTGCTCAGCCATAGCCAAGCTGATAATCTAGGTCAAGCAATTGAGATCCATTGCTTGCCCCAACACCCGATGACGTGATGCCTCAGAAAGAGATGGCACCGCTGTGGTACCAGTGGTAAAACCCATCGCCCGCTCGCACTCGTCAGCGTTGGGCTCCACTAATTGCTGCAACTGGCTATCCCACAAGAGGCCAGGTCCACCATCCCGGAAAGCATGAGATCCTGGAAAACTGAGCAGTGTAGGCAATGTTGCTCGTGGGTGACCCACCTTCTTGACCACTGCCAAAGGTGATCGGTCATCGTGTCTCACACGCTGAGACTGCCTCCCTATGTCCAAAATGTTATCCACCATCAGTTTTGGTGGCCGCTGCACCCCATCAAATGCACGCTTGAGCAGTGCAGGTGGCATCAAGTTCGTCCACCATAGTCGTGGGCGATGAGCCCGAGACCCCACTGCAGCTGCATCCAGCAACACTGCTAACCCAAGCCAAGACCGCATTTGATGCACACTGGCCATCACCTTGGCCCGAGAATCACCCATCAATGGCACATTCTCCAAGATATATGCCGGAGAGTCTGTCTGCTGAAGCTGTAAATAGCACAGGACCCTCAACATCTCCCAAAACAGGCGTGACCTTGAGTCTTGTAACCCATTGCCATGCCCGGCTGATGAATGCCCTTGGCAGGGCCAACCTACCACTACCAAGTGAATAGGGCCAACCCGCTCCAAATCATGCGCCCCCAGCAAAGAAATGTCTGCTGGCAAGGTTTGTTGGTATCCACGAACTGCAGACACTGGCAACAAATTAGGGTACTGCTGCACCAACTGAGTAACATGGCGCAGTGAGATGCGTCGTGCAGTCTCATCCCTCTCCACATACAAGTAACAAACAAACTCGTACACATGCCTGTAGCACTGCAGCCAATCCAGTGCTGATCCTGCCAAACAAGTCCAGAAGACATATGCCTTCATCCGGGCACTGCCACACAAGAGGTGTGGTGTCCAATGGCGACAACTGAGATGATCCTAGTGCAATCACCGCACTCTCCTCCTCTCTTGACGGTACAAAGGCCTCTACCCAGGCTTGTTGCACCCGTCTATCAGCAGCCTGCTGCAAATCCTTACTCGTACCCCACAATGGAGTGTGAAGCAACCATGGCAGGCAACTCCGCCGTACCATGCATGTCATCCTGCTCTGCTAGAGGTGGCACATCCTCTACATGGGCATTGCCCTCCAGCAACTCTCCAGGCCAACTAACTACAGCTGTGAAGGCTGCTAGTGTTGGCATCTTGCCCCGCTGGGCAGCGGCAAAACCCCCAATGAATGTCACAGGGAGCTGTACACGACGACCATCCCCTGACTGTCATCCAGGCCTGTAGGATGCTGACTCCTCCCAAAAATCCAGGGTGAAGCCCATGGGATACAACACTGCCCCACCAACGAGGACATCATAAGAGACCGCGTCTGTCACAATGGCCTTGGCTTGCATCACTGAGCCATCTATAGGATGATCCGGCCGTAGTCTAATGGCCAACTCACGCCGTGTCATGCCCCGAGCCTGCTCTGACCCTCCCAGAGATGTCTGTATCTGGAAAGGACAAGGCTCTATATCCGCCTTCATGAGGCCCAAACCTGCAATAGCAGCTCTGCCCAACATCAGTGGCTGAGCTCCCGAGTCCAACAAGACCCGCAGTGGCCGGTACCTCTTGCCTGCCGGTCCACTCAAAGAGAAAATGTCATCCTGGTTGTCTAACAAGACAACTCCAGGTGCCACCATGGCGCGCTCAAAGGCTGGCCTAGCTGGCAACTCCGTCAACTTGGCAACTGCAGTATGCCATGGCGCAGCCGTGGCAGTCTTGACCCTCAAATCCGAGGATCCCTCTGCCACTACACCTTCCACTAACTCCGCCGAAGATGAAATTACCTCCCCACTCTCACAGAGTGTTGCTGCTAGTCTGAACACTGCAGCTGGTCTTACCCCCGGCGTCGCAATCATGGTTGCCGAGAACAGTGGGGCCTGACACACAGAGGTGGCCACCCCCAACAACACACTGGCTACACTAGCCTTGGAGCAGAGAAACTGTGGGATGACAGACCTGACTTACATGCCGCCTGCTATGTCAAAACAGAGAACCAGACAGATTTTGACCTGCAGAAGTGCACACAGGCCCATGTTGACATCACGAGAGCTGGAATTGAGCCAGATATCAGTCTGAACACTGCCTTAGTCGACATGTATGCACACAGCATAAAGGATGCACGCCAAGAGTTCGACAATATGCGTCAACGAAATGTGGCCTCATCGAATGCAATGATCACAGGATATGCCCACTATGGGTATGGCCGTAAGGCTTTGGAGGTCTCTGAGCAATTGATAAAGAAAGAAGTAATCCCTGACATGGTCAGATTTGGCTGTGTTCTCAATGCTTGTGCCAGCTTGGCAGATCTGGAGAAGGGCAAAAAGGCCCATACCAATATAAATAATGCTGGAAGTGTGCCAGGTTATGCCCAGCAAGGCTGTGGTGATAAGGAGGCTTTGGCGACCTTTAAGCAAATGATACAGGAAAATGTGCCATCAAACCATGTTAAATTCATTTGCATCTTTGGTGCCTGTTCCAGCCTGGCAGTGCTGGAGAAGGGCAAAGAGGTCCATGCTGATTTCACGAAGTCTAAAATTGTAGTGGAGGGCTCATGGATCAAGGAGGCTGGGCAGATCCAGATGTACCAGCCAGTGTTCACAAGCAGCTCCAGTGCAAGCACGACAATATCAGAAAGGCAGGTGCGGTGTTGGATAGGTATGAACCTAACCTAGTTTGGCCCAGAATCCATGCCTGGAAGGTGTCCCGTTACCGGCCTGCTCTACTTAGACGTGATGATTACAACATCTTAAGCAAAGATCTTTCAGCTGAATCACTCCTGCCCCCACAACGGCTCAGTGTGTCTACTCGCTCAAGTACACGCCCCCCTCACAAGCATCCCGAACATTTCAATGCGAGGGCGATTCCGAATTCCACACCTGCTGGCTTCTTTGTTGCTAGGCTATCCGTGTACTTAGCAGATGATCCGTGTAAGCCCGTGGAGGGAAACAATTACTTGATGGGTTCTTGTTTAGTTGAAACGCAATGTGCCTTGACCTACGGAGAGCAACAGCCCCAATCAGCCCTGTCATATTCCTCCGGGCAGCAATCAGCCGTGCAGCCATTACCAGGGCAGCAGTTACAAGGTGAGTAGCAAGGGCACAACCTGCAGCAGCCACAAAGGCTTCAATTCCAGCGGTCGTTACGAGTACAAGAGAAACCGCACCTAATTGCCCGCCGTCCAAGTGAACCATCTGATCATGACAAAACAATCAAGTCAGCAACAATCAGCTCTGGTTGGATCAGCCTTGCTCAGATTCTCCACAGTGGTGGTTTCATAGTGGTCAAGCAAAATCCGTAGATGTCAATTGGACGCTACTCTAGAGCAATGCAGATTCCCTAGCTGATGGACTTGACTGTCCCCTGTGCTCAAGTATGCACCGCCCAAGCCAGCATCCAGAAAACTTCAACACGGGCGATCACTCACTCAATACACCAACTAGGTCTGATGTTCCAGACAGACTCGGGTATTTTGCTGCAGCTCTTGGTGGTGAATACCCCACCCCTGCATTTCGAATTCTTGTTATGAATGGGCACACTCCTGATGTAGATGGCCCTTGGAGCATAGGCAGCTCTGCATGGGGGCATGTCTTGCAGGTGTAACAATCAGGGATACATGTGGTGATTGTGGCATCAAAACCAGCCCCCACTCTCGAGAGGATCTCTCTCTCATGCTGCGTAGGAATGTGGAAGACATCACCTCCAGTATCATGCCTTCACACCATTCCATTCCCCCTAATCTTGCAAAGAACAGCGATCTGAGTGGCGATTGTGATCTCAAAATTTGCCCCCACATTCGAGCTGATTTCTCTCTCAAGCAGCGCCCACTAGAAGAAAAACGCGGAATAACCACTCTGTTAACCACTCATTTTGAGTGGTAAAAGACACTAAACCACTCTGGCCCCAGAGTGATGAAGAACCAGTGCATTAGGACAAGTGAGTGGTAAAAGACATTACGTGGCACCGGTGGTTAAGGACAGTGGTTCGAACCACTCACGTCCGGGTCCACATGTTAGCTGACGTGTCACATTGGTAAATTAACCACTGTGACATGTCAATGACGTGTCACTGAGGTAAACCAACCACTTATGACGTGTCACAGTGGTAAACTGACGTGTCATAGTGGTAAAGTAACCACTTCCGTTTTGTAGTGGAGACGTGTAAGCCGGTGGTCCGTGGATGATATTGGAGATTATGTTGACACGTGGCGACACTCTCAGCATGGACACATGTCGTGTGTCAGTGCTACAAAATGGATGGAGTGAAAAATGCAAAGACTTCCGAAACCACTTGTTGAGTGACCACAAAATGACTCAGTCATTCTATGAAAACTGAGAATATACAATATCACTCACAGAGTGGTTATGTGAGTGGATGACGTCTCTCAGCATTGGAATGATTACCCACAGAGTGGTGTGTAAGCTATTTGAGTCATTCATGGTGTCTCTCTGAGTGGGAACTATGGATTGGAGTCATTACTAACAGAGTGGTGTGTAAGTGATTAGGAATACCACTGGAGGTGGTCTTTCTACGGTACTTATTACACCTCGTTGCCACCATGTCTACCACATGTATGTCAAAGGGAATGCCACGTAATAGAGTCCATCAGAATTATTAAATAAATAATAGATATTAAGGGCTCTTTTTACGGCTTCTCTCACACAGATTTAACACCAAGTTCAAATCGTGGTGTGAACGCAATGACACTAGTGTGAATACTGTCACATCCACTGTTCTGTTCCTATTGGACGAAAAGTAAACAATTATTATTTATTGACAAATGCTAAAATGAATAGTCATATTATTATTGTTGTTGTTGTTGTTGTTGTATAGCACCCCGAAAGCCATTGGCTGCTTGATTTAATATTTAATATATTATTATTTTAGAATTTTTATTTGTTTTGTTTTATTTAAATAAAAACTTATTTAAAACAGGGGATAATATTTGTATTATTAACCACATTGACCAGTAGTAATGTTATTAATATTAAACATAGCAAACAACCAGCAAAATACCACATTTATGTCTACACAAGGAAAATTTGGCTTGATGTGGGAAAATGAAGTTGCCCTTGAACAAGGGGATCTTGTGATCATACATGAGAATAGCAAGACCATCAATTCAAAAAATACGGTTCACATGAGAAGAGCTGTTTTGTTCACCTGGCTCGGCAACCCTAAATCCATAAAGAAAACTAAACTAAACTAAACTTGTAGCACCTTCAATATCACGCGTGTTTAAGAAACTTTTCAGACCATAAGGTGGAACTTCCCTGCATGTCACCCAATGTGGCATGATTAGGGGTAACAGAGTAGTCCAGGTACGGCAACACAACCTCTGAAATCATGACCAATTTCACATGGATACGGTAATAGTTGTCTGGCACATTTGCTTTCGGAAAGCCAGCAATATATCCCACACCTGCCCTTCTTTTTGGTGCACAAGGATCAAACAATAACACCTTGTCGCCGATCTGAAACTGCAACAAAAACCAGATTCCCATATCAATCAAACCCTGGAGAACAGAGACTGATAGCTTGGCACTCCTGCAAAATGGCATTGAAGTTCTTCCAGCAAACACCCCAACCCTACCTATTGCAGTACTTCCAATTCTGAATTGCATTTGCTTGTCTCTATACTCCATGCTGACATGATCAAAGCTGGAACGGTGCCATACCTAGTTGATAGCAGGTTATGCATGGTCAGCATGGATGTGGTAGGACGATGTCACAAAACTACCCTTGTAGGTTGTTGGGCCTGCAGCTATGTGGCGATACATAGGGGGTGTATTGATCCAGCATCAGACAAGGAAAAAAAATTGCACAAGGGAAGTACTTACACTGTGCGGATTTTGTTGGTCACCCTGTGGGTCAGTCAGATCCACTGTGGTTGTAGTCTGATTGATAGCACATATTGTACTCTCCCTGCCCATTGAACGCTTCACTGGTTTCACCATCTGTATATTGAATGACACAATGATCAAAAAATTAGAATAGCACGAATGACACACAATGTGAAGTAGCATTAACAATAAAAATCCACCCACGCGCCCAAGCATTGAAACTTTTGCTCTCACCTTTCGTTGATTATGCTTTGTTGTTGCATCGGGAGGCAAAGTCGTTGGAACTCTGGCAGTAGGAAGCCCTGGTTCGGATGCCTTTGCAGATTGTTGTGATCCACCACTACCCATGGCTGCGCTCTTGAACAAGTAGTTGGGCTGCCCATATCTGTATGGGTGCCCTGACACATACTCAGGGATGTGTGCAGCCTTGGATACACCCTCTAACCAAGGCAGTAATTCTTTCATAAGCCTCTTGCAGTTTGGCTGATCCCTCGACTTCCATGGATACGGGAAGATGCAATTATTTGCAGGGTTGGGTAAGCAAGTGAATGGGGAATCGTCCACCAACAAAGTATTGGTTGGATTGTAATGGCTGTAGTCCTTCCAGAACTTACATAAGTTCTTGTACATGATAGTTTTAGAAGGATTGACAGGGTCCACCATTCCCACAGGCTGGTCACAATAGTCTTGGTGAAGCACCACCTTTGGCTGTTTCCCACGA
The DNA here is from genome assembly GCA_030704615.1 of Takakia lepidozioides. Lineage (NCBI taxonomy): Eukaryota > Viridiplantae > Streptophyta > Takakiopsida > Takakiales > Takakiaceae > Takakia > Takakia lepidozioides. Next base: position 77,786,106 of record CM060731.1, read on the forward strand.
AACAAAGCTTTCACAACTGGAAGGACATTACTCAATGACATAGAAGACCATACACCTACATAAAAAATCTGAAGGCATCGGTCCAGAAACTCCTGACACCCAGGTCTGGAGGTGACAATGGGCTCTAGGTATTCCCTTGTTCGTAGTCTGGTCTCACATAACAATCCATTCAAGTCAAGTATAAGGATGTGTTTCTGCCTCTCAGATGCCGAAGGGCAATTACCTACAACTTGTACATGATTATCATGTACAAGAGACACACCTTTCTGTGGGGCACTCTGCAAATTCATGGAGACCTCACAGACTTATTGAGAGGGTAGTACATATGCCAGCAGTGCTACTGGTGCAGGGGACAACAAAATTGATGAACACTTTGCAGTTGCCTCAACAATATGGGGGGATGGATTGAGTTCACCTTCAGACCAACCCTCCATGTCATCATCCCCCTCCATCTCTGAAAGCCCAAACAATGAGCCTATTGTGTTTGGCTTTGGTGGCGGTGAAGAAACTGCCTTGAACAGGTTGAGTGGTGAGCCCATAACATGAGAAATAGTCTCTTTTGTTGTCTGTGGCGCAAAGGTGGTGCATGGTGGACCTGTAGGCTGTGAATCTGGCACATTCATGCCAAGTTTAGCTGCGAGCGCAATGTTGAATGCAGCTGCTGCCTCCAGTTGGACTTGGACTGCTTCCAAAGCTGCCTTGGAGCTGGCTTCCATTTGCACTTGCTTGTTTTCCATAGCATCGAGGCGAGCTGCTAGTGAACCAATTCCCTGCCCCAACACATAGAACACCTCCAAAGTAACAATTCACTACACTGAACTGATGACCTAGTAAGAAAAGAGAACCAAACGGCAACTAGCAATGGCATGGAAATCATGAATATGTAATTCACACCAGATTGGGACTGAGTTTATATACCGATGTGGCTGCACTGCCTGTACACCCCGACCCATAGCCTTTGTCACTCCTGGCGCTACCGACGATCTCCTGCAAACTTGGTGTACGTCCAGTCTCCTTCTCCTGTGATTGCAACAAACTTGCAAGTGTAAATGACTAGCATAGCACACTGCCAACAGTAAAGAATTATCTAGGATAACATCAACGACTCCCCCTCAATAAGAGTGCTTAGTTTCTTGCTGGCACCCAACTCTAAGAAGGCCCCCCCCCGCGCCTTGACACCATTTGCCTGGAATTTCTTGAAATCTGTGGAACCCCAACTAACAATAGTTGTGCCCATGTCTTGTCTGGCACATGATGGGGTTTGGGCAGCCCCACACTATAGTAATTTTTGAACAGCTTATTTCATTGGTACTTGAGTTGCCCGCAAATTGTTTTTGTAATAGCCTTTATGTTAAGACCAGGAGGTCCATATTCCCAATCTGAAGCCAATATCTCCATGATCTTTTCAATTAAGTGTAATGGTTGATCCTGAGCATACAATGACCAGTCCAACAAACGTTGACACTGCCCTCGCAGAGCTGTCATCCACTGGTTTCGAGCAGGACCTTCAGGGTTTCCAAGTTCATCACAAGAAATGAAAAATTTCCTCCTCCCTACAGCCACATTTTGAGCAGCCTGGTCTCTCAGATCTTTTGCAAGTGCCCTTCTTTCCCTCCTTAAAGCATTTTTGCCTTCTACAGGAGTCACACCTGATGTCCCCCCAAGAGTAAGGCTGGAATCCTGCAAGGTTTCAGCAGTACCTTGCATGTTACCACCTTCACTCTGTTGTGGCTGGACTGATGTCTCCCACCCCACAGGATGATGCGGAGAAGATGCATCCTCGGTCTGTTTCAGAATGTCTTTCCCTTTCAGGGTATTGGGTGTACCTGGAGATGTTGGATAAAGAGGTGGCCACGGTGCAGTGAAGCTCGAAGGTGCCGGCTGTTGTACTCCACTCACTACAAGAGATGAGCGTTTTTAGGACTACGGTTTTGGCGGAGTCATAAAAACTGCACTAGGTAGATGACTACAGAGCGCTGAAATGCATTGCAGTCATAGTTTTATCACTACATGACGCCGGATTTCACTACATGACCCCGGAAAATTAGGAAGCTTTGGTCAAACATTGTTAACCACAATGACAGGGATAGTTTATATGACTAGTGTGATATGTTTGACTACACGTGGATGACGTTTCATGGAATGTTATGACTCCATGACTGGAGATGGTTTCACAGCTCTAATTATACGACTACATCGCTACACGTATCATTTCGAAGGCAAATACACGAATGTATTCATCCATTGGACGAGTTCATCCACAGCATGACATGGCATGTAAACTTATGACTGTCTGACTGCAGATTGATTCATGACTCCATATATATGACTACATCACTACAAGTGGCATTTTAAAGGCATTTATATGACTTTATTAGTACACGTGTCATTTTGAAGACATGTACAATGGATCCATCCATTGGATGAGCTCATCCATCCATGTTTGCCGAAATCCTATCAGCTTAGTACATGTGTTAGTTTCCTATTGGTTTGATATAGCTCAAGCATTTTGTAGTTACCGTAGAGCACTAAGTCGCATTCTTCATTGAGTCTGTAAAGTGAGAGTCTGTAGAGGATGCCATTTGGAATTTGGAGTTTGCAGAGAGGGAATGTACGACAGTATGGCTGAATGACAGGTCGTGCCTTCAAATGCGATGATTGCAGGATAGCATGGTAATCATATCATAGGCGAGAACTGCATCTACTTGAAGAAATTTGGAACGTTACCTTCATGGACATGTATGGAAGCATCGACGATGCGAATTCGAAGGGAGAGTTCGATAGGATTTACAAAGGTTATCTGGTGTCAGATTGGTAAGTTATAATCGAAACATTTAAATATCTACTGCCAAGTCTACATCTCTTCCATTAGCAGTTATAACCAATCACCATCATGAAGCTACAGGCCCGATGCGAAATCCCAATCGGAACCTGCATCTTCCTCCCCCTTTTAGTCCTTATTTTGTTGTCAAACCCTTCATTCTATGTGGAAGGTTCCAAAGGGAACTTCACATTTCCCCTCATGATCTTGATTTTGGGAATTCTTTTCGAATGCAATGCTGTTAGGATATGGGTAGCATTGTCGTCATCACAGGTTGGCCGGTCAAATAATGGAAGATATTACAAAGGAAATGTTGAAGCTGGCCGCCAGTATATGTGTTCTCTCTGCGAATTGCCAAACTGGCTTCACCAAGAATGTGCAGGGTCGCAATGTCCTCACTAACTTTTAGGTTACTCTCATTTTAAGTGGGTGCAGTGCTGCTTCTAGTATGGGGCTCTTATCACTCAGTACATCATAGCGAAATTGAAGTGCTTATTCTCAGGTAAATCTGTGTTTTTTGGCACTCTAAAGTGAGCTTTTTTTGTTGTCAGGGTTAAAGGCCGTGTTGTAAATTGACTTGGGATTTGGTCCAGGGAATAAATTTTACCACAGACAAGTTGATGGAGGCTGGTGCGGAAATGGTAGAGTCTGATAGAGTCACATGTGGATGTGAAAACAACAGACAATTACATGTTGCGGATTTTCTGCATTGGCTTCACAAAGAAGCGACCCAACCACATTAAGCGCACTTGCTACGCACAATTTCAAAAATGTTAGACAATTTCTAGGGCTCTTCGACAAAATGATGCAATTCTTAGAAGTTGAATGGCAGTCTTTGAAAGAAATAGAACCTCAAGTACACCAGCCAATAGTTTTTGGGGATAATGAAGGCATTTCAGGTCTCTGATGTCCATTTCTGAGGTTCATGTGTGAGTGGGAAAGAGAGATAGAGATAGAGACAGAGACAGAAATTTCCATAGAACATGACGGTTGCAATGGTGGTTGCTTGTCAGGAACCTGCAAAACATTGTATGCAGCCAGTATTTCCATGCAGGTCCTTCACCAGTTTCGCGATATGCAGCCTGATGTAAGTAGTGTTACCATGTCTCGACTTGCTTTGGTGGAAGATGAGGGAGATCATCGTGCATGAAGCTCAAACTTGTGATTTGAAGGTTCTTGTAGCCAAGTTCATTCTAGAGGTGATTGGAAAAGACATTGAGAAGATATCAGCCAGTATGTATCCTATACAGAACACCTTCATCCACAAAGTAAATATTATGAAAGCTCCCAGAGTTGATGTGGGCAAGCTTATGGAGGTAGAACTCGCTTCCCTCCTCTAATTTAAGTGTTGGATAAGTTTCAGTTTAGTGTCGACGTTCAGTGCATACATTGGCTATTTTCTTGGCTGGTATCTTGTTGCTTGGCTGCTTTCATGGGGATCACATACAGTGAGGAGGTGGGAGCAAAGATAGAGCGACATGTTGGTGAGTTGGAAGAGCTTGAAGGGGAGCATGTTGAGGTACCAGGGGTTAAATTTCCCGTGTGTAGTGGAAGGGGAGGAGTGTTAGAGGACTGTCTGGGACTTAGACACTTATACGGGATCTATGGGGTACCCTTAATTTTTGCACAGACTGAGACCAACAGGAGCCTTAGGGGTGACAGCAGCACACTTTAGAGGGGGGTTACACAGCCGTCACAGCTTCGCACAGCCCGACACAGCCCGACACAGCAACACAGCCAGTCACAACCCGACACAACCCGATACAGCCACACAGCCAGTCACAGCCCAACACAGTCGCACAGCCAGTCACAGTCCGTCACAGTTTCACACAGCCAGTCACAGCTTGACACAGCTGTCACGACCATAGAGAACGGATAGCAGGACAGGGAACGACTGAGGGGAACAACATCTACGAATGGAACATGTAGTTCAAGGGTGACGGTTAGTGAGGGAAACGATTAGAACAACGGGTAGGAAAATAAAGCGAGGAGCGAGGACAGGAGGGGGATGACTTCTTGACATGACTAGGCCAGGGGACTTTGGAGAGCACGGGGGGGGGAAATGAGGCAGGGAGTGTATCTCTGAGCAGAAAGAGGGAGAGCACGGAGTAGGAGAAGTGACGATCTGTTGTTACTTGATGAATGCAAGCTATAGAATTGTAATGTAGAGTAGATTAGAGACACCATGGCTTCAGCCTGATACTTGATAGATATTAATCTGATACACACTTCATACTCACACTGTGTAGAGAGATCTGAGTGAAGCTGTGGAATGAATGGATGAGTTGATGGAATCCGATAGATTGATGAAGCAAACTGATACTTAATTATCAATAGTAAGGTAGCTAACATGAATGCGGAAAGGAAAACAAATAGGAAACACCCCCATGATACACTAGCTGTAGGTCATGACTGATTGTTCTGAGCGGACTGAGTACTTAGAGATTTCCAACTCTTCTATCTTGGAGTTTCCGCCTCGGATAGCGAAGGGATGGGTGAGTAAAAGCCGCGCGACATTTGGCGACCATACTGGGGAACTGAGTCATGAACAACCAGATGTGACAGGCATCTGGTGGGATCATGGTGGTTGGACCATTAAAGAATTTGAAGTGAATCAAATTCCCTGTGGAACGAAGGAAGAAAGATTGTCCAAACAATTCTTTCAAAGGTTCTTGGAATTGCCAGACGGTTGTAAAGAAAATATTCTTAAGCGAGTGCATGATGCTGATCCGGAATGGGGTCTGGAGAAAGGAGTGATAAAGATTTATCAGGTAGCCTGTAGAGGAAGAGCACGGTGGTTACCAACATTGGTTTATGTGATAGCCTTACTATCCATTAAGCGAGTAGAGTTTGAAGGCTGGGAGGAAAGAAAAGTGAATGTTTATACTCATATGCATGAAGAGCTTGTACTGGTAAAGAATTGGATTCCAAAGGACATTTTGTGGATCAAACTCACACCAAGAACAGCTTTCCAGACTTGTTTGCCATATGGTTATATGGTAACGGAGACTTCAAGTATAGCCAAGGGTGCATTGAAGCTTGAAAGAAACCCAGGCATATACGAGAGATATTACAGAAGAGAGTTTTGGTTATTGCCACATTAAAAAGAAATGAAATACATGGGACCTGAGTGATGAAAGAGAAGCTAGACGCCAGAGATATTCAGCAAAAAGAGAAAGCTATCTGAAAGCTAATTATCCATATCTTTGGGAGAGAGGAATAGACATAGGGGAATCATCTGGACCTCTCACACCATTAAGATCAAAGAGTACATCACCCATACCGGAAGAACTAGAGTTGGATGCCACTCCTTCTGTTTCTTTGCAAGAAAGATTAAGGGAATTGGTACGGGAAGAAGATCAATCACGAGGTGAAAAATCTGAGGTACATCCCTGGATAAAAGATTTGACAGAAATCTTTGATAAGAGTTGGCATGGAACACCAAAAGCAGGAACTCCAGTTTCTGAAGCGGAAGGTGAAGAAGGAGGAGAGGATGTGGCAGAGCCAACGGAGAGTTCAGACTCTCCAACACCATTGCAGTTGAGTTACATGAGTGAAGAAGAAACCCAAGGACAGAACTTGGAGGATGAAAACAGGGAGAAGAAATTGGAAGAGGAAGAGTATGAAGAAGTAGACCCAACAGCTGAGGTTGAGACTACAACCAGGACATCCCAACCCGTTGGACCTGGATCAAGTGGAGCACTTGGATCACAGGCCAATGAAGGTGTCGGCTTAGGGGGATCAGGTGGGCGGCCTGGATCTGGCTCTGGGGGGACAGGGAGTGTGGGAAGTAGTGCAATTGAAGCTGGGAATACTGTGAATATCGTGGGGCCAGTAGCAGGGAGTGCTCAAGGGCCACCACTTGGTGGAAGATCCACCACAAAAAAAGGTCCAGAAGGACCAGCACCAGCAAGGGTGCCAGCACCTGTCAGTGGGCAGAAGGTAGGGCCACAGATGGCATTACAACCAACACGGGCAAAACCACCCTTTCCAATATATTCAGGAAAAGGGGATCCCGATGTACACATTAGCCAATTTGAGCACATGTGTATAGTGAACAATGAGAATGGCGATGATGCCAAGATGAGATTGTTTCCTTGTTCACTTATCAAGAAAGCAAGTGAATGGTATGCAAGATTCCCTGATAATCATTTCCTAACCTGGAATGGCTTGAATACAGCATTTCGAAATAGGTTCAGGACAAATAAAACTGAGGATGAAGTGTATGGAAGTTTACAACAGTTAAAGCAAAAGAAGCATGAAACTGTTGAGGAGTATATGGAAAAGATGGAATTGATGATGAAAAAGTTGGCTGCAGTACCAGCACCCGGTTTACAGAAGACTTGGTTTGTGAGTGGACTAAGACCAGAGTTGCAAAAGAAAGTGGATATGTTACCCCATAATACAGTGGAGAAGGCATTTGAAACTGCAAACAGAATTGAGCAATTGGGAATGCTCAGGAGAGAGAAAAGGGATGATGAGGACTCTGAGGATGAGTCAGATGAAGAAGAAGAGCAAGAACTAAAAAGGAAGAGTAAGAGAAAGGAGAAGTTGAAGAGGGATAACTATGAAAAAAGATTGGAAGAAATCTTGAAGAAGTATGCCACAGAGGCTGCAACACATTGGAGGAAGGGTGTATGGTGTGCAAAGTGCCAGAATGAAGGCCATACCACCACAGAATGCCACATGAATGAGAAACACTGTACTATCTGTAAAATGTATAACCATTTTACTGAGAATTGTTACTACAACAGAAGGACAGCTGCAAAAGAACCTAGGCAAGTAAGGGTGCATCAGGTGCAGCCCCAGCCAAGAAGAAACAATGATTAGGACCACTATGGTAGGTCTGCTGGTTATAACAATGGCATGGAAGGGAGAGGTAATTCAAGAGGAAATTACCAAGGGAATTCCAGAGGCAACTATCAGGGTAATCCAAGGGGGAATTACCAGCCCGGGAATCAGGATTACAGAAATAATCCAAGAACAGACCAAGGGCGAGGACCCAATGGTGAAGAACTATGTTACTATTGTAATCAGCCAGGACATCGCAGGGCAGCCTGTTCATTCTGGATAAGACACCAGAATGAGATGAGAGCTCCTGTGAATGAGGGCCCAATGGTGGCAGCTCACATGGTTAGGCCATGTGTTGTACCAGAAGTAAGTACAATGATAGTAACCAGAAGCAAAGCCAAACTAATACCTCCAGTAGCTGAGGAAGATGATGATAATGAAGATGGCAGTGATATGCCTGAAGATGAAGAGACTTGGAAAGATGAGAAGGAACTGCACAAGGAAGTGACAGATACCATAAGGGAAATGCAGAAAAGTACTGATATTCCTGTGGCAGATTCCTCTGATTCTGATGAAGAAGAAGAAGTGAGTGAGGATGAAAGGAAGAAAGAAGATGCAGGCATGCAAAGTAATGAAGAGACTTTGGCTGAAGTAATATGCCAGACCAAAGCAGAGATTACCATTGGACAGCTATTGGCTGTGGCACCTTATTGTAGGCACAGGCTGTATCAAGCAATCAATCGAATTGCCCAGGAGACAGGAAACACAGACCTGAACAGCAAGGTGACCAGTTATAATGTGAAGCCGGAAGGGCGAGAAACAGTCATGGACTTTGATGATTCTATGCCAGTAATCCAATTGAGAGCACAGAACTAACTGATGTACTGATAGATGGAGGTTCTGGAGTAAATATCATGACAGACCAATTAAGAAAGAAGCTTGGTCTAAGTAACATGAAACCAGCCCCATTTACAGTAACAATGGCAGATCAAAGAAGTGTACAGCCATTGGGATTAATAAGAGGAGTTAAGATACAGATACAGAAGATGATCTTTATGATCACAGTAAATGTGTTGAAGATGGATGAAGTCATGGAGGCTTACTCCTTATTATTGGGACGTCCGTGGCTGAAACAGGCCAGGGTATTCCATGACTGGAACTCTCAGTTACTAACCGTGCATAATGGGATACACGAGATACAAATTACCACAAAGAAATCTAGTAGATTACCTGCTACGAGAAGACCTCGAGGAGTCAGAGAGTATGACTGGAAAGGAGGACTGGATGAGGAGCAGGAAGCTACCCTATTTGTTGCACACCCAGAGTGGGAGCAGGTTGCAGAGATGCGGCTGGAAAGCCTAAGTTGTTTAAGAGGTATCTGTTGTGGTGTAGTGACAGCAACACCAACTGAAGAGGAAACCAGCAGTTACCCATCACATTTCTATGAAGAAAGAGAAGGAGAAATGGAAATCCTAGAGGAACCAGCCACTGTGAGCTTACAGGATGAAGTGGTGACTGGTTGGACAATTACAGCTGATGAGCAGGTGAGGGAAGTGAATGTGGGAACTAAAGAGGAACCGAGGATGGTGAAAGTAGGAGCTGATTTGGAGCCGGAATTCTTTGAAGAAGCTAGAAGCTTGTTCATCAAATACAGAGATGTATTTGCTTGGAGCTATAAGGATCTAAAAGGGATACCACCTGAAAGTCTGTCAGCATAAGATTGAACTAGAACCAGGGTCAGTACCAATCAAGCAGGCGAGGTACAAAATGAATCCCAACTACGCACAGAAGGTTGGAGAAGAGATCAAGAAGTTGGCTGAGGCTAAGTTTATATACCCAATAGAGTATACAACTTGGTTGTCACCCATTGTTATAGTTCCCAAGAAGAATGGTAAACTAAGAGTATGTGTGAACTACAAGAAGCTGAATGCTTGTACGAAGAAAGATCCTTTCCCTTTGCCATTCACAGAAGCAGTATTGGACACTGTGGCAGGCCATGAGATGTACTCATTCATGGATGGCTTCAGTGGTTATAATCAAGTGCAAGTGGTAGAAGAAGACCAAGGAAAGACAGCTTTCATCACAGACTGGGGTGCTTATGCATACAAAGTCATGCCCTTTGGACTTTGTAATGCACCAGCAACCTTTCAGAGAGTAATAAGTGAATCTTTTCATGAGTATCTGGATGATTTTCATGCAAGTGTTCTTGGATGATTTCAGTGTGTACAGCTCTAAGAATGAGCACTTGCATAAATTGGAGTTATGTCTGGCCAGATGCAGGATGAGAGATCTGGGCCTGAATCCAGAGAAGTGTACTTTCTGTGTGAACTCAGGGGTGCTTCTGGGACACATTGTGTGTAAGAAGGGACTTCTTGTGGATCCCAAGAAGACAGAGGCCATTAAAGCCTCTCCACCACCAGTGAATGTTAGGAGTTTAAGGAGATTCCTTGGGCAAACCAGTTATTACAGAAGATTTGTCAAAAGGTATGCACAAATAGCAGCACCATTGAGCAAGCTTCTGAAGAAAGATGCAGTGTTTGCCTGGACAGCTGAATGTCAATAGGCGTTTGAGAAACTTACACTGTCAGTAACAACTACACCTGTGCTGATTAACCCTCACTGGCATGTAGTATTTCATGTTCACTGCGATGCATCAGGAGAAGCGTTGGAGCGGTGTTAGCCCAGAATGTTACAGGAAATATAGATTCACCTGTGTACTATGCTAGCAGGTTGATGAACAGTGCTGAAAGGAACTATAGCACAACTGAAAGAGAAGCACTGGCAATGATTTATGCAGTCAAGAAAATCAGGCATTACCTATTGGGAAGAAAGTTTATGTTTTATGTGGATCACCAGGCTCTGATATATCTGGTGAACAAACCTTTGATAAGTGGAAGGATAGCGAGGTGGTTAATAATCTTGCATGAGTTTGAGTTCGAGGTTATTTACAGGCCTGGCCGTTTGCATCTTGTAGCAGATCATTTGTCACGACTAACAACAGGAGAGGCCGCCACAGGAGTGGACGATCAGTTACCTGATGCGAGTTTATTTATAATGGAGGTGCAAGGAAGTGCAGATGAATGGTTAGATTGGCAATGGCCAATCAGATACTACCTTACTCATGGTCAATGCCCACATAGTTATGGTAAGGAGCAGAGGAAGAGAATCGCTATCAAAGCTTTACCTTATACTATGGTAGGAAGCAGAATGTATAAGCTAGGACCTGATGGAGTACTAAAACGATGCTTGTACCACCATGAAGTAAATAAAGTTTTGGAGGAAGTTCATAAAGGAGTGGCTGGAGGTCATTTTGGAGAAGAGACTACCAGTAGGAAGTTACTGGTGGCCTACTTTGTTCAAAGATGTACACGAGTATTGTCAGAGTTGTGATGAATGTCAGAGGCTAGGACCTTTGCAGAGATCTGGAAGGATGGCCTTGCATCCTACAATGCCTACGGAACCATTTCAGAAATGGGGACTAGACTTTGTTGGACCGATTAACCCACCAGCCAAGAATACACGGAACAGGTACATAATTACAGCCACTGATTATACTACGAAGTGGGTGGAAGCTAAAGCTTTGAGGGACAACACAGCCAAGTCCACAGCAAGGTTCCTGTATGAGAACATACTTACACGATTTGGCTGTCCCTTAGAATTTATCAGTGATCAGGGAAGTCACTTCATTAATGAGACCATTGAATTATTGACTAAAGAATTCATGATTGTGCATAGGAAGAGTACAACATATTACCCACAGGGTAATGGACAGGCAGAGGCTACCAACAAAATACTATGTACTATCTTGGCTAAGATAGTCAATGCAAACAGAACGGATTGGGATACAAAGCTGTTGACAGCTTTGTGGTCATACAGGACTTCATATAAAGTCACCACTAAGTATACACCATTCCAATTAGTTTACGGTATGGAAGCCTTACTTCCAGTGGAATTCCTATTATCTACCATGAGAACGGAATGAGGAAAGAGAATGGAATTGAAAGATTCCATTAAGGTCAGGAAGCATGAATTATACCATGTGGAAGAAGTACGTGCTGATGCAGCTGATAATATGACCAGAATTCAGATGAAAAGGAAGGAACAGTTTGATGAAGACAAGTTAAAGACTTTTAAGACGGGAGATTTGGTTCTATGGTTGCAGAAGAAAGGAAAGATTAAAGCTTCTAAGCTTAAATCACCATGGAAAGGACCTTATGTCATACAAAAGATGTATGATAACAACACCGTCATGTTACAAACCATTAACAAAGAGATGTTGGGAAGAGTCAATGCTAATAAGTTGAAGGGGTACAGTGGTATCCATGACAAACCATTGCGGCATGATTTACATGATGAAACGCAAGAGCAGTCATGGGCTGCGCCAGTGTTACCAACGGAGTATGGAGCACTTGTCGCTAGGCCGAGCATATATGACCAGGGCGGGCAAAGCAGGCGCAATACAGCCAATCACAGCCCATCAAGGCGCGACACAGCCTATCACAGCCCATCACGACGAGACACAGCCTATCACAGCCCATCAAAGCGCGACACAGCCTATCACAACCTACCACATCGTGTCACAGCCTATCACAGCTCACCACAGTGCATCACAGCCTATCACGGCATACCACAGTATGACACAGCCTATCACATCTCAACACAGCCTACTAGGGTTACACAATCCATAGAATCAGTGACAGGTGGACGCAGGATAACTTCAGGGAAATGGCCGGCGAAAGAAAGGACGGAAGCCAGTTTAAAAATGGACATGTGGAAGTCAGGGCGCGACACACAGCTGAGAAGGAAGTGCAAGAACAGGTGTCATCAAGAAAGAGGACAAGAATGGCCGTCAAAATACCTAATCAGCGCGTCAAATTGGATAAAAGGCGGGCCCATTAATGAATACGGAAAAAAGGGAACGGAACAAACGGCAAGTACAGAAAAGCGAAATTCTTGTCACATGTGTGATCCTAGTGGACTATCCAGCAGGGAAAGTCCACTAAAGAAAATGAAATCTAAAATCCAGTCACAGCGGTTACAGCCAATAGAAAGCCAGAGAAAGGATCAAGAAATTGGAGGGAAATTAAGCGCAAGAGGCGGCGTCGTTCTGAGTAACGGGCGTCTCGACGGGACAAACCATCAATGCTATAGCTTTGAAGCTATGGAGGAACTAACAGACTATACGCTCGCAATATTACTTACGCAGTGGCATAGGGACGAAACAACAGAGCAGATCTTTTCTCTTGAGCGATGCTTGCAAGCCCCGCAGGCTTACAAGAAATTACCCATAGCTTTTTGTGGCAACCATACGTTTATGCTTTGTGCACTACAGGCATTTCTTCAGTTGTTACAGCCAAAACATTTCTGTGGGTCTAGAATGAAGAGAGTGAGAGGAATGGAGGAAATCAGGGTGAAGAGCACCACAATTCTGCAGAAACAAACGATTGCTACCCCACAGGCGATACAGATACTGAAGGAGCTGAGATTGCAAGGATTGCAAAGCAAAGATGGACATTGCACCATAGACAGTACATGTTACAATTCTTGCAGAACTTTGAGCCAAGGACAGGAGCAACAACGGTGAAGGGAGTTGAATTAGTAATTACTCCCCTATACCTCCAACAATTGTTTCGATTGCCAGCAGGCCAGGTGCATGTGGAGGAGCACAGGGCAAGACTGCAAATAGGGGACTTATTCCAAGAAGGGAGTTTTTCTTTAAAACTCAGGGTTATGCTTGTACGAAGGCCGTGTACCCAGGGCTAAAGGAGGTAGGCCAGGTATTGAACGTTCTGTTTGCCATGAAACAGAACCAACAGTATTTGAGCAGATCCTTCACAGAGGAAATACTCAAAGCCCTGAGAGGAGAAGAGGTAGAATGGGCGGACATAATATACAACGCACTGGTAGAGGAGATGAAAAGATTACAGGGTACTGCCGCAAAGTCTCCTATCATAGTGTCTGGCCCAATCATTGCTCAAATAATTCTTGATTCTGGCATACTTGATGCACAAGAAAGAAAGGAGATGGGAGTGTTTGAGCCAGAAACCACTGCAATGGAAGAGCAAGGCTCTTCACACAGTGAGGGTGGACTAGCAGGGCAACCCGAGATTAAGAGGCAGAGACGGGGAAAGACTGTAGTGGCGGATCCACTGGCTTCACGGATTCCGCATGATAATGTTTCCCAAGCTCATGTGCAGGAAGGGGCACAGCAGCACAGAGAACTGCTATTACTGGAAGCATGACCTTCAGAGAGGGAAGAAGAAGTTACTTCAGTATCACAGCCCTCACAGCCAGAGGTTCGGCTTGTCACAAGGTTACCACAAGTTGTCGATGCAGTTCAACCAGAAATAATTGATTTAGAAAAAGAAGGGTTAGATATTCCCACTACAGAACAGGTGGTGGCAGAAATTGAGAAGGGGGACCTTCTCTATGAATATTCTGGTCTGGTCAAGGAGACAGAGATTCCAGAGGGGCAACAGTTACCCAATGGAAATACTAAGGTGCATATAATACACACACCTGTGCAGGAGGTACCACAAGTAGAATGTCAAGACACTGCAGCACCGGTGATAGATGAAGTGGTTCAGGAAGAAAATCTGGTGGGACAATGGCCTGAGTGGTTCGTGAGACATCACACTGTGCAGGAGGTACCACAGGTAGAATGTCAAGACATTGCAGCATCGGTGATAGATGAAGTGGTTCAAGAAGAAAATTTGGTGGGACAATGGCCTGAGTGGTTCGTGAGACATCACACTGTTGAGGATCAGGAGGAACAGCAGCAACCTCACCATGATGACCCTCAACAGGCAATGCTGATGAGTTCCATAGGCAGGACACTTAATTTGTTGGGGACTTATGTCAAATCCCATGTTCCAACTACCCAATTGACAGCCTTGAGAGAGGAACTCAGGAAGGAGTTTGAGGCTCGACTAGCCACTGAGTGTGCAAACAAGGAGTTGCAGACAGTGCATGAAAAGATGGCGATACAATGTGCTACATTCACAACTATGCTTGACCAATCTACAAAAGAAAGAAACAGTCAAGCGGAAAAATGTACAAAGACAGAAGCAGAGAATGTTGAGCAAATGAACCTCATTGTCGATATGAAGAATACAATCTGTCGCAATGAGGATACTTTCAAGCAATACAAGCAGATTGAAGCTGATCAAGAGAAGCACATCCTGGAGTTGCAACAAACGATCATGGCCAATAGAAATGAAATCTCGGTCACTAACAAGGCTTGGAAGGAAGCCAATAATCTACTTGCTGCCTATGCGAATTTGGTTGAACCTCATGCGAAGCGCATTGAGGCTTTACAATAGCAATTAGATGTGTACAAACTAAGAGAGGAGCACACTCTCAGAGGAACCACAAGCAACTTGGTGGATAACCACCTTATGCAGGTCTGGTTAGCACAAGGCCCAGTGGAGGGCAAAGCACCACGAAAACTCACCCAAAGCGAGATGAATGAGCTCAGACTGCAAGTGCAAAACATTGCCACAATACTATAGACAATGTCTATAGTAGAATAGCGGAGTTACAGGAGGATGTAGACGGACCGCAGACTCAAGTGGAAGACCTCACTTCAAATATCGACAAAAGAGCCTATATACCTGAGGAACAGTTAATGGCTTCTTATTTACAAGCCAGAACTTTGGCTTTTCAGTCTTCTTCACAGGAGGTGCAGGAGATGCCAATGATACAAGAGCCAGTACCACCAACACCACAACAAGTCACTGTACCAGTAGCTGAACCTGTTGTTACTACAACCACACCACAGCCACCACAGCCTGAGGTATGGGGCAATGCTGCTTTTAACCCACCTAAAACTTCAGCTGCAAGGGAGTACAGTATGGCTATGATTATGCCCTTCAACCAAATTCCCATCATGTTGGATTTGGCTTGGAAAGAATTTAGTCCTCCGCAGTCATTCGCACGTTACTACCAAATCATGCGCATTTGGCTGCCATTCGCAACTAGGACTAAAGTTCTTCCGAACAATCGACCAATTGAGGATCATCACTTTGCACAATACTGGCATGAGGCAAGTACAATGTTGAAGGAATTAATTGTCTTCCAAGTTGTACATGGATTCATTTATACTAAGACCAAGGAGGTAGCAAGTATTGTCATGGGATGCGGGTTATACTACGCTGCTTGTTTTCTGGTACGTTATCACATTGAGCAGCACAAGATGTAATCGCGCTTTCTGAGTTATTCCAGTGGGGATCATTGGGTCTTACCTTCAGTGCCACCTCATATGTACCTATATGAGGCAAAAGTTATGATGCAAAAGGATTCTCAAATTCGTTCATGGTTTCAAGCGGCCTGGAACAATTTGTCAACACAGAAATTCGGCATTGATGATATTTTCTATAAGGGACATGTGGCATGGAAATACTTGCACGGTGCACAAGTAATTGGTACCCCACTCACCTGGACAGACAAGGAGCTCAGTGTCTTCACCAATTTTGTTCAGCGTTTACAGCAAGTTTTAAAATATAAACTTCCAGACATGGTAGGACAACATTGTATGCCCCAGAGGATTCCACAAAAAGTTCGACAATTAAAACACCTGAGAGGCGATGAGGATTCTGATACAACTGTTTCTTCAGCGGATTCTTTTGACATGGGAGAAGACTATGCAATTCAGATGGCAGAGAAGAAGCGACGGGGGTCTCCTATGCCTGAAAGGTTACCTCGATATCAGCCTCCAGAGGGCCTCACTTATCCGGGTAGTGTTCAATCATCTCCGTCAACCAGTGACAGACCTCGGGCTCGTACACACAGTGCGCCACGAAACTGTCAACGTCAGAAAGGTGCTTGCTCACAAAGGTTTGCCAATCCCAATCAATAAACCGTGAGGACACGGCTTTTTGAGAGAGGAAGGGGTAATGTTAGAGGACTGTTTGGGACTTAGACACTTATACGGGATCTGTGGGGTACCCTTAGTTTTTGCACAGACTGAGACCAACAGGAGCCTTAGGGGTGACAGCAGCACACTTTAGAGGGGGGTTACACAGCCGTCACAGCCAACACAGCCCGTCACAGCTTCGCACAGCCCGACACATCCGTCACAGCTTCGCACAGTCCGACACAGCCCGACACAACCACACAGCTTCGCACAGCCCGACACAGCCCGACATAGCAACACAGCCAGTCACAGCCCGACACAGCCCGACACAGCCACACAGCCAGTCACAGCCCGACACAGCCCAACACAGTCGCACAGCCAGTCACAGCCCGTCACAGTTTCACACAGCCAGTCACAGCTTGACACAGCTGTCACAACCATAGAGAACGGATAGCAGGACAAGGAACGACTGAGGGGAACAACATCTACGAATGGAACATGTAGTTCAAGGGTGACGGTTAGTGAGGGTGACGGTTAGTGAGGGAAACGGTTAGAACAACGGGTAGGAAAATAAAGCGAGGAGCGAGGACAGGAGGGGGATGACTTCTTGACATGACTAGGTCAGGGGACTTCGGAGAGCACGGGGGGGGGGAAATGAGGCAGGGAGTGTATCTCTGAGCAGAAAGAGGGAGAGCACGGAGTAGGAGAAGTGACGATCTGTTGTTACTTGATGAATGCAAGCTATAGAATTGTAATGTAGAGTAGATTTGAGACACCATGGCTTCAGCCTGATACTTGATAGATATTAATCTGATACACACTTCATACTCACACTGTGTAGAGAGATCTGAGTGAAGCTGTGGAATGAATGGATGAGTTGATGGAATCCGATAGATTGATGAAGCAAACTGATACTTAATTATCAATAGTAAGGTAGCTAACATGAATGCGGAAATGAAAACAAATAGGAAACACCCCCATGATACACTAGCTGTAGGTCATGACTGATTGTTCTGAGCGGGCTGAGTACTTAGAGATTTCCAACTCTTCTATCTTGGAGTTTCCGCCTCGGATAGCGAAGGGATGGGTGAGTAAAAGCCGCGCGACAAGGAGTACGAACGTAAGTTCTGCTGCAATAATTTTTGTTTTCCAGCCTACATGTTCTTGTTGGATATTAATTGAAGTGCTTTCAATGTTGCTGCAATACCATAATAAAGTGGAGGCTGCAGAATGCAGTTGGCCTTGCTTGGTGCTGACAGAATCCATTGCAATGTGGAGATGGCTGATTATAGCATTTCCAGAGGATGGTGTGGATGGCCTTGCGTGGTGCATGCAGAGTCCGTGGCAATGTGGAGATGGCTGAATGGGCAAAGGAGGCAAGTGGCAAAGAAGCCACGTCACTGATACATAGTTGTGTGCGACATACTACAAGAAACTGTACTATATGTCATTCCAGAGACTGTCATTGTTGGTCCATGTGTTTTACAACAATGCTATCAATATAAGACTTCTGGTTCGCATTGGAAGCTCAATCCTTGTAAGTTCATTGTGTGTGAAGTTCAAACTTGTGATTTGAAGGATCTTGTAGCCAAGTTCATTCAACCGGAAAGGAAAAATTCTGAAAGCTCCCAAATTTGATGTGGGCAAGCTTATAGAGGTAAAACTCAGCTTCCCTCCTCTAATGTAAGTGCTGTATAAGTTTCATTTAGTGTCGACCTTCACTGCATATATTGGCTCTTTTTGTCGCGCGGCTTTTACTCACCCATCCCTTCGCTACCCGAGGCGGAAACTCCAAGATAGAAGAGTTGGAAATCTCTAAGCACTCAGCCCGCTCAGAACAATCAGTCATGACCTACAGCTAGTGTATCATGGGGGTGTTTCATATTTGTTTTCCTTCCCGCATTCATGTTAGCTAGTTACCTTACTGTTGGTAATTAAGTATCAGTCTGCTTCAGCAATCTATCGGATTCCATCAACTCATCCATTCATTCCACAGCTTCACTCAGATCTCTCTACACAGTGTGAGTATGAAGTATGTATCCTACTCCGTGCTCTCCCTCTTTCTGCTCAGAGATGCGCTCTCTGCCTCATTTCCCCCAGTGATGTCCGAAGTCCCCCCAAGAAGTGCTCCCCCAGAATTGATCCTTTTCTAGTCCTCGCTCCTGGCTTTATCTTCCTACCCGTTGTTCTAACCGTTTCCCTCACTAACCGTCATCCGTGAACTAACATGTTTCATTCACAGATGTTGTTCCCCACAGTCGTTCCCTATCCTGCTATCCGTTCCCTATGGTCGTGACAGCTGTGTCAAGCTGTGACTGGCTGTGTGAAACTGTGACCGGCTGTGACCGGCTGTGTCGGGCTGTGACTGGCTGTGCGACTGTGTTGGGCTGTGACGGGCTGTGTTGACTATGACTGGCTGTGTTGGACTGTGACGGGCTGTGTTGACTGTGACTGGCTGTGTTGGCTGTGTCGGCTGTGACGGCTGTGTCTGGCTGTGTCGGCTGTGTCGGACTGTGACGGGCTGTGTTGGCTGTGACGGGCTGTGTTGGACTGTGACGAGCTGTGTTGGCTGTGATGGGTTGTGTTGGACTGTGATGAGCTGTGTAACCCCCCCTAAAGTGCGCTGCTGTCACCCCTAAGGCTCTTGTTGGTCTCAGTCTGTGTAAAAATTTAAGGGTACCCCGTAAAAATGTCTAAGTCCCAGACAGTCCTCTAACATTACCCCTTCCCCTCTCAAAAAGCCGTGTCCTCATGGTTTATTGTTTGGGATTTGTAAACCTTTGTGAGCAAGCACCCTTGTGACGTTGAGAGTTTCGTGAAGGACTCCGTGTGCGAGCCCGTGTTCTGTCACTGGTTGAGGGAGATGATTGAACACTACCTGGATATGTCAGTCCCTTTGGAGGCTGATATCGAGGTAATCTTTCAGGCATAGGAGACCCCCGTCGCTTCTTCTCTGCCATCTGCATTGCATAGTCCTCTGCCATGTCAAAAGAGTCCGCTGAAGAAACAGTTGTATCAGAATCCTCGTCCCCCCTGAGGTGTTTTAACTGTCGAACTTTAACTGGAATTCTCTGGGGCATACAATGTTGTCCCACCATGTCTGGAAGTTTAAATTATAAAACTTGTTGTCAGCGCTAAATTGCAAAATTGGTGAAGACCCTGAGCTCCTTGTCTGTCCAGGTGAGTGGTGTACCAATGACTTGTGAATTGTGCAAATATTTCCATGCCTCATGTCCCTTAAAGAAAATATCGTCAGGCCCGAATTTCTGTGTTGACAAATTGTTCCAGGCCGCATGAAACCATGAACGAATCTGAGAATCCTTTTGCATCATAACTTTTGCCTCATATGGGTACATATGAGGTGGCACTGAAGGTAAGACCCAATGATCCCTACTGGAATAATTCAGAAAGCGCGTTTGCATCTTCTGTTGCTCAATGTGATAACGTACCAGAAAACAAGCAGCGTAGTATAACCCGCAGCCCATGACAATACTTGCTATCTCTTTGGTCTTGGTATAAATGAATCCATGTACAACTTGGAAGGCAATTAATTCCTTCAACATGGTACTTGCCTCATGCCAGTACTGCGCAAAGTGATGATCCTCAATTGGTCGATTGTTCGGAAGAACTTTAGTCCTAGTGGCCACTGGCAGCCAAATGCGCATGATTTGATAGTAATGTGCCAATGACTGCGGAGAACTAAATTCTTTCCAAGCCAAATCCAACACAATGGGAATTTGGTTGAAGGGCATAATCATAGCCCAACTGTACTCCCGTGCAGCTGGAGTTTTAGGTGGGTTAAAAGCAGCATTCCCCCATACCTCGGGCTGTGGTGGTTGTGGTGTGGCTGTAGTAACAACAGGGTCAGCTACTGGCACAGTGACTTGTTGTGGTGTTGGTGGCACTGGTTCTTGTACCATTGGCATCTCCTGCACCCCCTGTGAAGAAGACTGAAAAGCTAAAGTTCTCGCTTGTAAATAAGAAGCCATTAGCTGTTCCTCAGGTATACAGACTCTTTTGTCGATATTTGAAGTGAGGTCTTCCACTTGAGTCTGCAGGCCATCTACATCCTCCTGTAACTCTGCTATCCCACTATAGACATTGTCGATAGTAGTTGTGGCAATGTTCTGCACTTGCAGTCTGAGCTCATTCATCTCGCTTTGGGTGAGCTTTCTTGGTGCTTTGCCCTCTATCGGCCCTTGTGTTAACCAGACCTGCATAAGGTGGTTATCCACCAAGTTGCTTGTGGCACCCCTTAGAGTTTTTTCCTCTGTGAGCCTGTACACATCTATCTGCTGCTGTAAAGCCTCCATGCGCTTTGCATGAGGTTCAACCAAACTCGCATAGGCAGCAGCCAGATTATTGGCTTCCTTCCAAGCCTTGTTAGCCACAGAGAGTTCATTTCTATTGGACATGAGTGTTTGTTGCAACTCAAGGATGTACCTCTCTTGGTCAGCTTCAACCTGCTTGTATTGCTTGAAAGTACTCTCATTGCGACAGATTGTATTCTTCATATCGACAATCAGTTTCACTTGTTCAACATTCTCTGCCTCTGCCTTCGTACATCTTTCCGCTTGACTGTTTATTTCTATTGTACTTTGGTCAAGCATAGTTGTGAGTGTAGCGCATTGTATGGCCATTTTCATGCTTCACCTGCATTTGGTATAGCTATTGTTTATGTGCTTCGTGCAACTGGTCTTGCGCGAGGCCTGCCTCAATTAATTGTTCCTTGGCTAATTGCAAAGCCGCTTCTGTACTCTCCAAGTCTTGCTGCATCTTGAGAGTGACCTCTTTATCGACCTTGTTTGCACACTCAGTGGCAAGTCGAGCCTCAAACTCCTTCCTGAGTTCCTCCCTCAAAGCTGCCAATTGGGTAGTTGGAACATGGGATTTGACATAAGTCCCCAACAAATTAAGTGTCCTGCTTATGGAACTCATAAGCATGGCCTGTTGAGGGTCATCATGGTGAGCTTGCTGCTGTTCTCCCTGATCCTCAACAGTGTGATGCCTCACGAACCACTCAGACCATTGCCCCACCAGATTTTCTTCCTGAACCATTTCATCCGTCACCGGTGCTGCTGTGTCTTGACATTCTACCTGTGGTACCTCCGTCACAGGTGTGTGCATTATATGCACCGCAGGGTTTCTCCTGTACAACTGTTGCACCTCCGGAATCACTGTGTCCTTGACCAGACCAGAATATTCATAGAGAAGGTCTCCCTTCTCAATTTCTGCCACCACCTATTCTGTAGTGGGAATATCTAACCCTTCTTTCTCCAAATCAATTATTTCTGGTGGAACTGCATGGACAACTTGTGGTAACTCTGTGACAAGCCGATCATCTGGCTGTGATGGTTGTGATACTGAAGTAACTTCCTCTTCCCTCTCTGAAGGTCCCGCTTCCAATAATAGCAGTTCTCTGTGCTGCTGTGCCCCTTCCTGCACAAGAGCTTGGGAAACATTATCATGCGGTTTCCGTGAAACCAGTGGATCCACCACTACAGTCTTTCCCCGCCTCGGTCTCTTAGTCTGGGGTTGCCCTGCCAGTCCACCCTCACTGTGTGAAGAGCCTTGCTCTTCCATTGCAGTGGTTTCAGTCTCAAACACTCCCATCTCCTTTCTTTCTCGAGCATCAAGTATGCCAGAATCAAGAATTATTTGAGCAATGATTGGGCCAGACACTATGATAGGAGACTTTGCGGCAAAGCCCTGTAATCTTTTCATCTCCTCTACCAGTGCGTTGTACATTATGTCCACCCATTCTACCTCTTCTCCTCTCAGGGCTTTGAGTATTTCCTCTGTGAAGGATCTGCTCAAATACTATTGGTTCTGTTTCATGGCAAACAGAACGTTCAATACCTGGCCTACCTCCCTTAGCCCTGGGTACACGGCCTTGGTACAAGCATAACCCCGAGTTTTAAAGAAACTCCCTTCTTGGAATAAGTCCCCTATTTACAGTCTTGCCCTGTGCTCCTCCACATGCACCTGACCTGCTGGCAATCGAAACAATTGCTGTAGGTATAGGGGAGTAATTTCTAATTCAACTCCCTTCACCGTTGTTGCTCCTGTCCTAGGCTCAAAGTTCTGCAAGAATTGTAACATGTACTGTCTATGGTGCAATGTCCAATCTTTGCTTTGCAATCCTTTCAATCGCAGCTCCTTCAGTAACTTTACCGCCTGTGGAGTAGCAATCGTTTGTTTCTGCAGGATTGTGGTGCTCTTCACCCTGATTTCTTCCATTCCTCTCACTCTCTTCATTCTAGACCCACAGAAAGGTTTTGGCTGTAACAATTGAAGAAATGCCTGCAGGGCACAAAGCATAAACGTATGGTTGTCACAAAAAACTATGGGTAATTTCTTGTAAGCCTGCGGGGCTTGCAAGCATCGATTAAGAGAAAAGATTCGCTATGTTCTTCCGTCCCTATGCCACTGCGTAAGTAATATTGCGAGCGTATAGTTTGTTAGTTCCTCCATAGCTTCAAAGCTATAGCATTGATGGTTTGTCTCGTCGAGACGCCCGTTACTTAGAACGACGCCGACTCTTGCGCTTAAATTCCCTCCAATTTCTTGATCCCTTTTCTTGCTTTCGATTGGCTGTAACCGCTGTGACTGGATTTTAGATTTAATTTTCTTTAGTGGACTTTCCCTGCTAGACTGTCCACTAGGATAACACATGTGACAAGAATTTCGCTTTTCTGTACTTGCCGTTTGTTCTGTTGCCCCTTTTCCGTATTCATTAATGGGCCCGCCATTCATCCGAATTGACGTGCTAATTAGGTATTTTGACGGCCATTCTTGTCCTCTTTCTTGATGACATCTGTTCTTGCACTTCCTTCTCAGCTGTGTGTTGCGCCCTGACTTCCACGTGTCCCTTTCTAAACTGGCTTCCGTCCTTTCTTCCGCCGGCCATGTCCCTGAAGTTATCCTGCGTCCACCTGTCACTGATGAGGATATAAAAACATCGAAGAATTCCTTACATTCAAGTTTGTTTGTTGGGGGAAACTCACATTTTTTAAGAACTCCATGAGCTCTTTCAAGGTCGCATCAGGAGATGTACTTGAGGCCTCCACCATATCAATGAAATGAGTAGGCATGATCTTCATGCGATACATGCTAGGTGCACCACCAGAAAATGACACTGCACTGTAAGGATGTTCGCCTGCCTTTGGCTTGTTTCCTCAAGTAGTAGGTGCATGCACTACAACCAATTGATTTGAAGGATGTGATGAACTACCAATAGGACCAGCAATAGAAGCCACACCTGCATTGGGGGCCACACCTGCATTGACATCCGCACCTTTTCTTTTTCGTGATTTGCGTTTTGGTACACCCACAACAGCAGGGACCACTTGGGCTACAGCGTCAGCGGCCTGTGTAGCAATCTGTTCTGCATGCTCCAGATCAAGAACATGGACTTCAGTGGAGATACCCCCTTCATCACTCACTGACTGCCTGCGAACACATTCCTTATGAAGTCCCATTTCTGCATAGGGGATAGTACCCTTGGGCATATCCAAATACCAACCCCCCCTTCCCGGTGTTCCACACCCCAATCTTCCTCAATTGCAGGTGTGTACATGGAAGCTTGTTGAGCACCAAACTTCCAGGCCATCAGAAACTTGGGCTCAGCCTTAAGTCGATCACTCGGTACAAGCACAAATCTCATGTACCTAAAATACAAACACATTCAAAGTTATTGTGGAGACAAATATTTATGCAACCTGTTCAACAATTGAACAAGCACATTAAGAAACATGTATATCCCAATGTACTAGAAAAATACTTGAAGCATAGACATTTTTGACTTACAAGGTGTATACACTATCCATGTACAATGCAATGGAAAGATGGTACCTGAATAAAATCCGTCTCACCACCTTCTCCCCACCTGTTTGTTGTTCCCAATCATTGCCTCTGAATGGCCCCTTTGGCAATGAGAACTCTCTATGAAACAACTCATTGAAATGAGTCATCTTCCATGTATCCATGTAGTCTCCCAGACTCTCACTCTCTCCTTCCTCCAAGGCAACATGAAATTGGCCAAGCTGAGTGGTGTACAAGGCAAACTGAGCCAAGGCAACCTTGCGAAGCTGCCAGAAAATACAGTCAGTTAAATAACTATGTTAATGTATCATCAACAAAATGAATTAATTGCATTGAGAAGATAGTGATTATATATGTACCTGCCACCAAAAAGTCCTTCTATTCAGCCAAGGATCAAGTGTTGGCCCACTGATAGGCCCGGGTGGAAAAAAATTACGGTCGTGAAGTGTTTGGTCTCCATTCCATATATGTAGCCATTCCACCTTTTCTTCAGGATCCACCCGGGCGGTAGCAATGTTCACCATTTTATCTTGGGTCATTTCCTCTGATCCTGCCTTTACACGTGACCAATGCAGTTTAAGTTCTTGGAGAAACCCCTCTCCAAGGGTTGGATCAGCAATAGGAAGCAACTTCACAAGCTGACTCTTGTGTTGCTCCCTTGCTTTCAATCCAGCCTGTCTCATTGTATCTTCAAGGCCCTCTTGACTCTTTGGCCCCTCAGCAAGTTTGTAAGCTTCCCCCGCCATGCGTTGAGCCTCAACAATATCATGCTGCCAAAAGAACCAAAACAGTTCATAACATGAACCAGAGGTGAATCTTGTCTATGGATGCAAAGAAT
The DNA here is from genome assembly GCA_030704615.1 of Takakia lepidozioides. Taxonomy (NCBI): domain Eukaryota; kingdom Viridiplantae; phylum Streptophyta; class Takakiopsida; order Takakiales; family Takakiaceae; genus Takakia; species Takakia lepidozioides. The sequence continues at coordinate 77,811,234 of CM060731.1, forward strand.
GAAACTTGGTTAAGACATGATGTTACCTTGTACAAAATCTTTGTCATTGCATGGACTGTTAGGTTATACCAAGTCTTTCCTGCTTTCTTGATGCATTCGTCGTATTGCTCTTTCCTCAATACATTCTTCCATTCAAAGACAGATGTAAGGCCAATCATATTGACCTTGCAAACCAAGTGCACAAATTTGGATGTAACATGTGCCCTCTCTGTTGCCCTGCACATATAAAATATGATCATTAGAAAGAAGATGTGTATATGTACATCCATTGAGCAAGAACATGACAACATTGAACATGAAAGTAAATGAAGAATAGAAAGGAAACTCACACATTCACTCCATCCATGATGGACCTGAGGGAACCACGATTTTCAATGTCCGCATTGAGCACCCAACTTGTCACACAGACATGTCTTGACAAGTTGGCCCCATGAACTTCATTGATATAGGGATACCATGCTTGAAGCCTATGATTCCCATCCCAGACATGAAACATCTTCCCCCGAAGATGATGCAACTTTGGCTTGGACTCAAGATACTTCTCAAACTCATCATTGACTGTTTTCCAATGACTATCCCATGTAGAGATGATAGCAGGACCTACATCTATAGTAGATCCATCAATCCCCTCAACAGAAACATAGAACACGGCTGCTCCTGGATGGTATCCACAATAGAAGTCTCCTCTAAGCTTTAGGATGTCGTTGGCAAGGGCGGGCCTAACAACCTGCATAGAAATCATGCGACACAATGGAATGTCCATAACTCCATCCTCAATGAGGAGGGACCTGAAAGTTACATTCAGATCTTGTTTCTTTTCCAGAATAATTGCTTGTTTGGCATCTAGAGAAAGAAGATCACTAGATGTTGTATCCTCTTCATACTCATCTGCCCCCCAATTCCCTGCATCAATGTCGTCAATAATGGTTGCAAGCGTCCCGGCCTCCACAACTTCAGTTGTAGTAGTAATTTCCTAATTCCATAGACCAAAACAGTTCAAGATGTCAGTGTATGAGAAGAGCACATGTGTGAATGTATAATATGTAAAAAGAGCAGTTCAGTGTCATGGTTGCATGAAGAAAACAAATGAATTTGGATAGTCAACTAATTCCATGAATATCATTGTCTTTCTTACAACTTGGAGCAGAATACAGGCCTGAGCATCCCGATACAGGACCTCCGACCACCTACGCCGGCGTAGATGACACATATGTGCAACCAACTCAAAATTTGACAAGATTTGAGGCCCTTGAAGAAATTTTTGCTCAAGGAGCTCCAAGCATATGCGCCGGCGCATACCATGGAAGGGAGGTTGTAGCCAAACATACAGGAGCACCTTGAAAGATCAAACTAGGCCTATGGAAGCATGTGGAGTTGTGGAGGTGGCAACGTAGAAGCTTTGAGATACTTGAATACTGTGATCAACCAAAATAGGGAAGGTTCCCCAAGCGTCTGCGACGACGGAGGTAGCAACCTCGACACTTTGGAGCTTACGTAACACAAGGAATATACAACAAAAAACCAAGCTCCAAGCATCTCCGCCGGCGGAGATGCTTGCATGAGGTTCCTGAAACCTAGGAGCTAAGCAAAAAAAGATTGTGCTCAATGGGTATGCGCCGGCGGATATGGCAGCCCAGCCCGCTCGGAGCATCAACAACTTATGAGAATGCGGAGAAACAAAAGAGATGGAAGGGGGGGAGAACTTCCTGAAATATGTGAGCAGCCCTGTTGCACGGGTCTGTGTTGACAAAGGTGGCAGCCTTGGCGCTTTGGAGCTTCCGTAACACAGGGAATATGCAAAAAAAACCAAGCTCCAACTGTCTCCGCCGGCGGAGACGCTTGCAGGAGGTTCCTGAAACCTATGAGCTGAGCAAAAAAGAATGTACTCAATGGGTATGCGCCGGCGGATATGCCAGCGCAGCCCACTCGGAGCATCAGCAACTTTTGAGCATGCGGAAAAACAAAGGAGATGGAAAAGGGGAGACTTCCTGAAACATTTGAGCAACCCTGCTGCACAGGTATGCGCCGGCGGATACGCCAGCCCAACCCGCTCGGAGCATCAGCAACGTATGAGCATGCAAAAAAATAAACGAGATGGGAGTAGAGGAGCACTTCCTGAAACATGTGAGCATCCCAGCTCCAACGGTATGCGCCGGCGGAGGTGGCAGCCCAGCCCTTCCAAGCATCAGAAAAAACCAAGGGGAATGAGCTGTCTTGGCCGGTGGAGACGGTTGTGTGTATGTGTGGATATTCGCAAACTTGTGAGAGTTGAAGTGACTTAGGCATCTGCGCCGGCGGAGGTGCTAGATTAGGAGCAGCTTGGTGGGGCTTATGCGATGGCGCATATGCCTAAGTGTAGGTCATGAAAAAAAACAAAACTACAGCTTACCTTCTCCGTTCGCAGCTTGCCTCTACCACCACCACCACCAGCAACGTCTCCCCCTCGAGTGTCCTTCTTCCTCCCCGCAACAGCTCATTGCCTCGGGGTGGTATAGTATAAGGCCGAGATGCGGCGCCTCCGTCTCCTCTTCGCAACGGGAGTCTCCAGGGTGTAGAGACTAGAGACGTGTTAAGTGCTTGTGTAGTTTGTGTGTGTTTGTTTGGGGGAGTGGCAAGGGATAATGTGCAAGTATACTAGACTACGTTAGTGTAGTAATGATACCGGGTTAGTCATGTAGTAATGGAAACAAGTTTAACTGAATAGAAATAGTTTATTAACAAAAAAGTAGAGGTTGTTTCATTGAATAGAGCATGGCTTGTTGGTAAGGTTGTGGTGTATTTTCCACAAGGTTGCGGGTTCAAACCTGCCCCCGTCAAGGAGAGTGGGGGAAAGGGGGGCGAAGGCTAAGGCCTTAAAAAGGCCAAATTGGCCAAATCTGAAATGTGAACTTTTTTTATACACTCTGGCGTTAGTGCTTTTTGGACTACATGGGTTACACGTGGATCCTCCGAAGATGGTTGTACGATTGACATGTTATTTTGTGGCGGCGCCTTCATAATACAATATAAAGTAAGTGATAAAGTAACTAAATATTTTGTTATGGGTGTCTTAATCAATTTATTGGTTTTAGAGTCAATTGTCGCCACAAATATTGTACTCATTACTCATACATGAGTAATCAAAGAACAAATCAACATACATGTCATGGGATTTGATTGTAAATAAATTGTGCCGTCTAGTGTGTCAGTTCATAGTTGGACGATTAATCAACGATTGGTTGTAAAATAAATGGAAACATGGAGAGCATTTATGTTTCATATGCTCATAAGAAGAAGGCAGTACATTGGATTCTAAGATCTCAACAACGGCGCCGTCGTCTTAAAAATAGGGAATAGTCCATTTGGTTGTTTCTGTCAGAGAATAATATGGATGGAGCACATGCCTCAAAAAATTTGGACCTTCTGGATTAATGATACACATAAGTAATGTAAGCCATTTAATGTATTTGCATAAGGTCTTGCAAGATGTGCGCTTTCATTCATTTTGCATCTTCTCTCAAACTTTGAGGGCATTGCCAAATGTCTACACCAAAATATGCAGTGCTTTCATGTCCACCTGATGCAAAAGTGGTTCGTTATCCTTGCAATGGAAACAAGTGCATTATCCCAGAACCTTGGTTATGCAATAGATTCAAACTTGTTCCGGGTTCAGTTTTTTTGGAGGATGATGGAGATGATGATGCCTCCACAGTGTTGCTTCCAGTTTTCAATGACGGCCAAAAGCAATGGGAGTTGTTTCCAGACACTTTCTCCAAGTACCGTGTCACAGGTACGAGCTATACACAGTCACATGATGAGAGGCACACTTCTATTGCAAGAAAGAACGATCAAGCTGCAACAAATGGGAGTTGTAAATTGAAGGAGGAGGTTGCAGATTCGGCGAGCTTGGGGTCTCATAATTCAGATTGTGTTGAGGTTTCTAAGAGTGTATTTTGTGGATCTCAACCTTCCTCATCTGCTCATATGGTCTTGCTTCACGACATGAAGCCTCGGAAAACTCCATTGGACAACACCACGTCTGATTGTTGCGAATCTGCGAGGGGTTTATCTTCATCTCCACGACTAACAGGGGAGGCTACATCTGCATTTCCTTCTGGTGTGTTGTCCATTTTGAGTATCTTGGCCACTGCTCGGAGGAATGGATCAAAAGGAGAGCTTTCTACCTTGGACTATAGTTATATTCCAGTGCATCGTGTTCGGTGTCTTTCTCGAGCTTTTGATGGAAAAGTGATCCACGAACTCCCCCCCGTGGTCAAACTACGTACGGACCGTGGTTCACAGTCCCTCTAAGGCATGGATCGCAAGTTTGATGGTCATCCTTGGTGCAAGACCAATACCTACAATATGTCTGGTGTTCAGATCATGTGAAATGTAGTAAGGTTCTTTGTGTTGGAAAGCTCATATGTCAAAGCAGCACTTGCCCCTTCTTCAAGAAAGAAAGAGAACGGAATGACCGCTATTGGGAAGGCAATGCAGACAAGGTGTTCATTGCAGGAGCCCAAGTTCCATTCAACCAGTTCAAGTGTAGTTTCTGCAAAGAAAGACCTTTCTGTGAGGCGCATTGTGGGGCAAGAATGTACTATGTCACAAGTTCCCTTCCAACATATACACGTGTTGCAGTTCACGTTGGGTTTCATAACCATCCATGTGCCAAGGGCGAGAATAGAGAGGTTGCGGAAAATGCATCAAACATGATTCAAGAGCACGTTAAGATGAAGCCATGGTCGACCCCGGGAGCTATTTCCTTGTCAATGGCCCAAAAGCTCTTGATTGATCGAGTGCTTGTGGCTGATGGCACATAGACAGTACGTCTTGAGGGAGAGGCTTTGGAAGATATTCTTGAAGAGTTTGCCCATGTTTGTAGCCCCAATGTGAAAAACAAGGTCACATCTGCACGTGTCAATTCCATCATGTCCATATTGGAGTTGAAGCGTCTGAGTACATACCATTTCATTCACAGCAATCTCCTTCCAGGCCAACATACTTCTCATCTCCCCCATGTTTTCAAGATGTCTGTTGCTGGTCCCGGGAGTGGTGTTGATCTTGTGCGTCGCATGAGTGAGGGGGATCTACACACAAGTTGGGTAGTATTTGACCATGTCAAACGTATCAAGGATTAGACAACTCTTGCGTGTCATGTCTATGAACCATATGTCAAGCAAATGATGACCATTGCCATTTGCGATATGAAAACAGAGGATGGAGATGCTCAGGTGTTATTCTAGGAGATGATCAATGAACAAGCAAAATTTGCAGGCTTGAACAAACCAAATTTTGCTGGCTTCATGGCGGATGCAGCAGGAGCGAATTGGGCTGCTGTTCGAAGGGTTTATGGATCTGATCCCAATGTCCCAATGGAAGGTAAAGAAAGAACATGTTTATATCATTGGGCTGAAAGCCTCCGAAGACACACCAACGACTATATCTTGGAGGACTTCCGTGAAAGGCACACTCAGCTCTGTTATGAATGGAAAGATAGTGCTACCTTAGAGGATGCTACAACCACATACATTGCAATTCGGGCTTGGTGGCTCTCTTCAGGAGCATGCACAGAAAAGAGTCTGCCAAAACTGGATTCATGGCTTGCATGGTGGCACTACAGATATCGAATGTGGGGCCAATGGATGAGAGAGGACATGGATGTGGAGGCAGATGCAGATATGCCTACCACTAATTTGTCTGAGGCAGTCCATTCTGCTTGGTGGAAGACACCAAGCAATGGGAAAAAAATGAAGGTGGATCTATATGAGGCCACCATGCATGACATGTCACGAGCTCTTTTGCAGCAGGCAATATTTTACAGGCACACCACAGGAAAGACATGGGGACGGGGCCCGACAAAGAGGAGCTCATGTTGCGTCAAGCAGCTAGATCTAATAGCCCAGCAAAAATGGGTAAGGTTGTACGTGGCATAGTAGCTGGAACACCCATGCACACAAGGGGGGTTCAATTGGAGGGAGACAATCGCACTATTCCAGTCAAACGCAAGTTAGGCAATGAGCATGGTGGGCCAAACGAATCTTGGAGGTGTGATATGAATGTAAAGACTGTTCCAGTGCGCGCCACTGGGATGCCCAGTCCACACCAGCCATCTAGGTTTGTCAGCTCCAAATCAAGTCATGACATTCCTGGTTCTTCAACTTTCTGTGAGACAAATCCACATGTTGCTATCCCTCCTCAGCCAATGCAATGGGGAAATCCAGTGAGAGAAACACAAGACTTTTCCGATGCATTGTTCAGGATTCAGCGGACAGGTCCTGCTTCCATGGTTCGTTGTTCTGCCTTGGTTGGAGTTTCCAAGATAAATGCAAAGCGCTCATCAGGAAAGGTAAAGGAAGTCATGCACCTTGCTTCACTGGCAAGTTACTAGCACCGAACATGAAAGAACCAAAACTGCAAGTTTTTTGGTTTTGCCCCACAGATGTTTTGTCGTGTGTTGGAGGGACCGTGCCATCCTATTGCTTGGGAAAACCGGGTATACCTAACGTGTGGCCTGTGAAGGTTGGAACCAACCTTACACAAGAAGAGGTGGACAACTTGACCCTTGCAGGTTTTCGACTAGTCCATCCTCCCAACGTTCCTGATCCGAACTTTCTTGTGGGACCACTTCCAGTGGAACAACATATTCATCAAGGTGTTGTCCTTCCTGTGGGTAAGTATCCCACTATATGCTATGGGGTGCGCATTCGGCGTCGGGATCCGACTCCTCGACACTTGAGTCGCCAAGAGTCAGCGGAGACTCTTATTGCTGAGGTTCGTGGATTCAGAAACGTGCCTCAGCCAGGTTATGGGAGAATTTACCAGCTACAAACAGAGGGATCTACCAGAGCAGGATTGGTTTACAATGTATACATTGGTCAGTTTCCATCTTGTGATTGTCCCGACTTTGATGAGCTATCTGTCAAGAAGAAAAAACAAACATATCTACCTTGTAAGCACATGTACTTCATGTACAACGTGCATCTAGGATGCGCCGGGGCTTATGAGATCCACCAACCTTCCCTTAGCCAGTTAGAGGTTAGGGCTATGCTAAAGAAGGACCCTAGTTCAACTTCTTAGTGACACATGAAATGCACAAAAAAAGAACCTCTAACTTGTGCCGTTCATTTTCATGCATTTGACATGTAATTATCTTGTTACTACTTTATTCCAAACATGACACATTTGTTAGTACAGAAGTTCATATTTTGGTTAAAATGGAACTTGTGTACCTGTCATACAAGTTTTCAAATTATAGAACTGATTGGCATTACAAACAGACATGCAATGTGGTGGTTCCAAACATGACACATATGCATTTGTTAGTACAAAAGTCCATATTTTGGTTAATATGAAACTGTTTTCCTTGAATACAAGTTTGCAAACTATTACTTTGGCCAGGGATCTTGTATTCTCTTCAGTTTAAGGTGGTGCATTAGTTGGAGTTAGTGGTCACATGCATCTTTGACCATTGACTACTGATTTTGTTAGCTAAGATTTTTATTTTATTTTTTTCTATATACATATGATGTAACATTTGCATATGCAATAAATACATCGTATTCTATGTTATATAACTCCACTGCATACAATCTACAATGTGTGCATACAAATTTGTCACATGCATATATAATAAGGGATTTTGTGCATGCATGCACGCAACCTGTGCATATGGAATAGCAACCCCCTGGTCGCGTAGCAATTGGTTAAAAGAGGAGACAATTTTTTTGTGATTGTCGACGGCTTTTTGTTTGGTAATATTGTAGGCGGTTTTTTTGGCATCTCTGCCAACTTTGGAGAGAGCAGTTGTCCATTTCGGAATATCTTGGGGATTGGCAGGTGGTGGCATTAGTGCTTGACACGTTGTTAAGGTATTTAGGCAAGTGATACGTGGATCCGATGTCCAGTTGTTCCCCTGGTGAATGGGGGTAGTGGTGGGTATAATAGCGAGGGCACGCCTGATCGTGTGGTATGTGTTAAGATGTGATGTCCATATACGTTTTTGAGTATGGGTAAGGTAGCCACCATTTTGTTTTGAGCGTACAGTTTGTGGGATTTCAAGGGGGGCAGAGCAGGTGACAATCACACTTTTGGTCATTTCTTGCATTGAAGTCGTGAGTATGGTCTCGGCGTCGTTCTATGCTTTGTCAGGGGATTGCGCGAGATTTGCTTCGGAGAGTATATCGGAGAGTCTTAGCATGAGGTGTAAGGATGTTGGCTGGAAGTGTTTTAGAAAGGCGATTATGTTATTATGGGGAAGTGGGGATAAGATTCTAGATTGCGGCGGTGGAACATGTATAGGTGGGATAGGTTGAAAGGGGATGATGGATGCTGGGATGGTGACTGAGACGGGATAATGGTCTGAGTTGCATAAACTATTAATGTGTACATGACTATTGAGGTATGAGGGGATGTCCTTTTGTGTCTTGAAGTAGAAACCATCAAGAAGATTGAGGGATGAGTAGTTAAGTCCACCTTGTCTGGAGTAATGGTGATCGGCCGGTATATAACGGAGGTGGTGTGAGTGAGTGAATTTTGCCCATTCATGGTCAATGGGGGATGGAGGTTTACCATTGTATGTGTGGCCTATGAGGGCAATGTCCCTGTTGAAATCGCTTGCTAGGATGTAGTGCTGGGATTGGTTGGAGGGTTGTGTGAGTGTGTTAGAGATGGTGAGTAGGATATCAGGGATCAAGGGGAGATCTTCGGCATGTGAGGGCATGTACAAGTGGATGAGGATAATGGGAGGGATAGCGGGGAGGTGTAGCTTGATGATTTGAAGGTGTGATAGGAGGGAGAGAGCAACAGGTTTTTTGACCGTGGTGCTAGGGGAGTGATGTGTGCGAAGGATACCAAAAGCCACTCCGCCCCGAGTGGGATGATATGACGCGAAGCGTCTAAGTAGGCATTGTGCGGCTGTGAAGAAACTGCCATATAGCAAATAGTAGGCTGGAAGGAGATTGTTGATGTAGGAGCTGTTAGGGCCGTGTGTGTTGAGTTTAGTTTCTTGTAATAGAATGATATGCAGAGGTGTAGAGTCCGTTAGATGAATAAGGTTTTGAATGCTGGTAGCAAGTGACCCTACATTCCAGGTGAGTATGTTGAGTGCGTGTGCTTGCTGGGAGGAGGGGGCGTGTGGGGGACTGTTGGGTCTAGGGGGTGTTGGAGGTGGGTCATTGGTGTGGCTGGGCAAGCAAGGTGTGATGACTGGTGGCGGTATCATGGGAGGGGGTTGATATCCAGGGATGCATGTCTTGGCGTGGAGGGTTGCAGTGAGAATATTTTTGGAAATGAATGGGAATTTGTTGGTGAGAGTCTTTAGCTCGTGTATGGTAGCAGCTGGGTGTGCTAGGTGTTCGCTAAGAATCTTGTGAACTACTCCGGGCTTGGCTTGTAGTAGGTCAAGGGATTTGTGGAGATTGTGTAGGTAGTGTGGGGGTGCTAGGTATCTGTGAGGTAGTGTGGGTAGCTCATGCAGTTGTTGTAGTAGCAAATGTATGTGTATGTCTGGTTGGGTTCTAAAGTAGTCATTGCATATTGAGGGGATTGGAGAGATGACAACGATTAGTGAGAGTAGTAGGTGTTGTGGGGGGTATGTGCTAAGTTTATGGGTGGCAGTGACTAGGGATGGGTGTTCGCAGGTAGGGATCCCAAAGGTGGCAATTGGGTGCGTGGGTTTACGGTTATTGGTAGGAGGGTTAGGGAGAAAGGGAGAGAAGTGGTCACTAAGGTGTTGATATGCAGGCACGAGCGTGACAGTGTCTGTTTGGAAACATAATTCATATCTGTCTTTATGATCCTTTGGAAGCTTGTTGATGATGCTAGTGATGGTTTAGGGGCTTGGGTTTGGGTGAATGTCGCCGCGGCGAAGTAGTATAAGCATTTCATAGGCAAGTAGATAGGACTTGAAGTGGGATGGTGGATGGTGAGAGGAGTGTTTGGATGCAAGGGGTCTCTGGTGATATCGTCTATGTGGGCACTGGGTTATAAGTTGGATTTTGAGGGGGTGAGGGGTGGGGGTGCATGGGGGGTAGTTGTGGAGAAAGTGTATGAGGGGGGTAGAGTTGGTGTTAGCATAGTGGGTACTAGTGGAGCTAGTTGCATGTGTGTGTGTGGGGGAAGGTATTGCGTGTGGATTAGTGTGTGGGTTCGTATGGGGATCATGAAGGAGGTTTGTTGTACATGAGCTCTCATGATGGGGGTCAAAATTTAATATGGGTGTATGGTGGGTAGAGAGTATATAATTAACTAGAGTGGGGGAAAGAGGATAAGTGGACGACATCCATGGATGAATGAGTTCGGGCAATGGCGCGGATGAAGAGTCCTGTAATTGGGTGAAGGCAGGTGGTATGTTTGGGGGACACGGATGAAAAGTAGTAATGAAGATTTTTGTAAGAGCCAATTGTTTCACGCACAGAGAGTCTCTAGTGCGGTGGGATTTGTGATAGGATGTAATTGATAGAAGATGGATGATATGCCTCCGAAAGGAGACGAGTACCATAGTGACGGTAATGGATTTTGTAAATGTCATTGTATGAGAACAGAGAGTAAAGATCACGGTGTAGAATTGTTTTGAATGAGAACAGAGAATGAAGATCATGGTGTAGAATTGTTTTGAGTGAGAACAGAGGGTAAAGATCATGGTGTAGAATTGTTTGGAAATAGTATGGATAGCAATAGAGTGAGGTAGCATTTTCCCGAGGTAACATTTTCCGAAGGGAGCCTTTTCCCAGAGGTAGCATTTTCCCAAGATAGCATTTTCCCAAGGTAGCATTTTCCAAAGGTAGCATTTTCCCGAGGTAGCCAGTAGCTCCGAATATCAAAAAGAGAGTGGTAGTGTACTGAGTGGCAGTCATTCGAGAAATAACATTTATGAGAATTGAGTAGGAGCATGGAGTAAAAATCGTTGTGTACAATTGTGTGGGGAGAACAACAAGTGTGTAAAATTGTTTGGAATTGAGAGAGCCAGTGTACCCAAGTAGCTTGGGGAGAGGAGACCAAGAGTGCTGAGTGGTCCACACTTGGAAAATAGCCTGCTTGAGAGCTGTACTTTCCTCGAGTTAAATTCTCAGGAATGCTCATTCTATGCAATTGTGCCTGTAGGAGGTTGGAACGCCACATGTGATTAGTGAGTAGTCCATAGCACAACAACTGCAAATCATGGAGGGAACTCATCGGATATGGATTCAGAGGACAGTTGACCAGAAAGTAAGAAGGGAGCGACCACAGAGATGATATGAGGTGAGAGGGTTCCCTATAAGTCAGAGGACGCTGGGGTAGCGGGAAATATCATTTGCTATTTATGGGAGGACGCCAAGGTGGTGGGGTAGGTAGGAGCGGCGCTGGGCAAAGCCTCCATACCACGTCCCTGCTATGCAAAACCTACAAGCATCGCATTCCACGACCCCCCATCTCGTTCAGCCAGGGTGTCAAACACGCCCTTTGCATCCTCGATGCACTCACGTTTTGCAGACATGTCCACCAGGGCATTGTTCAGAATGACAGTTGGTACAATTCCAGCTTTGAAGATGTCGCCATGGACCTCTTTGCCTTTTTCCAGATCTGCTCTTACAGGGTTTCACACATAGATGCAGATGACAACCTTTACTACATTATAGAGGATGGTAAGCTGGTTATTCTAGTGATGTATGTAGACGACTTACTGATAACCGGAAACCATACAAAGAAATAGATTGGTTGATTTCGCAGCTTCTGAGTCAATTCGATATGACCAATCTAGGGACAATGAGATACTATCTATGCATAGAATTCTTGTACTTAGAGACATGGATTTTCATGACTCGGCGTGCATATGTGACTAAATTGCTACTGGAGTTCAGAATGCAAGATTGCAATCCGTGTCAAGTGCCCATGCACGCAAACACAAAACTTGTAGCAGAGCAAGCTGATGGGCCTGTCTACAGACGAATTGTTGGGAAATTAATTTATCTGACCCATACTAGACTGGACATCTCATTCTCTGTAAGTGTGGTAAGTCGCTACATGACTGAACCTCAGTCACCCCACATGAACGCAACGAAGTAGATTCTACGTTAGTTGAAGGGGACTGCAGATTATGGAATCCTCTTTGAGAAATGAGGCTCCACCATTGTACAGGGATTTACCGACGCAGAATTGGGGATGCTGAGAATTGGAGGTCCACTTCTCGTTATTTATTCCAGCTTGGAAACTGTCCCATTACCTGGTGCTCAAAGTGGCAACCCACAGTTGCTCTATCCTCGATAGAGGCGGAATATAGAGCTCTTGCCGAAGGTGTGAAAGAGTCAGTATGGCTGAACACCTTGACAAAGGAGTTGGGCTTTGAGAGCAATGAGCCTACACAGATTTTCTGCGACAATACAAGTTCTTTGAAAGATTGCACAGAATCCGGTTTTTCACGCTAGAACCAAGCATATCGAAGTGCATTACCACTTCGTCAGAGAACAAGTTCAACAAGGAAATTTAGACCTTGTTCATGTCGCATCTGGAGATCAGATTGTAGACATCTTGACCAAGCCACTTGGACGAGTAAAATTTCAAGAACTGAGGGAAAGACTTGGAGTTGTATCACTGTCAAGCATGGACACGAGGACACCAATAGCAGATCACAAACAGAAATCCAAAGTAGAATGAAATTCCCCACTTCACTCTCCGGGTGCACAACACCTCTGAAGTTGATACATGAGGCTGGAATGGGCGTTGAACAATCATCGTTGTCTATTGCTACCATAATGATTTGGGATGTTTCCTGTACCTCATACAACAAGCACTCCGTCAAGCTTAAGGATCTGCCTCACCGATATGCTCTCTGATTATGACCATTGCTATAGAATAGTTTAAGTGTTGATAGGATTAACATCTTTAAAGCTGTACTTCAGGTGTGAGGGGAGGTGTTGGTGTAGTTAGTAACTACCACACCCTCAGTAAGTAATTAGGAAGATAATTTCACTTTTCTAGATAAGCTTATCCATTAGTGGTTGCTGATGCCTGCTAGTTGATAGGATCTGTGTGCTTATCACACGTCCACTTGCACCAATTAGATTAGGTGGCTCTCTCCTTAAATGGACTTGCCCTCTCTGTAATACTCATTTGAGTAAACCCATCGAACATAAGCAAATGTATCTGAAGCCCGGTTCCATGCAGATCATTTTGAGCAATAGCAAAAACTTAACAGAATGTTCAATTAAGGGCAAACGAATGAGCTCATGATCCAGTTGGGCTCCAGTTAAGTAGTGGATCAAAGCCGAGAAGCGGTTTTCCAATCCAAGTTTTTCAAAGAGCTGTTATTTTTAGCAAGACCTAGTTCGTGTTGATTCATGAAACATTCTGGAAGAGGGATTTGATCTAGAGGAAATATCAGCAAATTCACTTGCAGGGATAAATCAGGTGAGCTTACGTCGAAGAGAAACTTTGTTCCATCAACGTCTATCTCCCTCAAAGCAAGAACTAGCTATGGCTACCAAGCTTCTCCACAAGTCGACCTACTACCAGTTGAGTGGGATGCGGGTTCTCTCCTAGCCATTGCAGGTTATTAGGACTCAGATGTAGAAGGCCAATGAGATGGCGCCACCATTTATTCGTAGACTTATGTACTCTGTCATTCTATCTGTGTGCATGAGCACGCTCTACACGAGCTTCGCAGCTATGGCGTCCTCGCTGCCTCGACGGGCAGCTCCAGCGGCGCTTGGCGGGCAGCTCGCGGGATAACCTTCGTTAGCCATTGCTAACTTTTAGCCTTAAGTGTGGCTGCACATTATCCCGGGCTAACTAACCATTGCTTAACAGTGGCTAACTAACACTGGCTAGCAGTGGCTAGTTAGCCACCGTGCGGCCCGGGGCCTAACAAGTTCCACATCCTCCATGTTCACCTACAAATCCTTAACAAATTAGCTCGGCCTCTAACATAGACCGCAATTCAATCAAAACCCCATACCCTAATCCTTAAACCTTAAACACATGGAAGGTGTGGATTGTATGTGTGTGTGTCTTTCAGGGTTTTCGAATTTGGGTTTTTGGGAAAGAGGGCAGACTGTTGCAATTCACTGCGGGATCAGATAGGTCCAGGGATGACATGCATTCACGCCGAGGCGTAGCTCTTGGATTAAGTGGTGTACAGGCACACACTTGATTCTCAGACTGGAATGACTTCGGAGGCTTTACATACTGAAGAGTGTGGAAGTCTAGGAGTAGAGATTCGCGTATAATATAGTTGGGTGTGTTCGGAGTATTGTTTCCGGTCTCCAGAGTGGTGAATCCATCAGAAGGTTAGATTCTGAAATAAATAAGAGATGGAGGTGGAGGAGGCTTCGTGATCTACCTATGGAGGGGAGCACAGGAAGGTGCTTCATCAAGCCTTCTCGCAGTGCAACGCAGGAGCCAACTGCACATCTGTATGTAGCTAATTGCGGGCCCGCTGTGGGGATTCCATATACTGCCATCGAGGATTGTTTCAGACTTTACGGTCCCATTGTAAGTGTTCAACCTGCTGGCGACAGTGGGTCTCGTGTGTACATTTCGTATGAAAATGTACGTGATGCGGTTGCTGCTAGGCAAGCATGGAATTTAAAGCCTTGTGCTTCTCTGCAAGGGCGTGTCATGGTCATCCAGCATGCTGTCCCTCTGCCGCAGCCCTCTGTAAGTGTCGATTCTATCTGGAAGAGATTTCGAAATTGGAAGCCTCATTTTTTTTTGATGCTGATGTGATGACCTACAATAATTGGAGAAGATTAGTCTTGCAACTGCATATGGAAATTATGCATCACCGACATAATAGAGTTGATGTGAGTTTGTGTGCTTCGAGCATCTCTTGGAGCCCGCGTGGCGTTTGTCAGTTGGGTGATATGACGTTAAAGGTGATACCGTGATTCATCAGGTTGAAGAACACTCTGTGGTGTTCATGACGGGGGAAGAAGTTGGCATTCCCGGGATTTCCTTGTACACTGACTTCGTATCACCTGAAGAGGAACGGGTCAGTGATTCTCTACCAAATTTTGCGCAAAGATTTTATGTTTCGATGGTTACAAGGAACAAAAGAGTAACATAGCTGGGTAAATCACTGTTCAACGCTTCTCTTGATGTTCTTTCAACGGGAATACTAGTGGTATGGTTGGTAACGATGTTTAGCGGAGTTGGAATGTGCAGGAACTGCTGACTGCAGTCGATGAGAGGCCTTGGCAGATTCTTGCCAAAAGGAGGGTGCAACACTATGGCTATGAGTTTTCGTACAAGGTTTATCCTTACCTCTTTTTTCTGGTTGAGGCGCACCCTTTCCTCTCCCATTGTCTCCTCAAAGTTCTCTGGTTCATCCATGGACAATGGGCTGTGCGTCCAATACATCACTTAGGGTTCATGATCTACCAAATCAGGCCCACTGATGTGATGCAGGGTCTTCATTTCTGGCCACTGTGACTGTGCTCTACTTTCAGCTCGTCAGTTTCTTGTGTTATACATCCAGTCCTGTGGAATAGATTTGTCTGGCTCTGCCAATGTCAAACAGATCTACAGAAGATATTTTCCAGGAGAGCCCGTACATGTACATGTTGCAATGCATATGGGTACTAAGATTCTTCTGACTCTTCTAAGCTTTTAAGGATTACTTTCGTCCAAGCGGAAAGCAAATGCATCATCTGTCATTCTCTGGTCTACTGTGAACCACAATTGTGCTTCAAGAGTGCTTCTCACATGCCAATGTCTAACGTGCAGACAAGAAACGTGGATGTAAACCAGAAACTTGGAGAGTTGCCACCGACTGTAGCACCGGTCCTCTTGAAGATGTCTTCGTTGCCTGAGATTATTCAGGTTGAGGAGGCGTCCCTTCCCCTAGATCAACTGACTGTATGTATTCTCATGCCCAGTTCATCCAGTTGCTGAAGGTCAAGGCATTGGACAAGAGGATAATTGACTCATCTGTGGTAGTTTCTTTTGTTGCTGTGTTGTGGGCACTTCATCCCAAGTGGAGAAGGAAGGAAGGTGGATCCGTGGAGCAAATCGAACCCTGCCTTTATCTCTGTTTGTGCCTCCTATGTCGTGGACCTGTATTTGTGCTGCTAAGCCCTTTTGTGCCTGGTGGGGTAAGCAGGTGAATGAATACCCTCGGGGTGTTGGATTGTCACCTCACATTGACACTCACTCAGCGTTCCAGGGTTCCATCATGTCTCTATCTCTGGCTGGGCCATGTGTAATGGAATTCAGAAAGTATGTAAACAAATTTGACTTTCCAGCTTTTATCAAGTCACGTGAATCTGAAGGCCCAACACATTTGGACGAGGAAGAGTTATCGCAGCAGGATGACCAAGTACTTAACCACAATTCTGGTGGGCTTACTGAACCAGCCAAATCACCACAGGTGGACAAACCCCCGCAGCCAAATGTAGAGATGGAGCGGAAGGCGCTGTGGCTCCCACAGAGATCACTACTGGTATTGTCCAGGGAGGCACGCTATGCATGGCATCACTACATCCCCCACCACAAGGTAGGGAGGCTGGATTAATTGGATGTCATCAATACTTTCTGTTCTCTAAGCTGACTTTGTTGGGTTAAGATAGTCAAGTACAATGGCCATAAGGAGCATATGGTGGAGGCTTTCAATGGGGCAGTAGCAGAGGGAATAGCTTCTGTTAAGAGGTTGTAATTCATGAACTGTTGCTTGGGTTTCGTATTTGCAGATTGATAACCTCAATGGACATATAGTATCCAGGGGTCCAAGGCGTGTATCTTTCACATTCCGGAAGGTGTGTTGGCCGAAGTGTTCTTCCTGTATTTTTGCATGGAAGAAATCAGAGTTGTTAGCAGTGAGCTTTAATACATCAGCTGTATAGGTGTCTTCTGTCACAGATGGCTAAGTTGGTATTGACTAGGTTTTACAGGGCTTTCCAAGCAGCCAGTTTTGATTCAAATGTGTCATGAAATCATGTCAGGAACCCTGGCTTTGAATCACTCATGTAATTTTGTTGCTCGCTACTGTGTGAATGGTGAGTATGGAATGTGATGACCAGGATGCCCAGTCTGATGTTTTGGGCAGTACCCAATTCTTCAAGATTCTTCTCCTTGAATCGGTGGAAATTTTGGTTGGCAGGTGCGGTTTGGGCCTTGCACATGCAGCTTTCCTGAATATTGTGATTCTCAAGTGTCAGACCTTGGTACTCCAAATCCAAGTACTACATCGTGCGTTTTAACACTGGAGAGGTTGAGGATATCCAATTCCACCGATACAAATGGAAAGCTTGTCGACATGACAGGCAATTCTCCGTGCTCTGTGACTTCAAACACTGTGAACAGTGAGGGAGGTGATGAAGGTTTGGCTTTGCTTGAGGTTGGTAGCGAAGTTGGAAGGGATGGGATGCAGGACTGGCCCAAACCGTTGAATTCAGTCACCCCTGAGATTGAGAAAACTTATGTGCACAAGGTCTATGATGCAATAGCACCCCACTTTAGTGCAACACGGTTTGCAAAGTGGCCAAAAGTGGCATTGTTTTTGGACTCTTTGGACCCAGGTTCAATCATCGTTGATGCTGGCTGTGGCAATGGAAAATATCTGGGGCTCAATCCCAGGTGCTTGTTTATTGGTTGTGACATCAGCGCACCGCTCGTAACCATCTGTGCACAGAAAGGGCATGAAGCCTTAGTGGCAGATGCGTTGCACCTACCATACAGAACTGGGATATTTGATGCTGCAATCTCAATTGCAGTTTTGCATCACTTGAGCAATGAGGAACGGAGGATACGAGCAATGGAGGAGCTTCTTAGAGTGGTCGGCCCAAAGGGGAAGGTGTTAATCACTGTTTGGGCTCTCGAGCAGGAAGATGAAAATCTTGTTGCAAAGTGGACCCCTTTGACTAGCAAATATATGGAGGAATGGGTCGACAATGTTGGGACCAAGGTCAAGCGGAGCTTGTCAACCAACTCGTTAGGGAGCATCCAGGAGGGAGAGAATGGGGAGGGTGAGAGGGATTTTAACCCCAGAAACACCTTCAAGGAAGAGGAAGATTCGTCACAGATTGGGTATCCAAGCTGCAATGGAGGAGAGTTGCTGGTACCTCAACAACAGGTGGTTGGGGGTGGCGTGTCGGCCAAGTCCCCTGTTCCTGACACTAATTGTGGCATCAGCCGTCATGTCGACAAGTACAGGAAGGATTCTAGCCCCCAGAATCTTATGTTGGAGAAGGGAGGTTCAGATGACCTCATAGATCGAGGTCCCAGTAAAGAACAATTGGAGATGCTTCAGCAGGGATTAGCCTGCAGTCTGCCAGTTGAGTTCCCAGCTGGTAATGGTAGCAACCATACCTGCAATGATAGTGAAACGTACCAGGAAGAACAGCAGGAATATTTTGTGCCATGGCATTTACCTTATCACCGTGCTGAAGTGGGCGGGGCTTCAGCTGCAGCAGTTGCAAGTGGGCTGGCAAGAAAAGATGATGAAAAGAGAGCGGTGGTGTACAATCGGTATTATCATTGCTTTGTGGAAGGTGAACTTGAAAGGTGGGTGTTACTCCACTCTCCTACAGTGGCCTCTCAAGCTCTAGTAAACCATGCTGGATTCTCTCCTCTCCCCTCTTACCCTCCATTTCTCTTGCTCGCTCACTCTCTTTTTGAGGGTATGGGGGAATCCCCAGATCACATGTAGAAGGAAACCTCTTTAGGTAACACCAAAATGAAGCTTCTTGCGTCACATGATGATGAGTAAAAGCTCCTGTTCCAAAGAACAGACCACATCCTCCCTCCCCACCAATGGCCTGTTGAACCAACCACCAGCCAGTTTGCTGGAGACTCCTACCATCCTTTGGGGGTCAGAGACTTCCAAGATACAAGCTGTTGTGGTGACTTCGAGCATGGTCCATCTGCGAGGGCACTCTCTTTCTCCCCCTTTCTCACTGAAGTTGCACATCCAAACAGCTTCAATTCATTCTTGGTTTATGCCAATCATAGATTCTACAAGCGAAACGAACTAGGACTACGAGGCAAGTGATAAGATAATGCGTGAAGTCATTGACCAAGCTGAAAGAAGGGGGATGCTCTATGTATCTGAAATCTTTGCTGTGGGTGGTGATGCTGCAGGTTGGCAACAAATATTCAGGGTGCAAGAATTATTGATCATTTCTACGACAAGTCAAATTGGTGTGTTATTATTGAAAAGTTACAACAGACAGACATCAAGCAGGAAGTCTCTTAAGTTGCATCAATGGTGAGCTTCCTACAATATTCAACTAGAACTGAAGTGGAAGCTATGTGGCATGGACACAACTGGCTTCATTTTCCACAAATGCAAAAAAAGCATCTTGACATCACTCAGCCCATGGATTTGGCTTTCCGGACCAAGCTGGCATTCAACAGGTTCAAAGTGCAAGTGCCAATGTAACTGTATTTTACCCTCAATGCAGGGGCATCAAGGTTAGCAAAGTCGAAGTATTTCAACGAAGAAATTACCTTACCTGAGTCATAGCTGGGCTTGCTACCTTTGAGAAGTTTGCATCACCATAGATAATTCAGAAGGCTAAGCATTGTTTCCATGCACCAAGTGAAGATTATGTCTTCTGACAGTAAAAGACAAACATTACTTATAGATGAATGCCCATAATGTCAAGTATGACACTGATGAATGCATCATTTATTACAGTTTACATCAAGGACTGTGGGCCTATATCACCAAAGCGTGTCATGGATAGGGACCTCAGACAAGCAATGAGAGACTGAATTGAAGCAATAGATTAATAATTGTCATTGTCATCATCTTCATCCATAAGGTCATCATCATCATCCCCCAAAGGTTCATCAGGAGTGGCAGGCGCATCTGGAGTAGCCAGTGCAGATGCTGACTTTTGGGAGGCCGTCACTCGGGGCACAGGTTCCTCTGCCTCAACATCATCATCTGCATCTTCTTCTTGTTCCACCACTTCCACATGTATGTCTGTGTTAAGGATCCATTCCAGCTGCTTTCACACTCTCTGGGGTTAAATACACACACATTGGGATACCTCATGGCCAACAGTTAATGAATACATTCTAAACGAAGCGGCCAGACTTTACTGACTGGTCATGGTGCCTCCTTTTGACAGAGTTAAGAGCTTCCTTCCTGCAAGAACTCACAAAGGCCAAGCATGCCTACATCCTGACTCAAGGATGTCTGAGAACACACTACACCTAACACACAATATTCTAACAGCCCTATATGCTCTCAGGCAAGGACACAACCATTCTATATATATTAAAATTATAGGCCCACTTGGAGTAGCAAAAAGAGAGGTTATCCCTGAGAGTCCGATTACTCCTTGGCATCCTCACACACTCATATACAGCACAAACAGTAGCCTCAGCTCTGTATACTGAAGAGACAAAGGGAGGATATCCACATCACGTGCAGTGCCACCCTCCATTATACTCTGCAAATCATTCTCAACTTGTTGTACCAAATCTGGCTGCCCTCCAGGATTTCCCCACGTAACAAACATAGTCAGCTTCCAATCTCAGTTTCTTCACCTTAAACATGGTACACGCAATGGAGCAGCAAACTTAGACATTTTTGCGGAATGCCACAGACCATCCATGTGATGCCTCTGTCTCTCCCTGTGACAAGAGGTTGAATGGCATGTTCTATGGTGTGAGTAGCAGAACCAAGTAATATTCCTGCAGTACCTCCCCACCATGTACCAGTTTGAGACCAGTCATTCTTGTAGAGGGGCCATGATGGCGGTGAGAAAGCTATGACAGTTCTATACTGAGATTGTCACCAGGTGGTTCTATACCCTTGCAGCTATCCTTTGTGATGTCAAAAGATCACCCGTCTCCTATGCTTTACACCACATGCTCAATTTGGAAAGCCTTGTCATCTCTCTCCCTCTCTCCTAGAGAAGTTGGTGGAGAGAACTGAGATATAGTAAAAGGTACACTGGTCTGAAGACAACCTAAGACCCTACCTCTTTACGGCAAGGTACCATGATGGGGAAGCTAGCAATGAATTCGTGATTTGTTATAAAGGCCCTCTTTGATAGCATCCATTGAACTGTCACTGCACCTCTTTTTGCACAATTCAGGGAGTTCAAGACACCACCAAAGCAGCCCACTCTGCCAAAATCAATAACAAGAGTTTCTGCCTAGCAGCACCCTATGGTCTTGCAAGAAATCGACAGGACACGGGAGCAGACTTACATTGAGGTCAGGCTCTCGACGGAAACGACGACGGCGAGCATCACGCATGGCCGGGGTAAGCCCATGCTTGTACTCTGGACCTTCTGGAGCTACCTCCCCCTCTTCTCTAACCATTATTATCTGCAACCCACACACTCATGAGTGCTCTCTCTCTCTCTCTCTCTCTCTCTCTCTCTCTCTCTCTCTCTCTCTTTCTCTCTCTCTCTTACTGTACCACCCAACACTGCACTAAGGAAATTCCACAATATAGGGATGCTCAAATTGAGCTTTGCAAATCCACTGCAAACACAGATGTTTTATGTTATTATTACAAGCAACTTGCTGAGACAAGTGACCTTATTTTGCACGTCATATTCCCAGGAAAGGTTCAAGACTCAAAGACGTTACTACTTCCCCAAGAGGCCAGAAGTGCCTACAGGACCAAAGGAAAATGCTAACTGAGACATCCAAACAGAATGAGAGAGCTTGGGATAGAGAGAGGGTTATGACAAAGGGTGCAGAGACCTGCCCAATATCTGCCGTTTTGATGAGGACATTATCATCATAGGTCTTGTAAGACTCCAGAACACATGGCAAATCCAGCAGTGCCACCGGAAAGCTGTCACTTCCTATCATGAAGGTGCCTGCTCGGCCATCATCTGCAGTACCAACTTTTTCTGTGATTCCAAAATATCATTTAGGCTCCAAAGATTGTAAGTGAAAATATTCCTGAACAAGTTAGACAGGTATAGTGTAAAAAGGCGACTTATAACTTCTTCTACTCAGCAACCTGAATTCGTTTGGGCAAGACTAACCCCTAGGAGCCTACCTGGGGGTCGCAGCACCTCTGAACACTTCACCAGAGACGTAGCAAGCAGTTTTTGGAGGCAAATCTTAGCACCCAAATTGTAAGCATCACCCGAATCATGCTCAGGTATAGTTGCACTGACTACAGATCGAGCGTTGCCTACAGGTTTGAAGAGTGGTTCGCAGGGTCCTTGATTCTTCCTTGGCCAGCTTTAGCACATCATTGATGTCAAAGGCCAGTAAAATGACAGTGGCGCAGTGTGAACTGAAAATTGATCATCAGCGCTATACCAATTGAAGTTAAGAGAGTTGTTAAGGCAGAGACATTTCTCTTCATCAGGTGAAGGAAGAAGCTTATCCATATCTCTGGTGGTTTAGTATTCGCCATGTTCATGTCAACTCTGCTGTTTTATGACTTACCATACAATTATTTCCAGTTGGGCATGACAATCATCATGAGGAAAGATAAGACTACGCCGTGCTTCCGATTTGAATCCTGATTTCGTGCATGGCCTCTTTCCACTGGCTTTCACGTACTGCCTGAGAGTGGGTCCTTTCAGTAGAGCAATAGAAGTGGCCCTCGGCTACTTCCATGACGTAAAAAGCGTGAGAGCATCCTTGCACCTCCCAATTCACAAGAATTGCTCACCTTGGAAGGAGAGGTCTAGGGAGCTATCGTTGGCGCTTCCAGCCTCCTCATTGAACACGAGCTCCAGACGCTCAGCCACCGACTGAGGCACTCTCAGAATAAAATGCTCCTCCATAGCCAGGCTCCAAAAATGCAGAAGACTGTCTACTAGGTTTTCCCTTGCCCGATCCTACTAGGGCACAGCCGTCCGCTGGCGTGGAGCGCAGGCCTGAAATCTTTGTGCCTTTCAACGAGAAGGATCGTAGAGTATTTCGGGTATGAAATGATGAAAACCAAAGCCCGCTTTGTGTCGAATATGGCATCAACTCCTTTATCGTTTCCACTTGATGGGTTCTGCTTCTACCTTGTCTTCTTCGACTGAGCACTCACGATTAGGGTTGGGTGATTTGAGGCATCATCCCTCGATGGGCGGTTTGCTTTTCGGCGGAGTCTGCCTGTCGAAGCCGTGCACAGTGGCACTTCGTCTCTGGACATCCGCGTTTCGAACTGGTAAGTTTCGGATGACTCTTCCTATTTGCGTGTTTAGTGGGATGTCTTAAAAGTGGGAAGCTCATGATAGGCATGGTGGGAATTTATCTCGGGCACAATAATGTCTCTCAGAACCTTGTGCACGTGATGTGGATTTTCAAGCTGCAAACATTGTTACGGAAGGTTTGATGATGTGCTAAGCACAAAAACCTCGGTGCATCCATTCAGTGGTGATCGACGAATCATGCTTCTGCTTCTAGTCAGCACAGTTGTTTCACTATCTCAGGAGACCCTAACCATGACGAAACCTTGAAGGTCCTGGAAAAGAATCTTGTCGGAGCGATATTGGGGTTTTGCATAACTGCAGCTCATAAGATGTGTGCGAGTGGGACCATGGTTTTGGCAGTCCATAGAGCGGCTTTCAATGGCACGTGATGATCTAGTATGCTAAGAATTGGGTTTTCCTGCAACTGCAATCGCTTTGGTGGGAGATGAAGACAATCCCCTTCTGTTTGTGGGAGTGATAGAGCCATATTTTGCGTTTGTGCAATCCTGTGGGATGACAGTGTGTGGTTTCTGCGTCCACCTCCACGGACGGCAGCTTGACTTACCAAACTTACTACCCTCTCGGAGTGATGAGTCACGCAGCATTGGCATTGTACACTGTCCGGCGACCTCTCTACCCTTATGTGTCAAACTCTCTCTCTCCCCATGTATCGAAGATGAAGATGAGTGCAGCTCTGAGCATTCGGAAGTTACAATGCACCAAATCTCTTTACCAAGTTTACTTGTTTTTCTACTATTTGTATGGAGGGGTTTGGTGACCCTTTTTCCACACTAGAGCCTTGTGGTTAGTACAGGAGAAATGAACCATATCCCAAGCTAGCTAGCTTGCGCGAATATGCATACATTTATACACGTCTAACATGCCCAAAGACAATCAGCAAGGGCATGGCATAGTGAGCCAGGCGAAGTGCGATGATGGAGGGATCCACCAGCAGGCTCTGTTGTCCTTTGCATTCCTTACCATCACATCTTGTGCCACCATACAACAGCAAGGGTTTCACCACCACCTGCTCACTAGACTTGCACAATCCATCAGACAACACCTCAATGAATCGGCACTTCGCGTAAAAATTCTTAGCAGAGGGATGCATCACCTTTGCTTGCTGTCTAGGATGCGGAGTTGAATGATTTCTCAATTAAACATGTTTATGAATCCATCAAATAGACCGAGTGAGAGCCTTCACAACCAGCTGAATGAAGCTTACACCTCGATTTGAGCAGCAAATAGAGTTTGTGGAATACCTGAGCACATAGTTGAACTATGGTTGGCTTCATATGAGTACACATATGTATAGTTGGGCGATCCAAGGGGCTGACTCTTTCAACACGTGAACCAAGAGGCTCTCTCTTGGGCTGTGGCAAGATTTAACATCTCAGGGCATTCCCTATCACAGAAATGATTTGCTCCCTCTCTTCTGTGTCTTTGGAAATTAGCAGTGCTGACTGTGCAAGAAAGACCATGGAAAAGTATGTCAAAACCACAGGTACAGACTACAGACTTCAAGCAGCGTATAGAGCTTTGAGATCCAATGTAGTAGTAGCCCTGAGAGTGCACCTCAAGTGTTTTTTCTAGTGTACATATCTGTTGCACGAACATTGTATTGCCTCTTCCTTTATGACAATACTTGGGCACCACATACAGAGTGCTCATCAGATTGTACAGTACCTAGTAGCCTTTGGTAAAGAGGGACAAAAAAAAGTCACAACAACAGAGGCGGATACATTTGCATGCAATCGTCAACAGCCGCAACTATATTCCAGTCACAATTAGCGCCGGTTTACACGAGGGCCTGGGCCCAAGAAACCATGGGCCCAAGACTAGAGCTTTTGGGCCCACAATCGGGCTGAATGAACTGATTCAAATATAATTTTCAAGGAATTCGGCCCTCTTCGCGTAAACGTATTGGGCCCAGGCCTAACGCCCAACCTACACCAATATCAGCCACTCTCCCCCTTCTTCCATTCTCTGTCTTCTACGCTTCACATTGTTTCCCATCAAATCGTGTATCCCTAAACTATTCAAGCAAGAAGGCATAATATTCTTGTGGCCTTGGTCCTCTTCATGGCCTACAAGGTGTGATTACAACCATTTTGGCATTGAAACAACTTATAAACGAGCAATTTGCTGGATTGTTGACGATGTTTGTGTTCATCATGGAAGGAGGAGGTCCAAGAGATAGAGAGGGCTTATGATTCTACGGGCAGAACCTGCTTTGAGTGCTTGCTGCGAGGTGGCCGCCAAAGTCTCTAGTCTCTACCTGCATATAAACCCATCTATGACCTTTTTCAATCCTACGGCTGTGATAGGCTTAAGAAATATATCTTAATGGTAGGTTGCTTGGGCCAAAGGGAAAAAGTTGGGTCTCCATCCCCCAGCATTCCTTTCGGTGGGCTGGGCCCAAGAGTTTGGCGCCATAAATCATGCCATGTAGGTAGCCATGTCACTCTCTTGCTCCTTCCGTTGGGTTGGGTTGGGCCCAAGAGTTTGGCGCCATAAATCATGCCATGTAAGTAGCCATGTCGTTCTCTTGGTGTTGGGCCCGGACCCTCGTGTAAACCGCTTGGGCCCGACTTGAGGCTCTTGATCAATAGGGATTTCTTGTTTCTAGCTTGGTCTTGGGCCCGGGCCATGGTGTAAACGGCCGGCCCTTAGTAGGGCCGGAGGCTCGTTCTTGTGGTCTCCGATGGCAGATAGTAGACTAGAACCAAATCCTTCCTTTGCAACATCCAACCCACAAACCCCTCGGGCAAGAAAAGAATCAGGAATGTTCATGCAGTAAAGGGGCATGTTGCCAAAGCTAGAGACTTTATATAAATGTGCAGATCAGCTGAATAGCAATGCATTGCGTGAAAACCTGGCAGAGAGGACACAAGATTGGAGGAGTTCTGCAGAATGTTCAGAGCAAATGTGTGATCCGCAATCCCAGAGTGTCTAACCAGCAATTGTAGAGTAGTCCCCTAGTAGTCCGAGATTCGTTTGCCTGCAAGAGGTAGATTTTGAAGCTTGAATCAAATTCGTTCTGCACACTTGAGATTATGTAACAGAGAAGCACAGGAACACCAACTGGTGCTGATAGTGACTGTGAAAGGCCGATCGAGCTCCAGGCTCTGCCATTGATATTGTGAAACTTGTACATGATGTACGATATATGACATCCCTAAGCCCAATACCTGCCTTATAGTGACATCTACATAGCCTTTCTTCGATATGATGGGAGCATGAAGTCCACACAACTAACTAGTGCTTTCACCGAGCTGAAATGGAAAAATGTAATGGTGACAGTGCAGATGTGTGAATGTTCTCAAACCTGTGGTCCGGCTACTGACCAGTAAACTCTTCCAGACAGATTACTAGCATCCGATGCCGGCAGAGTGGAGTACTATACACGCATCTCCGTTGCCTGGTCAGATTGCAACCATGAATCTATTTGAATGTATGACTGCAGGTCTAATTGCTCCTCCTGGCTAGTACCTTTCAGCGGCGCGTCAGATGTATCTAGCATCCCTCCTGGTCGTCTGTACTGTGGCTCTGGGATCATTGTCGGAGCATGCGATTTGTCGGACGAGTTTGCGATTCTGGATGCAGTAACGTAGCCACCATCTCTAGATCTTTCATTGTCGGTCGCATCCCACAGCAAAGGCATGGTATAGGAACACCCTGTAGTTGAATTAGAAGTTGCACTCGCAGGTGCTGCTGATCTAGTGAGATTGCCATAAAGTGCCATCAGATCGGAGTGATAGACTCGGCTGGACGGGTTGATGTGTCCCGGGGGAGTGCTGTGGCGGCCCAGCCCCATGTTTCTAGAAGAATCTGAGGTTGGCGCGCCCAAGAGGTCAAGTCCAGATTGACGTTCGGGCTTGCACATTGATGAGTTGAATGGGAAGGGAGACATTATGTCGCTTCGTTGCAGTTGTTCTCTGTAATTCAAGCTTGGGACTTCATGTGGAGCCCCAGAAGCAGATGGGTGCGTGGAAGCAAACTGTGGAAATGGAGGCAGGGCTGGCAAAGGCTGCGAGTTTTCAGGAGCATTCATGCCAGCAAAGGCGCGCTTGGGCTGGGGCCGCACGACATGTCCCCCGAGCTCTCCTTTGCTGCCAGGCGCCCCAGCTGGCGTCCGAATGCCTGTCAGCTTCTGCACCATGTCTCGGAAATCGCTAGAGCTCGCCTCCATCACTGTGGTCGGCACACGCCGAGAGGCTCGTGACCGCCGCTTGCTGACTCTGGTCGTGCCAGCGCCCATTGATGCGTAGGCGCCCGTGCGGCCATCCACAGACTCCGCCTTGCCTGCAGACTCGGCTGAGGAGCGGCCTGAGGTGCTGCTCTCATTGAGCTGCGTCTGCTTGTCTACCGAGTAACCAGGACGAATAGCGGCCATTCCTGTACTTGCCCAGGAGTTCACAGGTAAAGGCAAAGGCCTCGAATTGTGCGGATTGGAGGTCAGGCAGCTTGCAAGTGTTTCCACCAGCGATTTCTGGATGCTATGCGAAGTGGAACTACCCTGTGCATCTCTGGACCGCAGTTCTCGCTCTAAAGCATCTGTGAGAGGCTTGACCTCAGGCCAGCCGCTTCCCGACCCTCGCATTGGGCTCGGCTCATCATGGCTGTGTGACGGCTTTGCTAATTCCCAGCTCCCCATCACTTCCTCGTGCAGCACGCTCTTGGGTGATTCCACCCCACTACACAACTTCTCTATGCGCACCTCGTCGCCTCGCGGCATTCTATCTCCCCTGTCTACCAAATTCCTCCCTCTCCCTCCACCTCTCTCTCTCTCTAGATAGTCCTATACTCCCTTTCTCACCTCCCCCACCACCGACCTCGTGCACCAGCAAGCTTGTGGCTGGCAGAGAAATGCCACAGAGCTACGCAGACTAAGATCGAAACCACACCACGAGCGACAGAAACTGAACAACTGGAGAGCCAAGCACTGGCCCCGAACTGTTGCAGGCATGAACATCTACTACCACCTACAAACACTCAACACTCAGACCCAGTTCCGGAGAGAGAGAGAGAGAGAGAGATCTAAATATGATCGATCTACAAGTGGATTTTGCAAGGCCCGAGCTTTGTGAGAGATGGTGTGCGGAGCTTATGCCGTGCGTGTCTCGAAGTGCTGGGCGGATGTAGAGATAAAATGTAAGGAGAGATGGCGGCCCTGTGCTTTTGAGGCTGGTAAAGATGCAGAGGGAGAGGGTCAAAGTTCCGCAGCCCGGGTCAGCCTGCTCTGCGCGTTCTTCCCCCCTTCTTCACTCCCAGTCACCACACACCCCCCCATGTGGCCCGCCCGCCACCTCACCAACACATCAGCAACTGCAAGGAGGAGGAAGACCAAGGAATTCTCATGTTTCCGGATTCGAACCCACCACCTTCCCCAACCTGTTGGAGTGGTAACTGGTAACTATACCTCCAGAAGGATGACGCCACTGGGAATCCTTATCCCGGCCCGGCCGCAAGCAAATTATTAGTGGGCCTTATTCGAGCTTACCTTGCGGAAGCTTCGAAATATCGAACCCATTACGACGTGGCTATAGAAAATTCGTGGGCGTCCCATACTAGTGATTTGAGGAATTGGTTAACTGCATGGGGATACTTGGAATAGTGTCACGGATTTTGTACGGATGGACAAACGTTATGTGCATTATCACCATCAAAAGTCCGAACATAATCATGCAGGAAGTCCCGGCCTAGTCCTTGGAATGCCGACTGCGATAATTCGCAACACCCACCAAAATGTACTCATGTTCGAAACTTGCGGTTCGATAATTGCGACTCAAAAAATAAAATAAAATAATAAAAAATTGCGACTCGGTTTAAACAAAAAACAAAAAGAACCAAGAAAAACAAAAGAGGGGGAGAAATTATTGGGAGAATTCTAGAGAATAAATAGTACATGAGGAAAAATGGAAGCATATTTGAGAGTAGGTAGTTGGGACTGCATTGATGTGGGGCAGGATATACTCCGACACTAATCCTTGCTGACATGTCTGGAATGTGGGGCTTTGGCTGCTGTCACCCTCCGTCACCTTTTCTTCTCTCTCCGTGTTGACCACCTTTCTCTCTACCTATATATTTTTTGTGTATATCTACCTATAATACTTAGTATATATTTTTGAATAGGGATAGTTATTCTTCTTCCTGGTTTAAGAAGAAGAAAAACAATTCTTCTCTATCTGTAAAATTAGTTTAAAATATTACCCTCAGAGGTGGGACAAGTTTTACTTTTACTGAGGGTGAGAGATAAATGTCGGCAACGAAATATGGGTGAAGCAGCCAGTGACACTAAAGGTCCAGTCGTCCAGTCGGTGGTAATTGTTATTTCTGATATTAACTTAAATCCTCAGAATATTGTGGGAGAGTATCCATTTGAGTTGTGTGATTGTTTTACTATGTTTCCGGGTGGTTTCTTCATTTACCGGGCCCACGGTAAATGTTGTACATTTTCCTAGTGGCACCTGATGAATGAATGAATGTTTTTTGGAAGGAAGATCGCGCCGCATTCATTCCTTCTGAGTAACAGGTTGAACAGATTAAACAAACAGAGTGCCGTCCGCCCACCGGTGGAATCAATGCATCGTCGCCTTCTAGAGAATGGAACATATTGCGGCGCATAGGTGGAGAGGTCGCTACGGTGGCGGCCACATTGTATGAGCCGCATGATAAGTTGGGTATTCCTAGCATCCGGTAATCAGCGACGTGCCCAACACAAACGAATATCATGTGCGGACCCAATAAATCAAGCTACAAATTGGATGACTGGTTACGACTGCCTTCAACTAATGATAAAAATTCTGAAATATATATACCAGTTCACTCGCCTGGGTAGTTGCGTAATTCCTTCAACATTGTGCCTGCAACATCCACTGCCACTCTATGGGCCATTCTATGGGCCATTGTGACAAAGACTTCGACGCTAACCGACATGATATTGACGTCTGAAGGATATCATAAGAATTTTAAGGAATCAACTTATCTCGGGCTGAAACCCGCCTCGGTTTCAACTACACTCATGTTAAATTTATGACCACTCTTTCAACTCCATTCAAATTTTACTAAAAAAAGGAGCCTCCAAGACATAAATTGTGGGTCAAATCTCACCCGCTTTTTCTACTTTCCACTCTATCATCCATCCATCCATCCATAAAAAATGACGAAAAACAATTCCCATGGTCGGAATCCCGCTTACAATTAACGAAATACTAAAAATCCATGGATTCTTTTGTGACGTAGGTGTATCCTTTTTCGATAACGCCAAGAAGACGATAATATTCAACACCGAAGACCAGGTTTTGAAGGATCAGCCCCCCTACTCTCACATTTACATATATCCCTTATATATATATATATATATATACACACACACATTTTACATGCAGGCCAAGGACAACTACCCAGCCTGGTACCTCCTTTCCTACCTACCTACCTGCCTACATACCTACCATGACGTATGTAAGCGACTCACCGTATGTAGGTACGGCGACACGTATTCGCGCGCAGGGAGCAGGCACGTGGATACGGAAGGTTCGGAAGTTGTCGTGGAGTGTGTCCGTGGCTGCCGCGCCGCTAATCCGCGGCTGTGGCCCAGTGTGTGCGGCTGCTGTGTAACGGCTGGCGCTTCATTCCTTGTCCGTACCGCCCCACATTACTGCGCGCACTATTTAAAGATCGTCCAGATACGGACGAAAACTAGCGGACTGTGGTCCAGCATCCGTCGGGGCTCGGCAGGGTAAGTAAGTAAGTAGACATCCCTAAGTCCAGCATCCGTCGGGGGAAAAGTCGACCAAGGATAAATGTTACTTGCTTTTTTGTTATGTCACCCTTAATGTTATGAAATCTTTGCTCTGTAAAAATTTACACTTGAAAATGGCATGAGAACCTTATTTGATATGTGTTATGAAAATATGGCGCTCCTCTTTGTTAGCACACCTCCATAGTTGTTATTAGATCTTATGCGGAGCCTTAATATAGTTGGTTTGAGAAAACATTCATCCACTCTTATCATTTATCCATGTGTATTTTCAACCCTCTAATGAATAAATATTGTATCCTGTTGGATTAAAGAAATACTATATGCAGTGAAGGCTGTATGTATTAAACCCTAAACCTTTCCAACTGATATTTTTGTTCTTTTTTTAACTGCTTTATTCTTTTATCAAATGTTATGTTTTGGAGATTGACCTCTATTTCTTTATCTGATATATCTACATAAATGCTATAATTTTTCTGCTCTATAGGCATAACAATTATCCAGGGTCGACTGTAGTAAGTAGTAAGTAGACATCCGCTAGTCCAGCATCCGTCGGGACTCGGGCAGGGTAACTAGTAAGTAATTCCGCTAGTCCAGCATCCGTCGGGACTCAGGCAGGGTAACTAGTAAGTAATTCCGCTAGTCCAGCATCCGTCGGGACTCAGGCAGGGTAACTAGTAAGTAATTCCGCTAGTCCAGCATCCGTCGGGACTCAGGCAGGGTAACTAGTAAGTAGACGTCGTGTCGGAACCGGCAGCACGAAACCCGGCACGGGATTGTGCAGGCTAACCAGAGTTAGATCGGGACCCGAGGTCGGGGTCTGGTAGCGAACAAAACTGAGACTGTCGGTCAAAGGCCCGACAGTTGACTGGGAAGCCGTCCATTCAACGGCAGCGGCAGACGGCTATTAATAGCCAGCTACTCGTAGGGTCCGGGAATGTTCTACGCTCCTCCCCCCACGCGCTTTCCCCACCCCTTGCCGACGTGGCCCGCTCCCCGATCTCATTTCCCGGCGCGAAGCCTCCCAGAACCTGCTCGGGCTTCTGGAACCCGGAGAAAGGGGGGGTTAATCCTCCGTACACCTACTTTTCACCTCACTCTTCATTGGGGTCCGGTAACTTTCCCGATGCCGCTAATTGCCCTCCGAGAACCCCCCCTTTCGTAAGATAAGTAGTTCGGTTCCTAGAACCCCCCCTTCGATGATACTTCCGTCCCCCTTCGATGATGGTTCGGTTTCGAGAACCTCCCCCGCTTTAAATGATAGTTCGATGATAGTTCGGTGTCGGGTGTGGACTAGGGAGTATGCTCGGATCTTCCTCCAAACACTTATGGGATGTATCGATCCCTCCCATAAGGATGGCGGAATAAGCGCAAATCCGATGTGGATGACAAAGGAGCTTTTTTGCGAAAACATTTCACCATTTCTGGGGTGCGAATCACATGGACGAGTTTGATCGGAACTGCCACGCATTTCGCAGGGTCTCAATGGTCGTCGTCGGCTTACTTGACTTCATTTGACCCCTTTTTGTCGTTCTTTTCGTTGTTGCTCGCATGAACTCAATTTGGCAGTAGTCACCCTGGGCATGGAATGTTTTCGGTGGGACGAACGAAGAGAAAGATTACGTGGCAAAGATCACATGTAATTGTTGGCTGGTAAATAGTACATAGGTAAAAAGTTTCCATAATTTGAAAATTAGTGTTGGCTGGTAAATAGTACATGGTAAAAAGATTCCAAAATTTAAAAATTTGGGTTGGCAGAATGGAGGCGTATAAGGGAGGAGGAGTAGTTGACTATTTCCACATTAAATGACACGAAATGATAGAGCACGTGAGGTCAAATTAGATTGTCAGAGAGAGGGTTAATGTGTCAGGTCAGTGGTCGGTATCGAGGTTAGTGCCATACTAATCGTACTACTCTAGATTAGGGTTAATAGTTAGTAGTACATCCATCCGAGCAGTGTTTTTCTTAAGAAATTTGGAGAACAGCTACAGGAGTGGCTATAGAGTTTTGCAAAAAGTAGTCGCACATTCTGTTCATCCAGTGAAATTAGGATAGAACCATCCACATCCGTACTTTAATTCATTTACATCATCCATGTTTGGTGAATTCATCCATAATTTATTTTTTATTTGGAGAAGTTTGGCGATTTCATCCATGAAAAACTGGGAATTTACGACAGAATATTCCCCTTTTTTGGGGGAGGTCGAAATCTAGCGAAAATTCGTCAATTCCGAGGCTACTAATTAACCAGGGTATTAATAGTTAAGTAGTGGGTTAGTCAGTTGACGATCACTAACCAGGGTAGGTTAATGTGTCAGAAGGCGGCGATTAGTCAACTGGCTGCTGCCATACGCGCGTTCTGGCCAATAACTTACTGGCCTCCGCGTAAATCAGTTATAGTAAATGCGGTGTAGTTAATGGCGTGGCAGTTCGGACGCATCGCACACATGGCTTGGATTCGATAGATAGATGAACGTTGGACGACAGAAGGGTGAATTGGATGGATGATATCTTTCTCTCTCTCTCCTTGGCCCTTTACGCGCCAGGTCTGTCTGTTTGTGGGGTGAGAGAAACGACGAGTTGTGTGTGGTTCACAAATCTTCGCAATGAATCCCGAAGCAGCCGAAACTTCGGACTGACTACCCGGTTTGGAAATGCAACTGCCGAGAATAGGAGGAGTTCAATTGCAGTGGGCATGTGGGATGCTGCACTCTGGCTTTGCTGAGGAAAGATTGTGAGATCAGTTTTGATTATGAGGTCTGCTCACTATTGATTTGTTCAAAGGAAGATGATAAGAGCTCACTTGCCAGGTAGCTGCGTGCTTCGAAGCTTCGGGGGGCCCGGGTGCGATGATCGACCATGCACAAAATACCTGCAGGCGTCGTAACTTGTGCTCGATGTTGCGGGGTGGACCCTCAGGAGCGGAGCTTTGAGAGCCGCAACTTGCACTACAACTTTCCCACTCAAACCAGCTCCATGGGCATGTTAAGCTTGCTAAGGTGTAAGTAGTGATCACTTGAACTGATGAACTTTGGCTTCCACTGTAGGTGCCCTGAAATTTGAATTTTCCTCTACCGAATAACTTAGTGAGAGTCTCTCTGGATCGTGTTTAGCATCTACAATTGTGAGATGCGTTTGACACTTCATCGAGGGGAATTTGTGTAGTCTTTCCTATGATCAGTGCTTGAACATACTTTTCATTCACAGATAACAATTAACTCTCAACAGGCACCTTCCAGCACAAGGTTATGCCACAATCTTAATGGTGCCACAGACTTCTCGTGATGATATTGTTTCAACTCATCAGTCATCTTGTCAACAGTTGCTTGTAGCTAAAAAACAATCAGCTTACACCATTGTTCGAGTAGTTGGTTTGATCCATATCCACAAAAACAGATTTGTTCTTAGTGTTGTCTTGATCTGTGTGCACATGACATCCCTCGAAAACCATGGCATACAGGACATTACCTCATATCACAAGTCCTACATTCCCCACTTCCATTGACACTCTGTTTTGAACCTCTGTCTATTCAACACTTGCACCTAGATCGTAAATGTGGGTCCTTAATAAAGGTGCAATCAGCAAAGCGGACTCATACCACGAAAAGAATGTATCCAAGTCATGGCCAATCAATACAAGCTTATAAGATATGTCCACCCATAATGCTGTTGCAGTTACTCTCTGAGGAGGGCACGGAAGTTGTCTCCAGCCCTTCAAAGTGGGGTTGAAGACAGGGTCACAACAACAGAAAGGAAAAACCCTTCCAACTACCTTCAAGAATTGATAATATCGCTTACTCAATATGTTTTGGTGATGATACAGTACCCCTCAATCTAGAATTAGAGCTCCTACAACTATAAATATAGGTAAACAATCGTCCCGGATCAATGGATATCAATTTCTATGACACTTTTGTAACTCACAAGAAAAGAGCCAACCACAGGTACCATAAACTCACTCTTGAGTTCTCCTGGCGTTAGGAGACAGTCATTCAACACGTTTATCAAATAGCACTTGCATCTAACTGTGTGGAGACATACAATCAACACACCTTCCAGCAGAGATTAGGAGTTGCTGACTGCCATGAAGCTCCTCAAAGCTCAGTGATCTGCTTCCCATGCACAAATTGCAAGACAAGGGGAATAGTCCTTGATAATGCTGCTGCTGCCATTGACATATTCTCCAGAAATTCCTCCACCGTTGGCTTGTTCCCGTCCACAATATCCGTCACAGCCTTCATTGCGAGAAATGGGACTGAAGTTAGGTTGGCCACGTAAGCCACCGCAGCACCCTACACCAAGAACCATACACACACATCGATTCACCATTTCCTTTTGCAAATGAGCCACAAAATACACATCCCAACAGTTTCCCCAATCCTTGAACACAAGTTCTTGAGATTGAAGTTACAGGTACACCAGGCGTCGATATCTCTGTTCATAATGAGAAACTGAACTCCTGATTAAACTAGTCGGTCACAACAAACC
Organism: Takakia lepidozioides; assembly: GCA_030704615.1. Lineage (NCBI taxonomy): Eukaryota > Viridiplantae > Streptophyta > Takakiopsida > Takakiales > Takakiaceae > Takakia > Takakia lepidozioides. The sequence continues at coordinate 77,846,554 of CM060731.1, forward strand.
TTGGGTGCACATGCATCCCTGGAATTTGAAGGGACGTCACCAATGAAGCCAACAGGAAGGATTGTGAGGACAAACCTCCATGTCCTTAATGGTGGCGTCATTGGCCTTGATAATCTCTTCATCTTCATGGGTCATATCAAGAGAGTTCCCTGTCGATAGCTTCCCAACCTGGCATTCCAGCGGACCACCAAATAAGCTCTTAGGGAGAGTAGGTGTGTGACATACTCTTGTCTCCTGTCTCCATGCAGCTTAAAACAAGAAAGGTGGACCAAAAGTACAAGAGTGGGGGGGATTTTACTGCCCATTAAATGCCAGTGTAAGGCACCAAACACACAGCAGCTGTCAGGATCCCCTCTACCAATTCATTCATCAAACTTCTGAAAAACCGATCTATCTAGTAACGACAGAACTGTGAGGGCAAACTACATTACTTTCAGGTACACGCGGCATACATGGGACCCTCCCAAGACCAATGTGAGCTGCACAGGAGGGTATTCTTGAAAATTGAAAACTAATATCATGTTGATGACATTTAAACACACCTTGAGCCCAATAGAATGGACCAAATTGGGTGCCGGGGTCGCCACAATAGTCCCAATTCCATACTTATCAAAAATCTGCCAAGATATGGGGGAAAGACATCAGCTATTATCCTCACGATTAAAGAAAATTGACACCCTCCTGTGCTCCTGACAGCTTTCAGTGCATACACCAACTGCTAACAACAACTTGAACTATGCTCATTTGTTGCCAAGGGGACCAGCTCTGTTGAGTGACGTTCTCATCCTGTATTCACATGCCAAATACTAGGTGGTTGTCCCAGGTATGCTACAATATCATGGACCTGGGTGTACCTAGCTCTGAAAGACAGTAATACAATGCTTTATACTGCATACGTACAGGGATCGGTATCCTGCGATCGTGGTTTGCCAACTCAGAAGCAACATACACATCCCCAATGGCTGCCCCCTTTGCCTGCCAAGTTTACAGAACCGATTAGCACCTGCCTAACACAGGCCTACTACAGGTATGCCTAACATTTTGATAGCAATTCCCTTCGTAACTGCACTCACAAACTCAACAAGGGCCCCACCTTTCTAGCAAAACCTGGTCTAATTTCCATCCCTTACGATGCACGTGAGGATTACATTGGACACAGCATAGTTGAGCTAACATGACCTACTTCGGAACTCAAAACCCGTGTTCTGCAGGCCATTTCATCCAAATAACTGCACACGATTACCGAGAGACAGCAGAAAGGAAGTTGTCGTGGGGAGAGGGGGGGTGGGGAGGAGCATGGTGAAAGGAGAGCAGACAGTTGGTAACTATTATCATGGAACATTCATACATAAAGTTGACATCGAGAAAGAGGGAGAGAGAGGGAACTGATCCATGAACTCCGAAAATTGATGCTGACTTACGCTATGGACGAGAAACTCTATTACATATCTAACCTACACTTGTTGAGTACTGGTATGAAACAAGCTTTCGAGGTGCTACAAACGTAGCCCACAGGTGTTTTGTTCCAGGGAGCATAGCCTGATAAGATAATCATGGTGATGGAGTAGGGCACAAGACTAAGCTGATCAGAGCTTAGCAAGACAACAACAAGTACAGACCTTAAAGCCCCCTGCAGTGCCAGCATTGATTATCAAGTCTGGAACAACAGCTTTAACACCAGCAAAGGTCAACAAGGCCGCAGGGACCGTGCCCACACTGTCCACCCCTGTCACAAATAGAAATATGATGGATTGACGACACTGACATGTTCAAGAGATAAATCGAAGTGATCCTTTCTTTACAATGTGAAACATCAGATTCTGCAGCTTGGATCAAATTTCAAAGCAAAAGACACAGAAGAGTGATAGTCAGCCAAACTTAATATGGCATGTCTTTGAACATTTAGGGCAAACCCAGACCTAAACTGGCATCCTTCCCGGGGACGACAATGTGCACAGTGAGCCCTTCATGAACTCCAGAGAACTTTTTCCATGGTACCCCTTTTGAAAATCTGCAATCCAAAAGATGAAAATTCTTAACCTAAACAAAAGCCACCCTTATTTCCCCCACCACTTCCTCACCTCTCACAAAGACAGATGATGTGGCTGCCCCATGAAACAGTCCAATTGAGAGGAAAAAAATTGACTACTGAACGGAATGCGAAAAGACAGAGAAGTACATACGTAGAATTCTCGTCATCTTCCACAAGCTTTAGGGCTTCCACCACAGGAACTGCTTCCGCCTGCATTGCTAATCCAATGATTTAAACCGAGGGTAAATGCCAATGAATTTAAGAAATATATCAGATGTCTATCAGCTCACACATCGAACAGTCCCGAAAAACCAGTTTCATCTAGGCATTGTCTCCAGAAGGTACGTAAAATTTCGCATGCTGGTGTGATTTGGCAGAATCTCGAGTTACACAGATAACAGACATAACTTTAGAGAGGTAGAGAGAGAGAGATTAGCATGCAGGCCGAGACATCAACGCAAGCTCAATGGCTCACTAACTATAGACTTCGTCAAATGCTCCAGTTCATAACCTTTACAGTGAAAGAACTCGGTTGTTCTCAAGGACAACAGGCCCTTGAAATACTTACACGAAAGTGGCGGGAGTTGATTCTGCATAGTAAACTTAGAAAGGAACGGATTATGCGAACATACATATGACCACTAGAACAGTGGAGATCGCGTCAGCAGTTGATGCCGCGCCTGCCCCCGCCGCTGCCCCACTCACTTCCTCTGCTCCGCCCATTGTCACTCTCTCTCACGGGAGACAAACTCTACAACCCAAAACAGTATACTACAACCCAAAAACTCCCTCTCCTTCTCACACTCTTTCTCTCTCCCTCTCTCCTCACCCTTTCTTTTCTACGGCTCTCACACTTCCCAACGCTTCGAGAAAAGATCTGTGGAGAGAAAAGGAACCCCACCCATTTCGGGCAACCTTCCTTGCACTGAAAAAAGAAGGAACTTGAGAGCCAAGTTATGAAGCAACAACAATTGGGTCAACCAACCTTCAGGCCATCTTCAATCTACAAACCTTCCTCTAAGAAGGTTTACTGATAAAAAAGTTGCTGTTGAAGCATATGGACACATGTTGAAGGATTGAACCCAGGATCATCCAGATTATGCCTGCCAGAGATTCCAAATGTTTAAATGGTGGACTCCACAACTGAGGTGTTTCAAACCCTCCCTGGAAGCTTTGAAGGAAAAGATCAGAGCTACTCTTAGCCGGCATTGTGAGTATTGCGAGAGTGATGACAGTGTTCCGATGACTCCATGACACGCTGGTGAGAGAGCATCCTTTGCACAGAAGCGCCTAGGGAAGTTGGGCCATTTGACATTCTGTCACAGAATCTTAGCAGGTCTAAAGTAAGTTGAGGAGCAGATGTGTTGGTAGTTTACTTGGGGGACAGGGTCCTCATGCAATCATCGTCCATTCCGTTTGATTGAGAGTTCTGCAATGCCTGCTGTTTTAGTGAAGTGGAGTAGTTGAGTTGTTCTTCAGACCTGTCGAAGTTCCATCGCCGCTACTTGAAACCACAGGAAAAGAAGGAACAAGGGCTTTTCTGTGTCGAATATACTGGATCGGAACATTGTCTACACTGTCTTCAAGCCACAGGAAATTTTACTTCGATACAATTATACACGTGCAACGAGTTGTCATCCGGATTGCACAGCTCAGTCCACAGTGAAGCAAGGAAGGGGAGAGAGAAAGGAAAGGAAACAATGATTGTGGTCCTGCCCAGCAAGCTTAGACTGGTCCTTCATCACCCCAAACAGCTCCTGGATACCATGGTGAGTACTGTTAGATAGATCCATTTCTTGAAAATCCATCCAAACTCTGGATAGACCAAATTGCATCTCTAATAACCTCCACAGGGAAGACAGAAATGCTCCCATGTTCCTTTGTGAGTCGTCCATGCTGTCAGGATCCCTCAAGGGATCAAATGGTAAGCCACTAATTGGCATGCTACTCACTAATCATGGCCAAAAACTCAATCTAGGCCAATGAAATCTGCAACCAAGCGCGCTCCTGTCTTGTTGATGGAAGGTGGGGGCCCCACTCTCCCACCCAGATGTTTATGAAAGAGTTTCTCCACCCTTTGATACCAATCCATCATGTTTTGAGGACGTTCCAGGTAGTGGCCCTGCTTACACACAGCAAAAGGCACTCCATAAGATACACCACCTTCACTTCAATACTAGAGGTTGCAAGCACTGCTGGTTTGAGAGATTTCAAACTTACCTCGTCTGTGTACACAAGGAATTGCACAGATTTCCCCTTTTCCCTCAAAGCCTGCCAAGACACAGACATGTGGCAACAAATCTAAGAATGGGCTAGATACTACTCAATATTGAGTGAGCTTCCACAAGGATTAACCAGCCATAAAATCTGCTAGAAACTAGTTCTACTCCATATATCCGTCGCTACTGTCCTGAGATCCCGACCATCGGAATGCAAGGAGAGCAGTTCCATGTACATGGATGGCTACAGCCTAGTGAGACCTGGTAGATGTTGATCCCTGTTGATTTACTACAGGCTCCTCCCAAGTGGGATATGCAGAGAACAAACACTTCCAAGCTTAAGGTGTGACAAATTACATAATCGGTGTTGCAGGATGACCAGCAAACTCCGGCCAAGCAGTTTTTGGTGTTATTTTGTCTAACACCAATTCTTTGGTGTAAACAATGGTATCAATGCCGGAAAACAGGGTGGACTTAGCAGTTGGAAAGGAAGCAATAGGTGCAGAGGTGAGCAATTCCTGCAGGAAACAACAAGATAAGGAAGTCCTATATTTTGCATGTAACCTCACTCTAAAAATGTATGCCAAAGGCATGCCATAACTGAATGAAGTGCCATCATGCAGTGTTGTTTGAATGAACAGTAAGCCCATACCTCAAACATTCGGTCACTTTCTCCGGGATTGACAATAATGTCATTGCCACCATGGGCCATAAGCAGTGGCACACAGATTTTATCCACCTACATAAAACCAGAACAGTGATAAGAGGCTCCTACACATGCACAAATTAGTATTCGCAAGACCAATGCATATTTACATTGCTTAACCCTTTTAGTGAGCGTGTCACTAGTGATTCTCCAACAAATCCTCAAAGCTGCCACTTTGAGGGAACTTATCTTCGTGATCCAAACTTGTAGACTCAGCAGTTACCAACTCCATTCTGAAGTGCAAGATTTTGGGCATTTTTTATGGGTTGCTCCAGTGCTACACTTACATGGAAGATCGGGGATCTGGCTCTGTTGAGCTCTGTGTCCTTGCTCAAATCTACCACCCTGTCACAGAGAATCTTCCGTTTCGGCTTCCTACAAATCTCAAACAAGACATGTGATCAGAAAACATGATCTAATGTATGTAATGGCAAATGTATAGGTGGCTTATGAGAATGGGCAAAGAGAGATGAACTGATCGGCTATGATGTACCCTTGAGGATACAGTCCTGCAGAATACAAACTGTCCCAGCATCAGTTGTGCGATTTTATCCCATAGAGGGTATGATATGAGACAACCAGAACTTAACACTCATGCAAACAAACAACAATCCTGTTACAGAGAATTGAGTTTAGTTTTATGTGCATGCTGGCATGTGACCTCATACTAGACGGTATAGATTACTTCAGAACCATTGCTATGCCTTCTAACTGCACAGAGGCGTGACAATGTGCCTGTGCAAATGGTTGCAAAATAAGGAGCCAAAAGAACAGCATTGAAGATTGAGCAAGAAACACAGAGAACCTCACCAGTAAGGAACTATTTTAGTAGTCACTGTGAAGAGCTGCGACGGCCCAACCAATTCGGCAGCACATTTGTACAATTCTGCATGGTAAACACAGCATGAGAGTTAAGAACTACTCCACTCATAAAACATAACGAACCCTGGAGAGGATAGCAGGACATACTGATTGAAATGCTTTGCTGGACAAATGTACTGTACCGGGGGTGAAAGTGATTCCAGAAAGAGTGCAGAAGCCCCCAAAGGAGATCCCAGTGATGCCCACTCGCTCCTTGTCAGCATACCCTTCCTCAATTGCCCATTGCACCGCATCAGTTATGTCATTCTGTCTCCAGCCACACACCCCAGACCAAATTCCTCCTCTCAACACCCTGTTATTCAGAAGTCACTTGAAGAGCAATGAAAGAGTTTGGGAGAGAACTATTTGAGCATTGCAAGAGTGAAATGTTGAGGTTCATTAAAATTTAAGAGCAGTCACAGCCTGTCACAGTTCTTGAGGAACTTTCAGCAGCAAGGTTGGTTGCTCTGCAACCAAGCTGCCCTGGTCATCTGTAACACCACAAATGAGAGTTCCTCTGCTGGAAACTTGTGCCTGAATGAACCAGCATTTTGAAGACAAAACTACAAAATATCCTTGGTAGTGCCTTTCATGCTCACAGCGACTGCTGCTACTACAGTGATCTAATGTAATGTCAATTTAAATGAGAGCAGAGATGACATAATGAGGTGCTCCTGGTCAGGGTGGTAGCTTGGTTTGTACCTGCATGGTGCCAGCCCATTGCTTGTCACCAGCATGAAGAAACTTCTTACCAAATCCATCAGATCCTCTGTATTGCACCTGCAGGCAAGCTGTCCAACAGACACTCCAAAGCCTGCATCAGTACAATATCTCTCCCCCTCCTCCCCATCCTTCTCCCAAAATTTTCTGTCTCTCTCCTGACATACTATATTTCTTATAACACCTGCTCACCTGTGCCCAAAAACAATTTTGGCATGGGCCCTGAGTATCCAGAAATCCAAGTTACAAGATTCTTTCAGGCTAATGGTAGAAACCTCTAACCATTGCATCAGTCATGCGAACACTCCTAACCATAGAGCTCTACTGAAGAAAGAAGATGGGAGTTTAGAACAAAATACCATAGCCGCGCGTTGCCCAGAACTGGTTTTCAGCATCCCAGCCCCACCAGTCTCGGTACCATGGGCCCCCGTGAATTCGAAGTACCAAAGGCAACTTTTTGGGCTGCCAAAGACATCAATAAGCACTCCATCAGGAGAGGGAAAGACTTTCTCAGCTCTTTAGGAAACTGTCACTAGGTCTCAAATCACATTCCAGGTCACAAAATACAAACCAACATGAGACGCATCTGGCCAGCGGACAGCATTTCTGCAACCACCGTATGCCAGGAGAAGAGGAAACCCCAGGCACAATGGGGGCATTCCAGTTTTGCCCAAATGACCCACACATGCCCTTCACTCAGTCTGACAGCAGTAGGGGCAAGCCAAGACGAGAGCTCCCTACCTTAATCCCAGGTGGCAAGGTAAGGTACACCAGAATGTCCAGGCCATCTCTTGACTTCAACACATGGGAGTGCGTTGTGCCCAACTTATACCTGCAGTAACACTACCATTGTGGTCAAGGCCTCAAACAAGCAGTTCTGTTGGAGACTTCTCTTTTGTTGAACATATGAGCCTCTCTACATCCAGCAATGATGAAGAACCAGGCTCCTACTGGATTTGTTGGCCTTACCTGACGACGCGACGCCAGCCTAACAGCTCATTCTTCAAGTTGTATTTTACAATAAGAGATCCAACCACATGGTATCACACTGGAGTAAAGAAAAGGCTGTACAGTATTTCAAAACCAATGTATGCCCTTGCCTCAATTTGCTCTTCCAGCAGAACCCAAAAATCACGGACAACTGGGAGGAGGATTAATGTATCCTTAGAGCAGAAAACCAAAAGTGGCAGGTCTTCAAAACAACCCATAATAGGGACCTCAATGACTACACATACTCTTTCAATGTAGGATGATGCTCAAAGAGCAGAGACAGCTTCTTGGATTCTCGGTTGTACAAGTAGCTCTCACTGGTCCCATCATCAATCTCGTAAGTCACCACCCACCTGCATACCACAGCTTTCAACTTAGGTGAATCCATGTAGCTGCTTGTAAGTCTTTAACCTTAAAGTTCAAAAAGTGCATGAGTAATCCATTGGCAGAAAAACTGGTTCTGTGCAAGTTATTTTCAGTTTTCTTTATTGTCAGAGTTAATTTTTGACTTCATGTCAATGCAATCTGTGGAGAGTTTCCCCTCAACCGCCGTCTGTATCAAGACAAATATTGCTTGTAGAAGGTTGTTGTGTGATTAGGGGAATCCCTTTTTGAGGGGCAACATGTGAGTGGCTCAGCTTCATAATACTATTCTCCTTGATGTTACGTGTGCAGCCATATGTTGGTCACATACAAGTACTGAAATCAACCTGAATCTCCAGCAACAGGGCGCACACGTAAGAGACATTCTGCCAAGTATGGTCTTGGATGGTGCCAGAGTCATCGACTAATCCAGAATGAGTTGTCAATCCCTGAAAATAAGAGTGTGGCCAACACTTCTGGAACGAAAACGACAGGTTGAGGAGGTTACATAGCATAGCTTAGAGTCTGGCAAGAAGAGAATGATGTGAGGACCCAGGAGGTACTTGAGATTTTGGCGATCCCGGCTGCCTATAGTCATTTGGCCCCTCTTGAAGCTTGTCAGCAAGTCAAAGTCTTCCTTCACACTGCAGGAAACTCAAATGTACCAAATCATCATAAACAGAGCACCTACAGTACAAATGTAACTTAGAAAAACAGACACTGAAGGATAATGTGACAGTTGCAAGAGAATAATGTGACAACTGATGATAATGTGAATGTTCGCTTGACATAGGTCATCCAAAGCATAGTGACAGTGAGTCAGGAGGTGCGCTACCTGCAGTGGAGAATGGTCCATTTGAGGCTGCCATGATAAAAAGCTACTGCCAGATATTCCTTGGTTCGGAAATCCATAAAAAGCACCTTTGACAGGACATGTTTGATGGGCATGAGATCACTCTTTGGATCTGATGCTATAACTTGCTCCACAGACCCATCATCCGTGTTGATCTGTGCATGCTCCAACACCTTGTTTAACTGACTCATCAAATAGTGATTGAAGATTTTCTCTCAACAGACATTCCAAATCTGTGTGCAATTGGAGTCTTTCTCTGCTTATTTTCTGCCTCTGGTTTTGTTTCCTCTCTCATGTTTTTTTTCCATTTTGTCCCATAAGCTCTTTGAGCTTTCTGTGGACGTTATAAAGTACCATTTCATTTCATTTCATTTCATTTCTGCAGACCGTACAACTTTGGTTTAATCCTCAATTGCAAGAGATCTGTCACACCATTCAACCACATTTGATGGCCATGACTCTCTCGAACATCCTCTCTTAAGAGCAAGGAAGGAATAATGTACCTAAGTGCATCTAGAGCTTAAAGATTACAGAATGGCACAAGCAGGAAGAGCATGCCAGTAGGATATGGTCTTGATAAACCTGGACCAAGCATCCACAGACTGAGGTTTCCAACAAGAGAGGAGAGAAATTGCACCAAGAGTAACCGTGTTGTTTCAGAATTGAGAGACGATAACACATACAGCTGCTTCGGGTTGGCTGCAAATCCCACCTGCACACATATGGAGGACTCCCTCTCATGCTCTTATACTTCCAGAAAACCATTTGAGAAATTACTTGCAAGTAAAACCCTGTGTCTACCCAAAATATATAACAACTTCCAGTCGGAGGTAATTCCATAACCTAGAAGAGCCATGAGATCCAGCTTTTAGCTAGCAGCCAACAAAGACAATGACATAAGGCGATAAGAAATGAGAAGATACTGTTGTTCATGATGCAACCAACAGTAGAGAGGAAAGGAGACAGAGACATGTAAGAAATCTTTAATATGTAGTTACCATGCTTCCCTGGTCTTGCGATGACCACTGCAACACATCTCTCCAATCCGCATCGACTAAGTCACGCACACGTATGGCAAAGCTTCCATCAGAGAGGTTGTAGGTCAAAGCCCCGCGGATGTGGAACTGACTGTCACACAGCCAGTCTGACACATTCCCTGGATTTTGTGTGTCTAGTACTGTCTCACCTGTTTTGAAATTCACTTTGTACTGCAAGTGACATGAGAACAAGGAAATGTGAGAGAATTCCTTGCCTGTTCCAATGCACACACACAGGCTCATTTCTCTTCCATTATGGATAGGTGAGAGCAATATCCCAGCAAACACTCTTTTCAATTAGAGATACACATTCAGTTTGAACCGAAGGTAGAAGCCCACATAATATTAGTTTTAAAGCTGTGCATCTCATTAGCCAGAGAAAGAAATACTTACAACATCAAAGTCTGTTTTGTCACGGATGTTCATACAGAGGAACACTTCATATGGATGAGCACCACTAATGCTGCTTAGTATTAGTTTGGATTGCACATTATCATATGGTGTCAAGTCTCGGATCTTGCCAGTGGCCAACTCCACTGCATAATGATGCCAGTCCTCATCCCCTATATTTCATAACCCTGGAGGGTTAGCAATGCCCAGTAGATTGTCGGGACAGATGCACGAGACACTAGCTGACTCTTCCCTGGATGTCTCAAAATCCATGCTCGGTTATGCTACCAGCCCCATGATTTCAAACAAACGGCATTATGAGGAAACAGTTTAGTTGTCCCTTAATTGATCAGTCTGTTCAACAAAAGGAACTTTCCATGGCCCAAAACCCCAAGATACTCCCAAGGTCTGAAAATGATCATTTTAGAAAATTTCTCCTGAATGCCTGTTTGGTGCTGAGGTGCAGTCAATCTATGATATTTCACAATCTAGAAGGAAAATTAGAAATGGGAAGGACAAACCTGGAAGTATCCTATCACCCATTAATACTGCCCTATTGGACAACAAGACTACTAAACAGAGGGCTTTAGCAAGGTAAGGTTGTGGGACTGTCAATAAATACCTCCATTATCCTTCTTGAAAATGATGTACTCTGCTGTCGGACTCCAGATGTACCAGTGAAGCTGCAGCACCAACTCTTTAGCTTAGTAACCTGGATAGCCCTCATACTAAAATAGATTTCATCTAAATCAGACAATCCTTAGTGAACATTCTACTTCCAAGACAGCCTTAGAGGGGGTCAACTTCTGTTGGCTTCACTGATAGATAAGGTGCCCAAACCAGCTAGTTAGCCTGAAAAGCCTCCCTAGAAGCCTGGTCATGGTCCAAACACATTACCCCACGATGTGTCTCCCGCGTCACCATCCTCGCATCTGCATCTGTGCCATTGAGGGCACGCACCCACTTCCCACAACACAAAAACGCGTTACTAAGTTAGCTTAGCTTAAATGAACAGGGACTTCAAAGTGAGAAATGTTCCTGAGACAGCAGCTCTTTTGAATAGCCAGACCAAACGTCTTCAACTACTCCACATTCTTGAGTTCTAGGAAATTCTATGCGTATGCCGCCTTTTATTACAGCAGTCAGCAGGGTAAGGGGGACCCAAACATAGCCATAGCAGGTCACCAAGTCTAGGAAAACTAAGTGGAAAATTAAATTAGAAGGTCGTGATGATCATGCATTAAAAATTTCTCTCTGGAGGGAGCCAATGAGGTATCAAGCATACTCTATACCACATTGAGAACATTGTCAGAGGAGGGACCAAGATATGCAAGATGCTGGCCGTCTGGTGAGAGCCTAGGCTGCTCCTTCTGATACGCAAACAGCACCTCCATAGGTATTACAGTGGGACCGGAGCCATTCACTGCATTGGTACTGGAGCCATTCACTGTTTACAACAAAGTGTAACAAAATCTCAATTTCACCTCAATGGTAGATCATTTTGGTGGGAAAACTTTAGGCTATTGTGCATTCATTTACAGTCAAGATTGAATATGTGTATAGTTAGCTGACGGTAAGTGTCTTCATGTATATGCATAGATGTCTTGTCTTTGCCCAGGCTTCAGAACTAATTCAAGCTTGTTGTGGTACACTTTAGCTTTCCTCTGGACCATGAAGATCTACTTGGATTTGAGTATCCCTATAGACTCCCAAGTCCCATATAATTAAGATCACTGACACAGAAGGTGGTTCAGCTTTTTGCCAGCACATAATAGCTAGAGGGCTTGCAAGATGAGTTGAACAACAAATTAGAAATCTAACAGCAGAGCTCACCTACCAAGCAGTCTGTCACACACAATTTGAAAAATACAATGCTAGCCAGCCCAGCTACAGTGGGAACCAAATTCTCGCCTTTCATGAAATCCTACCAGAGAGGTACATGTCATCGCCATTGATCATGCAATGAGATGATTCTGGTGCCCAGAAAGGGTTTACCTGCATTCTCCCCTTGAATCTCTGTTTTCTATCTTCTTTATGTTGATATTAATGCTGGAGTGAAACATCTTACACTTTCCACTTCAGTTTCATTGAGCTACAGACTAAGCATATATTCTAATTTGGACAACCTTGAGATCTTTAGAATGACATCCTGGTAGGCCATTCCAGCCGATAGAGCATCGTACAGCCCCGGCCCCACTAGAGGGGAACACATTTTGCAGGAGGTTTATGACCGCGATTGACTGGGAACTTGCCTTTTGAGTGTTGCGTCCCATTTCCATTGCTGTAACCAACAGTCATTTTGCTCCACACCCTCCTCTGCGTCTTCAAGCCTATGTGTCCACTGTACCCAGACAGCGAACAGTATTGTCAGATAAAGCGAGTTAGTTACGTCCAGAATCCCACCGTGGTTTTTTGCTTAACCCCCAGAGAGGGTCAGCCTAGAAAATCTAACTTGGTGGATCCAGTGCATTAAAGTTCCTCTACACTGGAGCTCTCTGAGTTAGGAGACGTTAGTCCCCAAGCAATGTAGATCCAGACTTTGGTCGTAGGAGTCCATCAAGTAACGAACGACACAATGTGACTTTAAATAATGCATCATGACTCTCTCTCTCTCTCTCTCTCTCCCTCTCTCCCTCTCTCTCTCTCGCGAAGAATAAAAAAGTCACAACCATTTCATTTGGCTGACGACTTCCCAGTTTACCACTTCACAAAGTTATGTTTGTGAGAACATACAATGCCGGGAGATTGCAAGTTGCATGAATCTGACTACGAAGACGGGTCCCCCAGTCCCGTTCAGTCTCCAGTAAAGTGACACAGCATTATGGGGAGTCCCATTCCTCCGCAGCTGCTCAACAGCAGTTAAGTGCCATACACTTGAAGTTATTTCTCTCTGGGTGATGTGGTCAAGCTTCTGACTCACCGTGATGGATTTCCCAAAATAACGTAGAAATTTCATTCTCCCCCACCTTTCATTTGACAGCATGTGAGCAACAGGCCTCCAGAGAGGTGTAGAAGGGAGGATAAAGTTCCTACAGGGAATGGCTGGAATCCGAAACAAAAAAGCCCAATGCCCACATGATCAGATACAGCTGCAGCTTTGCAGCCTCAGATCCAAGGATGGCATTTCTCTTTCTTTCTCTACTAAGTCGTTCTATGTGTGTGTCCCTTCGTCCTTCTGGAGTGGTTAAGGTCTTTCTTTTTTTTCCCTCGCTCTCTCTCTCTCTCCCTCACACCGCACACACAGACACATTTTGAGCACTGAGAATGCAGCCGACGTGAACGAATGCACCAATGCCAAGGGAATCATTTGCATCAAAACCAACTCAACCCACCTAAACTTCTCCTCCAATAAAGACCGGAAGATCCTTCTGTACCACTTGAGAACTCTTCTGTATCACTCGACAACTAATCTGAACGTGAGAAGCTACTCCTTCTCTCTCAGAGAAGCAAATAGCGTCTCTCCAAAACCCGCGCGACATCCAACAACAAAGACTGACCAGCAGCAGTTATGAACCAAAGCCCCATTAATGCGGCTTAGAGTTCAATCCTCATCTCTCTCAGAGAATTAGCAATAGCGAATTTCATACTCAATCTGATGAGTACAAAGCTGTGCTAACCAACCCACCTCACACCGGATGGTGGGTGCGACCAACTATCACGGCCTCCTTTTCGGTGTGACTTCATGACTCATGACACCATAAAAGTGCCTGGAAAGTCCACAGAGACAGTGACTTGTAGCTTCAGGGCAGATGGTGGTTGTTGGCGGTTGTTGGCGGTTGTTAGTTGCTATGAAAATCAATTGGGTGGTGTGTGTCAGAGATGCTGGTTCTTCTGCAACGAAAAATGACAACTCAACCAAATCCAGGCTTAGGTGTCCGGAATGCTAAACCCAGGAGCTCTCTAGCCTACCACCAAGTGCCAACAAGTAGAGGTCAGATTTAAAGTGAAATGCTCCTCAGAAGTGAATGCTCCTCAGAGATTATTTTGGAAAGTATGAATGAATAAGAAACAGTCCCGGGCCAACCCACCACCTTTTTATGGCTAGGGATGGGCAACCAGCCCCAAGTGGACAACAGTGATAGTTTTATAGCTACTTGCTGTAGAGAGACTAGAGAACCCCCAATCAATAAGAAGTGAATGCATCATTAGTGACTGTAACTCCCAGTATCACAGTAACCCAATCACAAGTCTCCAAGACAACAGAAACCTGCTGGATTCTGAACAGTGCACGATGGCAGGAAGTTACAAAATCAATGGGGAGTGTGGCATCCTCAAATCGTGCGAGTCGTGGAGGCAAAGGAGTCATAGAAGAGTGGGTTCAAGCAGCCATAACTTTCTTGATCCAGTTGGCGGCGATTGAAGAGCTGCAATTGTTGGTGCATGAGCCCCCGGAAATAAGTTAGAGGGCGCTGCGAAATTAGTGGGTGACAAGCTCCCATGGATCGATTGCATCTATACTTCCAGGTTAGACTTCCTGGCAACTGACTCAGGGAACTTACCTTGCAGTGCTCAGAAAAGGGACTCGAGATTCAACAACAGAAGTTGAAAGCAGAACTTCAGAAAAACAATTGAACAGAAGAAGACCTTAAGTCTTTAAAAGAAGCAAAACAAAATAGACCTAATATGTGTAAAAGACATAAATAAAATCAAAAGGAGAACACTATATGAATGATAAACGCTACCTCATAAGATATTGACTCAACCCTATAAGACTCCCCTAAACAGCCGAGTCATCAAAAAAGGTATCTGGTGCAATGGATGCTATTTACGCATATCTATTTTTCCGAGGTACCTTTTTTCAAAATATTGGACCGGCTGATCTACGAGCTGTTGATGTGAAGTTCATTCAGTACAAAAGAACTGCAAAAACTTGTAGTAATTCACCAAGGCACCGAAACACATATAGTATCTACGTAGGTGGACAATACGGTTGATGGCATGCCTCTTGAAAGCCAATAATAAAATGACACTATTGACAAGCAGCCTTCAGCTCAATATAATTATGAGGTTCATCAAATGGATGTAGAGACAGCATTTTTTAGCGTGAGCTCAAGGAAGAGATTTATATGAATAATGAGATAACTTGAAGGATATACTCAAGAAAAAACTCAAACTATACAAGAGCTTATATGGGCTCAAACAAAGTCCACGCATTTGGTATGCTAGGATTCATGTTTATCTTGCGAAAGTAAAGTTCGAAAGGAGTATTGCAAACTTAAATGTTTATGTGATGCTGTACATGACATTGTTGGCTTTTTTGTGGAGGGAGTTTGAGTTTCATCCATGCATAAGCTTCCAACTTTGGCTCCTTCCTTTTTAGCTCTATATTACATTTTCAGAAGCTAAGTCATAGTGATGAACATTTGGAAAAAGTGAAGATGCATGCAAAATGCAGGCCAAATGGTCTTTCTTCATGGTTTTTCTTTAATATGATATACGGGGCTTTGAATCCCCTTTAAAAAAAGAAAAAAAAACTAGAATCCACATTGATTTCAATTTTCCATTGGTCTACATTAACCTGTTATGTCATTTTATTAGAATTGTAATTATTTAAATTAATTAAATGAAAAATTTAAATTATTATTATTGTAATTCATATATCCGGATGTTATATCCAGATTACTCTATAACCACCGGATATTATAATCTGAATATCCGGACTTATTTATATCCGACGGATTTTTAAAAACTAAATGCATTTGGGCCCTTATTTGGGAGAAGGCAAAACCGTCTAAGCTCAGGGCCTTTCTTTGGCAGATTGCCAATAGAGTCCTCAGCGAGTTCCTAGATTTCTAGGAGGCTAACCTGTGTAATTGTTGCACGGCCAACATTAATGAATCCCTGGAGATCTACCTTCTTTACTATGTACTAGCCCTTGGCCATTTGGCCCTTGGTTTTGGAGTTCTGCTGTGCCTGGGAAGGCATCACCCCTAACCTTGTTGCTTTGCTGTTGAACTACAATCAAGCCAGTAAGGCTATGACATGCCCAGTGTTTGACTCTTCGCACTACTACTCTTTGGCAAATTTGGAAAGCCCGTTGCAACTGGGCCTTGGACAATCTTTAATACCTCCCGGATTGAGATCCCTACCTATATCTTCAATGATCTTATTATAGTTGCTAAACTTGCCTGGGCAAAATTGTGTACAGATTTTGAAAGACACCCAGATCGTGGGCATGTCCTCTTCGTCTCCTTCAGAGCATCTTGGGGGAATCGGGGGAGGGCAGCAAAGCCGTGAGCAGAATTTGTGAGCAGATTCCTGGATTCGTGAGCAGATTTTGCTTGCAGACCCCAAAACCGTGGGGACAAGTGGCCTATTTCCGTGGACGCCAACTTCACTGCAAAGACGCAGTCTCTACTCCATCGGACCGAAGACAGACAGGCTCCATGACGACAAAGTGGCACGAATGCACGATGATACATTCACGGATGAATGGATTTGGGATGCACGTAAAAGTGTAACGCATGCACCAAACATTAAAGTGTCGTCAACGACATCTTAAATCGCATGCTCAGCATGAGAAATGAACCCATGAAAATCGTTGCAAGAAGAAAAATGTGGCCTGGAAAAAACCATAGGGGGAGTTGAAACCCTGCTCAGGGAATGACGAATTAAGATGTCGCCAACGACATCTTAATCCCCTGCCCTATATATATGTAAGCCCAAAAATGGAGAAAGACTTGGGTTTACTTGAACAAAGTGGATCCATGAATGTCTCGTGAGGGATCAGCAAGCGCATGCACCAGGCATTAAGGTGTCGTCAACGACATCTTAATCCTCTGCCCTCTTCGAAAATGGGAATTTCACCAAACAAGATAAATCACAATATATATATATATATATAAGCCCCAAAATGGAGAAAGGGCTGGGTTACTTGAACAAAGTGGATCCATGAAGACTGACTGCGTTACTGGATCTATTAAAACATTGGTGAACTCGCGATAGCGAGCATATAAAATTAGATTGGCTGGAGAGAACCGTAGGGGGGGCTGTAATCCTGCTCAGGGAAGCACGAATTAAGATGTCGTCAACGACATCTTAATCCCATGCCTTGTTTAGACATAGGAATTTCACCAAATACGATAAGAGACAAAAATAAAATTAAATAATTAAATAAATAAATGCCCAAAAATGGGGAAAGGTTTGGGTTTACTTGATCAAAGTGGTCTCATTTCCAATAGTGGACAAATTAAGAAACATTGGTGAACTCGCGATAGTGGAGCATATCAAAGTAATTCAACAAAGTGGAGTCATTGACACATACGGAACTCCGACAAAACACGTCTGATGTCAACTACCCTATCTCTCTGCAGAAGTGTTTGAAGGTCGCTGGGACCCATTGTGCATTGTTATATGCACGTGTCTCGTTGAGGATCACAAAACATCTTGTTGTAGATGTAGTAAAGATGTTTGCATGGGACAAATTTATCTCTCTTTCCAATGGAGCTGTTTATCGTGTTGTCGAAATCCGGGCATGTGCAATTAGGAAAATTCCCAATAGTAATCTCATAAATCCTATCATGAAGAACCGATCCCGAAGTCACCATACTGTACACCCGCCCATAGCCTGGAGGGGGGACATTAACAATTTGGGTAACCCGACACTGCAGGGTTCTCGCAGACTCAATTTTGCACTGGTTATCTGCACCTGCCTCAACACAACGAACCGGTTTTCCATTCCTTTTCGTTGGCCAATCGTTCCCATGTGGTGGACATGTAGGGAATGCGGATGGCGTACCACGAGATGATGTTGGTGTTAGGACTGTTGGGCCTCTTGGAAGTCGAAACTCAGCATCCTCCAGCATGTCTATCTCTTGTTTGGAGAGAGATGTTCCGACCTTGACTGGCCAGACGACAGGGATGGTAGGCTTGCTGATGACTGAATCCCGACAAGTCCCCATCACACAACGCTGAATGTCATCGAGGCAGAACCAGAACTTGTGAGGTCTAGACTCCCACGCTGAGTAATATTTGAACAAACCTGTAATCACCAGGCCAACAAAAGACCTTCGAGAATATCATCAAACCTGTTAATCCAGTGGGTGGGAGAGGCAAGTGCAGAGCAGGGACCCGTTTGTGAAATGCCACCTGATTTGAAAGTAGTGATTCAAAAATCTCACATCTACAATTGCAAACTACCCATGGATGCTCTTGCTTGTGGCATCATAGGTCACAAACCTTTGGTTGAAAAGTTCAGACACATTGTGAGATATGTTTTGCCTACCCCATTGAAGAATCAGATGTCAAACATTTGCACAGGCCAGTTCCTCACCAAACCCCCTGCTGCTAATGCACTTGTTTCCAGTGAAATATCTATGCTACGATGCCTAGAGCTTCGGGCAACACTGATGCGACCACTAACAGCAGTTGCAGGTGCTACGATGGTACCTATCCTATCTCTATCAACCTTCTCAAGAGTATGCGCTTTTTTACATAGGGCAATCGGCTCTCTGAAAGTTAGTAGCGTCTGTGACCAGTGAGTCCTTGGGGCATGTGGAGAGGTCGTCAATAACACAGGCTTCTCTTTACAGAACCTATCTGTGAACTCTGTGTCGAACCAGACGACTAGGCCATAGCACCAGACTGGTGTTTCAGTGCTTTCACTGACCCGGGTATGGAGATCTCCAGGTTCAGTGGTTTTAGTCAGGGTATTGTCTTCCTTGGAATAAGATTGTTCCAAAGTAGTGGGCAAGTCGAGCTGAAACTGGGAGGTGAAATCAACATCCTCATGCTTCATTGTGACCAGATCAAATGCCTGCCACAGACATGTCTCAAACAGATCAGTTTCAATGAGTGAAGTACTATGTGGAGGACTCTGAAGGAATGTAGCCGAGAGAATGAACAACATCAAATCAACACAGGGCCGACAGTCTTCATCCTTAACCTAGAGACTAAAAGCTACGTCTCCAGAAAAAGACACAAGATTAACAATCTCTGGTTTCAACATATCAATTGCAAGATAGCAAATGAGGAGTTTGCAAGACAAGGCCAACCTCCAAGTCCTTGCCACAAATATGCTAGATTGATTTTGAAAATTTGAAGTAAAGAAGGTTATATGCACTAGGGGTTTACCTTAATGTGACATGAATTGGTAACAACCTCCTTGGGGTCCACCACATCTACGATGGGGGACTGAGTGGCATCGTGAACCACTTCTTCTCCCACACAGCTCATGTCAAAACCGTACACATTCTCCCAAAATGGGAGACTCGTTCCCCCTTTGCCAAAGCCTGCAACATACTGCATAAGCAGCCAAAAGCAATAAAACTGAGAACTGCGTTTTGGAAAGTGCACCAAGGTAGCATTTGCATTGCAGTCCACAAAATAGCTTGACTGCAGCAAAGTGAGAGTGCAATGACTAAGACACTGGGTCTAACAGCTCTTAGCAGTTTTTATAAGTGGAGGGCAATCACACTACCTTAATCAGATTATTTCATCATTACATTACATCCATGATGGGCTGGGACTTACCATATGTGCAGTGTCAGGAAGCATGGCACCTCCAGGCTTAAGCCAGCGGTCACGTGCATGGAGGACAGATCCCAGCATCGACTCAAAGAGTAGGCAGTAACCCATCCACTCACTAACCAGAACATCTACCCCTTGCACTGAGGCAGGCATTGTTGTATCAAGATCTTCAATCATCCCTGCTACCACTGTCAGTACCCCCCTGGCACTGCTCTTGCCAACTGGTTCAGCACCATCATGCAGATAGCCATTCACCTTTGCTACCTGCATACCCGTGTCAGACACCCACAATATGAACTGTGCCTTGATGGATTTCCTTCACTATCTCCCTGAAAATAGCCTAGAGTATGATTGAAGGCGTAACTAAGCTTACAGACATAGGTTTTGGTTAAGAGGAGATGGCAATATTGTTTTCTAAGTCACATATATGCTGGGATGTTCCGAAAAGCTCGTTCCAAATTTTTACATCTTGGCCCTGAACTCAGGGGCCCAAAACATTAGGCTGATCCCACCAATAAGGCCCAAAGACACATCACTATTGCGTCTTTTACTGGTAGGAGAAGATCATACCTGACGAGCAACAGAGGCCATTTTAGCACTGCCATCTACAGCAATCACTCTTGATGCTCCAGCCTGTGCTGCAAACAAACTGCACATGAGATGAGTTAGACAAACCTCAAGATTCGAATCGTTTGATAAAAAAAGCCGTCAAAAGTGTGCAGTTATGTACTGTCCACAGATGACAAGGAGACACAGGATGTGCCCAGGTGTGCATTTGGGAGAAAGAAGAGGGAAACATAGAAGGGAACTTATAACATCCACAAAAAGTCCAAAACACTTACAGGACCATATCTCATAAGAGAACATGTACTCCTAAGACATTGTTTGCGAAGCCTTGTGGTCATAGACCCTGCGCCCAGTTTGGACAGAAACATAGGGAATAGGCACTACCTTTGTGAGGGTCCTCACTCCAGTAGCCCGCTAGAACTAGATACTAGAAAGCCCTTCACACAAGCATCAATTTGCTGTCTGTAAGCAGCCAAAAAGTTAGACCCCAACAGGGCCAGGGCTCAGCCTCGACATTTTCACTATCTTGAAGAGAGAATGTACTCATGCTGTTCCCTTGTAAGAGAGGGAGAGAGAGAATACCCTCGTTGATTGTTATCCCTTCCTAGATATGGACCAATTCTATGCCAAAACGTTCATTTCAGAACCCTGGCTTTCACAAAAAGGAAATAGGGTTAAACCCACCTATAAGTAAATCCAGTCCCCATTGCACTTAGACGTACAGACATCGCAGGGCTTGAACCACCAGGGTGTATGAAATTCAGCCTCAACGAACTTTGCACTTGAATATAGCGTATGAGATTTGATCTAGGGACTTGAATTGGCTCAAGGAGCCCTGGTGGGAAGACAGAAGGGACCAGACAATACCTGGAAAATGTTAACAGTCCTTCGTACCAAAATCCCAAGTTAATTTTTAACTCTGGCATAGCGAGGGCTGGATAGACAAGAATGTTTCCTAGGCATTCAGGCCTTGTACTGTAGCTTCAGGGAACGGACCCATTGGCACCAAAGCAGCCAACGATCAGTTTGTGAAGCAGCAATTGGTAATAAAACAGCCTGTAGACATTTATAAACAATCACATGTCCATTCTCCTTCTCATTTCCAGCTGTATGCTATCCGAAATGTTGGGCACTACTAGCAAGAAGTGGCCAAACACAATACAAACCTTTCCATGCAGATTACAAAGGCATCATCACCATTAACAGCAGATAAAAATGCTTCCACTAGGAATTTAATAAGAAATCTATTCACAATACAATTTGACGTACCTCAGGATGCCAGTGCCACAACCAACATCCATCACCACTGCATCCTTGAATAATGAAGGATTATCAGTGATGGCACTGCGATAGGAATCTGTTCGAACCTGCAAAGAGACAATTGGGGGTTTAGTTCTTGATCATGTAACCTCTGGAAAACAATCAAGGTTGTCAAGATTTCGCAGCGAAATACCTTGTCACCAAGCATTTCCCGATGAATTCCAAAGCCACTGTAAGATCCAAAGTAGTCACTGTTTATGTTGCGCACTTCCCCCTCCGCCACATTCGAGAACGAGACCTTGAGCTTTCTGTCCCTCTTGGTCATGGTTTTCACATCACCAGAAGGCTGACTTGCAACCTCATGCGATCCATTGCTTGCTAACACAGGGTCGACATCTGAGTCAACCCTAGAGGTTCTACAGCCTGAACCTAACCCATTCCCTGAACTGTGTCCTCCCTCTCGAACTCCACTGCAAAGGGTTTGGGAGAGAGCTGGAGAAGCTGCAGGGTTCGCAAGTTCTTCTCTCAAACCATCCCCAAGAGCTTGAAAAGCCTCTGTTAAAGTTACCAGATCAGCCCCGACAAGCCCTTGTGTTTGACCTGCCTCAGGACCAATCTCACCATCCCTGCCTACGGAATCTTTAGTTATGGATGTGCCCTCTAAAAGCTCTCTTATAGCAGTGCTCTTGTCCAGTATGTCAAACTCCTCTGACTCTTGGTAGTCACCCTCTCCTTCAAAACTGTATAATAGTGGATCGTTTTCCAGAAAGGGGGTCAGAAACTTGTCATCTGCCCATGGAACCTTACTGGTTTTTTTGGGGTAAGATATGCTCTGTTGTCCATGTTCTCCACTTCTGTCCACCTCCTCTACAAAGAGCCCTGGATGCGTTGCTCTGTCCAAATGATCCAACAGCGCTTCACGAGTCTCATGGTTTGATCCACACTTCCAGCAGGTGCTGGCAGCCACCTTATGTAAGTCACAAACAGTTTCTGTCATTAAAATCCATACCAGTTCTCAAATTTCATGCAATGCGGCTCCCCCCCTTGAACCCTCCCCCAACCCCCCTTTTGCACCACAGGCAAGAGGTTGCTTGACAAGCATTTAAGAGTCAAATCTTGGACCTACCATTGAGAAGACGACATTCTCTTTTAACGGAAGCTTTAAAACGATAGGAACTTTCTGACGAGTCACATGACCTACATTTCTAGAGGTTCAGAGCTCTTTCTGAAACAGAAACGCAATTTCATTACCCAGGTCTGAAGTGGGCATGACTCAGGTGTTTCACAATGAATAACTTCGGTGCTGCGTGACAGAATAGATAATAGAATAGAATAGAGATATTTCCGACTTATCCGTCCGCTTAACCACTCAAACGCCGAGCTTCAAGAAATCCACAAGCTCGAATTGCAACAACTGCTACTCAAATCCTAGGGGGACGACGCGGAAGGCGAAGGGTAGGTCTTCCAAAGCTGAACAATGGAAGTGAAACCATGGACACATGACACAGATGCAAGGACAGCGAAACCCACAGAGCCCACATACTTGAGACCGAATGTAGTTGATGAAACGAAGAGTTTCGTAGAATCCCATCCCAAATTCAGCACGAAGCTTGCGGAAATCGAAGGCGTGTGTCTCAGCGCAGTGGCGCAATACAAGCTCCGGGGACGGCCAGCGCCCATCACAGAACAGGCAACAAACAGCCTCCTCCCCATCTCCCCCCTCCACATCCGCATCTTCCCAATCTTCCCAATCGGCCTCTTCCTCCTCCTCGCTCTCAGCTTGGGAAGGAGAAGCCCTAGCCGCCATCGCTCCCTCTCTCTCTTTCCCGCCTTCCCTACAAAACTTCAACGCTTCATCTATCATACATTGTTATCCATCCGCCAACTCATATTCTAAAACAGAGCGTTGCTACTGCGATTTGTACCCAGATCCTTCTGTGGGTGCCACCAACCCTAGATCAACATATTTTGCGAAGCCCCGATGCGAGATTTGTTGGTGATGAGTTGGACGTATGCGAGCAGCTTCCTCCAAAAGGCAGCCACTGCCACGAATCCTTCGTGATGGCCGCTTGGCATGCGGTAGAAGTTCATTCATGAGGCCTTGAATGTGCACATGTAAACGTAGTCTTCTGCTGTTCTAATCACAGTGCGACTGCGCCCATTTGGAGCCGCGATCGTTTCGTTTCGTTTCGTTTGTTTGTATGTAGCAGAAATTTCCCGTGCAAACAAAATTCCGTGATAAGATCATCTGGATACGTCTTTTGATGGAGTGCTAGCGAGGAGTTATCAGTAGCAAAACTAGTCACGGTCCAGCTCCACAGACTCCCGAATTCTAGAAGGACCAGAGACAGAAAAGGATCTATGATCAGAAGATTTCCCATGAAAGCATTGTCGAGAGATGTGCTCGTGTGGGGAGTTTTGAGGAAACAGACTACTTGTGCGCTTTTGGAGCACTATCAGATTTTCGGACGTGACAATATCTCGTACACACGTGATGCATGAAGTCTGAATAATCATGCAACTCCTCCATGCATACAACAGCGCATGAATTTGGAAAAACTGACCTGCATTTTAACTTGGCCAGAATGTTTCTTTAATCTTACAAGTTTCTACTGACACATCTGTAGTTTCTACAGGTACTACCTTTGATACATGTGAATGAATAAGGATTGACGTGCCCATACACTCACCCCAGGTACCGTGCGATCTTGCTAACCTACATCACACACAAGAGACTTTCATTTTTGGACAGAGTGGCACACTGCATCCTAGGATCGAGCGTATCACGGAAAACCTTCACTAGTTGATTCATTCCACTCTAATCACCACCAACAGTCATTAAACACTTCACATAATTCAATCATTCACTGCACTGATATACATAAGACCACACTACCTACTCAAGTGAGATCTCTTACAGTTTCTGATATATATATTAGCCTCTATGTACACATCCAGGGTTGTCCTTGAATATACAGTTCGTAAAACTCAACACACTCGAACACCATTTCTAATTATGAAGGGTACTGTTGACCATCGCGTTCCGAACAAAACTGTGACTCGTCATGTCTTGGAACCAAAGAGTGGAGCCATCATCGTGCACCATCTCTGTCGTGTTTGCAAAGTTTCTACACTTCTACTCATCTGAGCCCTAATTTCATTTTTCTGAGTTGGGAACTCCCAGTGAAACATCCCCTATAAATCTCTCATTTTGCTTGTTGTTGTACAGCGCATCACTCTCTAATTTGCACTGACAGACATCTATGTATCAATTTAAATGTAGTCGGAAATGACATAAGAGTAGATGACGGCACTCAGAGTGGGAATCAAAAACAGGTTTATTACCAACACGATCTGCCAGATTCCTGGTGGGACAATAAAGGCCAGTACGAACGCTGCGACTCCCGCCAACAAGAAGAGCTTCCAAGCCAAAACATGCGTATCGTCCCACACTTGTGAACTGCGAAGTGTCCAGGGATCCCGAATCCCCACAACATGGTTCTGTTCAACATAGCCGAAGACTAGTGCCAAAAGAATCATGAGCACCCCGGAAAGCACAGTAACAGCAACAGTTCCCACAACATGATCCGTAGTATTGGCCCAAAGGACGACTAGTTGGAGTGGCAGAGAGAGAAAACAGGGAATCGCTATCACCGCCGCAATTGCCGACTGCGAAGCCGTGCCATGAGCGTCCATGAGAGGATCCCAGGTCATAAACAGAGCCAGAAGCAATGAGACTACCAGCCCCAACAAAGGGACCATCACCACCCCTACATACCGAGGCACGTCCCCCCTGCCCCAGTCCATCTGCTCTGGAAGCCAAGCCCATGTGGCCAGCCCGATGAGCACTCCTGTTGCAGCCAAAGCTGCTGCAGTCTCCACAGCCCACAACGTCGCCGGCCTCGCCATCGCTTCTCCTCTCTTGTGGTGCTTGATCCCTTCAGCACGACCTTCCTGTGATCGGTAACCCACCTCAGATCTTGCACTAGAGTACAGACCCCTCTCTCCTCCTCCTCCTCCAGAAACCCACCTGAGAATCTACACTTGGCAGGCTCTCTCTCCCCATACATCCCTTTTTTCCGCCAGGAACAGGCTGCTCAGCTTCCTCTTGCTTTCATGCAGCTGTGTGTGCAGGGCACCTGGAGTTTGACTCACACTCCCGTTCCAATCTGAAATAGCTGCTTGCAAGTCACAAATCTTCGTCGCAGTATTTGATGGGTGGCACTGTGTTGAATGTTTCAAATAGGCAGTAAACTGTCACTGGATCTTCCAGTTGCTTGAATTGTACACGTTGATTCTCGACCCCCAGCCCCCCAAGTAGCTCTCTCTTGCATGCCTTTCCTGTGCACGATCCTGGATTGCTCCAAGATTGAAAGGTTGAGATCATTTCAGATTTCCCTCTGCTCAATACTGACATGCAAAACGCCACGGATTCAGTCACTCAGCCCTTCAAAAGTTCATGCTCGTTCTTCTATTGGCTTAAGTTCTATGATCATGTTTATTTTACTTAGTTATTTTCTTATATCTACTATTGTGGGGTATAGTAGTATCTGATGAGTGTAGACTACTGAGACCTAACAAAAGGGGGGTGCAATGATTTATATATTTTTAAATAAATAAAGTGGGAGAAGATAAAGAAAAACTCCTAATTCTAGCGACTACTGAAGGTCGGAGACTAGTTTAACGTAAGACGGCGCCATAGCGCTAGGTCATCATAGCCACGTCATCATTACCACGTTTCATCGTCAATTGTTTTTGGGACCTGCCCGCATTGCCCGAGAGGTGTCTTGCAGCGCGGATGATGTCCCCGCGTGCTTGAGTTTCGCACACCAATAGCAGATGGAGACATTTGCAGATTATGAGATACACACCGCAGGAGCTCTAACTTAACAGCTGGAATTTGCATGATTGTGGCTTTTTTCTAATGTACGATGTGAAGAAGCTTGCTTGTTTTTCCACCATTGAAATAAATCTTTCTACACGGATAAAGAAACTCTTCTAAGAGAAAAAGAAAATACATGGGGAGTGCGGTTACAAAATATAACCCATTATCCGGGTGCGTTACAGACCGTAACGCACTTCAGGAGGGTTCCTTTCAGTGTTTTTTTTTTCACTTTTCCAATATCGCCAGAAAGGCTACATATAAATTCTATCCAAGTGCCCATGTGGCGAAAAGTGGCTATACAAACGGTGTCACATTTTAACAGGTCCACGTAGGAAAATTCTGGCTCCTGATATATAACCATTGGCGCTTTCTGGCGAAGTTTTACTCCCAAAATTCCCTTATAAAAGTAGCCGACCCATAAACGTCATAGGCAATATCATAGCCAGGCCGATTTGTCATAGCGGTGCCCTGTGTCATCAGAGCGATGACGGCAACTACTAACTGAGAGATGTTTGGACCACTAAAAGCAGCTGCATGCCTGACCGATTTCCTTCGTTCCGCAACTTTCTCCCACGGTGAAATTGAACTTTGTTGTGCGGTGAGGGAGAGTCCAATTCGCCATTCACAGCGAGGCTGGCCTTTGCCGATGGACCCGGGACTTAACATATGTTAAACAACGTGGACACTTAGGAGGCCCCCAGTGGAGAAGGCCAGGCGATTCTCACCAGCTGGATGCATGCAGGTCCAAAAAAGCTGCGAGCTCTCCTCTTTTTCTTTTCAATTGTTGGTGTAGCCTCCTGGGACGACAATAGTCTGAAACTAGTATATTACACCTACAGCAATCTAAATTTCTTAGTGTATCATGGAGGAGCTGCCATAACCAAGTATGGGACAGTCAACCCAGAATCTGGAGGCCAAATGGTCGGCCAGACTGTTCCCCAACTCACATTCCTAGATGATGTTCTACACCAAATCGGAACTCCACAGCGAGTGTTCTAAATGGAAGTACTATTGGGCACCCCTTTTCCAGTCACTCCGGTGTCTGAAGACCGATACAACAGCTCATATGGAAGCTCAACAGAGCCATACCGGTTCTTAAGCTGCTTGTCCATGTTTCGCTTCCTGATTAGCTCCTCAATCTCATTAATACTTTGTGCAAACTTTCCAAATGCTGCCAGTACCTGAAAATATCACAAAACAACCATAGTTCATTTTTACAATATAAAGGGAAATCTCCAATTTCACCTCTGCTAATTCTTTGAAACTTGGGAGACTACCTTGAGCCTGCAAGATTGAAACCACTATGAAAAATGAAGGGAAAAATTTACCCTCTCATCATCGGTCCAATTTGATACTGAACGTTGTCCCAGATACTCCTCATTGCTTGAGTGTGTTGACAAAACCTCGACTGTGGACATAATTGCCTTGGCCTGGGTCTCATTCGAGACAGTGGATAGATAGAAGGCCTCAGGATCTGATTGAAGCTCGGTAAACTCAGGCGTGCCAGCATCAGGGATAAGGCGCCGAGTTGTTGTCGGATGGTTAGGCATGTACCCAGCATAGTCATACTGCCCCAAAATGACAGCCGCATGGTGGCAAGAGGCAAGCCATACAAGAATTGTCAGAGTCTCTACTAATGATTCTGTAGAATTGAGCATTGGCCAACCCTCTTCATCCTTCTTGTCACCATGCCCTACGCTTCGGATCTCTGTCCACCAACTCTGGAGCTCCTCATCTTCTTGGACACTTCCATCATCACAGTAAAAAAGGGTGATGTACTCATTCAACCAAGTGCGGATAGCCCCCCACAGCTCCAGCCCGTCAGCTGCAAAGGGGTAGTCTTCAATCACTAGCTTCAGCCCATGCTCAGCGGTTGGATCTACCACTGCCATTCCCCTGTCCAAAAAACATCTCCAGTGCTTCATGTCAAGTTTCCTGTATTGAGCTTATTGCATTTATCCATGAACTTACTCTCTCTCTCAACCCGGCTGACTCCTGCCCATCTTTCTTTCTTTCTTTCTTTCACAGTTTTGTCTGCGGACGTTATAAAGTACCATACCTTTTCATTTCTTTCGTTCGTAGTTGCTTTTGGGCTGTTTTTTGGCTCTGTTTTGTTTCCTCCTCTCTTGTTTTTCCAATTTGTCCCATAAGCTCTTTGAGCTTTCCGCCGACGTTGTAAAGTACCATTTCATTTCTGCATAAAGCTTTGACCCTTAGGCAATCCCTTGTGGGCTGCTTTTGGCTGTCTCTTTGAGTGATTGTGTCTTACTCGTCTTCTTTCTTGTTTTTCCTTTTGCCCATAAGCTCTTTGAGCTTTCTGCGGACATTATAAAGTACCACTTCGTTTCATTTTGTCACTGAGATTGTGCATTAATCATTGACATCTTTCGTCCTATCTTTATGCCACCGCCATCACGTCTAATCTCTCCACGTTCTTTGATTGAGAGTGGGCTTTCAGCAATGGGGATGCACAATAAATCTTGGCGAAGTGCTACTTCACTACCCTTATTATTTAGCTTGAGATGCTCACCTTTTGATTAAGTCAGCAGGCAAGGCTTGTTCATCAAAGCGCCACTTCAACTTGTAGACAACAGAACTCATTTCCATAGAGTATTGCTGGGGTGTGAAAGTCTTCTCAATAATCCCCCCTGCATTTATGAGGGCCTTTCGAGCAGCTGCATTGATATCCAGAGTGTTTTTGAAGTGTGGCAACAACACTTGATTCACTGGGTGTAATGCACTTAATTGCCTGTTGGTTGCTATTGCTATGGGCTCCAGTGTTGCATGCGTCCTCAGCCTGCGTACTCATGGAGAAAAGAGAGTCATTGAGGTAGCTGTACAGGAACACAGAGCTTGGAAGAATCTCCTCATAAATCAAAAGCAGTACAAGGCCGCAATAGCATTGTGGCTATGGATGCCCCTGGATATAGATCCTGCTGGAGGGTGACAACCCAGTGTGGAAATCATAGCTCTCTAACAGACAACATTCCCCTGCTTTGAAAGGTTTGTTTTACTCTACCTGATGTTAGATCAACATTGGGCGGCAAATGGAGTAGGAGTGGAACCTCACCAGTGATTTATAAGCTGGTGGTATCCAGAATCATTAGCCAGTACATGGGCTTTTGCAAGTTGCCACACCCAATCTTTTGTCCCTGACACAGGAGGTGTGACGACACGTTTGACACTCTCACCGCCTGGATCCTGTGGTGGCAAACTCAACTCAATTGCAACAGGTTTTAGAGTGCCCTCAGTGGTCAGAAAGAGTACTGTCCGGGTGGCATAGGCCTGACTAGTCTTCTGTTCGTTGATTTTGTTGATGTAGGGTAGGTAAGTATCATGGTAATCCAATACAAACAGCTTCTTCTCTGCCACAGCCTGCCAGATTATGATGATAAGCATCATTCCACAGCTCTGATCTACCACTTGGACTCTGACGATTGGAGGAGGGAAAGAAAGGAAAGACAGGTAGTTTTAATGGCCACAGAAAGGCACACAGAGCTTATGGGACAAAAGACATCCCCAAAAAGATACCAAGGAACATAGAGCAAAAGTGAGACTGTGCCTGGGAGTTAGGCAACTGTAAGGTGAAGTATCAACACGCAGAGACGCGCACACATTACGTCAAAACAAACTGAAAATCTTATCAATAGAACAAAAACTTCAAGAAATACGAGGGAATTTACTCAGCTGTACCTCTTGAACATCTAGTCCTTCCAATTGAAGCTCGATGTGTTCAGCAGTTATACCAGAAATTGGGTCACCATATGTAGCAGCATCCAGTTTACTAATTAGAGGGAATTCCTGCAGATTCCAAACAAACTTGAATCCATCAGTAGGCTATTCTCTGAGGTGGTTACATAGAAAGTACCCGCTCTTGGTGGTTAGAAAGACCTTTCCATTTTGGACTGATCAAAGCTGACTGCTTCTCAAATGTGATTTTGAATGCCCACTGCAAAGGAGTTTTCCTTCTTTGGCACATTGAAATGTTTGAAATCAATTCTTTGAATGAAAAAGAGATTGTACTCATAAGACGTTGTTTGCCGTTGCCTTTGAATGAAAAAGAGAGACGAAAACCAAAGACACAAAATAATGGTAGAGTGCCCAGATGGTTAAGAGCAGACACTGGGAAAGGGAGATACCGTAAGGCACTCAATGACCATGGGGTTGAGCCCTGCAAGCATCTCACGAGCAAACTCCTCATCTAGCACCGATGCCTGCTCATCAACTGCACAATATAGACAACTGTCCTATCAGGAGATTATACTCCAATAGTCTTAAAGAGTCCAAGTTTTTAAAGTGAAGGAAAACCATTGCTGGAATTTTGATCTTACATCTCCGAGTTTGCTATGGCAGCAAGGTAGGAAAAACACAAATTTACTGTGTGTTGATGTTATGGAAACAAGACCACAAAAAGCCCTTTGGGACAAGGCTAAGGGCTCTACTAGAGTACGCACCTGCAATAACCCTTGGCAATGGATAGACAACCCCCCTGTCTTCAGCTAACTCCTGAGTATTGAGGTCCAGGGGACTGGTCTGGATATATGACTCCCTGTGCAGGTCGGTTAGTCCTTTCGAATCGGTGGCCTGTTCATAGAGATCCTTGATATGGTGGAGACTCTTGAACTCACTGTGTTCGCTGTACAAATCTTGAAGTGCAGGTAGCATCTTGTGGGCTGCTCCCTTGATGGCATCTGCTAGGGGATCTGTATCTTTCATGGGGATAAACTTTTCATCGCAAGGAATATAGAAATTTGCAAACACCTCCCCACGGCTCTCTGATCCTGGATCTGTCCCCAACAAAATAGTGGTTCATAAAAATCCTACACGATATCTTAGAAAGAAAGAATTATTACTTCCACATGTGACCCACAGGCCCAGTCAGAGAAAGTAGAATTACCAAAGAAAACCAAACAACAGGAAAAATTTTCAAAATTACATGAGAAAGATGTGGAGATCAAAAGGTCTGTGAGACAAAATTAGGATATTGGCTCCAGTGGTTAGTTACCATATGCCTCTGGATGCTTAGCATACGCATAATGGTCTTGGGAAGTGACCTGAGAAGTTAGTGACATCATTTGTACAAGATTTTGGACTGTGTTAAATTGCCAGGGGTGGAGTATCGTGTACAATGTGCAGTTTAGTAGCACATTGGCGAGTCCTAAAGTAATGTAACAGAGCATCATCACTTTCAAGGGACTGAACTGCAATTACTTACCAGACATGGCAGATGGGCGACCGGTTCGCATTCGACGGGGATATGGAAACTCTGCTGATCCGCCTAAAACAGGTCTCTTAAGACTTGAATGAGAATCAGCATCACCTAAATCATTGTATGTTGCATAGTCATAGATGCGATCTGAAATTTCCCTTTTACCACTTCCATCACCCCGTAAATTTTGAAGTTCACTTTCCCTTAGTTGCACTAACCCGGCTGGAGTTTGTTTCGGCAAATAGACCTGCATCACACCACCTCTCAGGGTTCAGAGAGAGAAAGTTGACAAGACTTCAGCTCATAACAAAAAAACAGGGTGGGGACTCACACCTCATTGGTGTCCTAGCATATTGAAATTGACTTAAAAAGGACCTGGCATGCAGGATACTGGCACCACTCCAAATTAACTAAAGGCAAAACCTGAGCCTGATAGCTTGGGAGGAAAGACTCAGCCAAGGAAGATATCAATGGGTCTGATGAGCAATTACCTTATTGCTGAAGAATATGCGGTCAGTTTTGTATGCTTTGGTATTATACACGCGTGAATAGCACAGAAAGTGGATGACAGTATTGTCTGGCATTTCAATGTTGAATGTTTGAAGGAAGAACTCATCGCGGTGTCTGTTTCTAATGATAAAAGCCCCAGGAACACCGAAGTTCCTCTCTACTAGGAAGTTTAGATCAAATCTACACATGGTAGAACCCAGTAGCACCGGGGTGTCTATCCAGTTCTCTATTGTGACTTCCTGGCTACGTTTCCCCATGCCTGTACCTGCAAGACCTAAGCACGAAGTTTTTGAGATTAGACCACCATGGCATTGCTGCTAATTTGTTTATGACTTACCTGATTGTATCTTGGGACACCCTGCTTTGAAGGCACTACCCTGAAGGAGGCAAATGAGTCTCCAGGTGGATACTCCATAACACAAGTGCAGTACCAGCAAAGGAGAACATTCATTATGAGAGTACTATCCCTCCTGAGGTCTTGAGTAGCTGAGTGCTTACGGCTGCTTTGATTCTAGAGAGTCAAGCCATATGCAATAACTCCCCTAGTGGAAGGACAAACTTGGAAAGAAACAGCCCATCAAGGAAGTTGATATAAGGGCCTCCGAGTGAACTCTGACATGAAATTGCTACGGTGATGTTGAACTTACTCTTGTCGACATCAAGGCTGACAAGTTGCAAACTAATTTTTTGGCCAAGACGCTCGTCTGCGTCGTCGTGGACGTGGACTTCACCGTCAGGTAAGTCAAACACATTTTTCTTGCAGACGACAATAGATGCCCTCAAACGTGTGTACACTCGAGCTTCATTTGAGAGGGAAACGCAATCGTTCAGAAGCCTCCCAATATCACTCAATTTAACTGTGTCAACAGCACAGGACTTCACTATCGATTTTCTCGCTGCTTTGCCACGTTCCACTTGAGACCTTATAACATGGTTACATTTTCCTTGCTTCCCGGATCTGCGTCGAGAGTGCTCCGGGCCCCTAGAGAACAACAAAACCATCTCATTTTCTGTAAGGAAATTTGAGGGGAGCAGCTTGAACGTGGCCGGTGATCCGATGGGGAGCCTGCCCACATGCATTGCTTGCTGCATAGTCTGTTCTCAACAAGCAGGTTCGTATATCTCGCACTCTTTCGATCCCTTTGCAATCAGTAGCCCAAGAAGCAGGGTACACAAGTATTGCAAAATCTAATATGATGAAACTCAAGTCCTCTATTTATAATCACACTCCAGCACAGCAACAAAGCGCTGCCTCAGATGCCCAACTTTCAGGCTTGGGAGATCTCGCGAGTGTACGCCAATGCAAAATGTGGGAGGGAGAGGATGCTCTTACAGTGGATGTGTCAATTCGAATGATGGGGGCAGATCTCAGAATCATATATATATATGCACGTCGAGGCCATCCTCATGCTGAGATTTGACTCCCTACTGTAGACTGGCGAGTGACCAACAACGGTCTTATCATTAGGATTCTCTTTGATTGATTGAAGCCCCACCAGTATCGCTAACGAAATTTCAACGAAATTATGGTGCAAAGATCATCTTCTTAGCACCACCTGACACCACGCTCTTGACCACATGATCGCTGCGGCTTCTGTGCGCGACACATCGTTTGACCTGCATCCTCTCTACAAGCTGGCAACACTGCATTGCAGTTGACACTACCTTTTGTGGAAAATAGTCAAAATCCGTCGTTGTTGATGGAATTGTGATTGCTAAGATAAAGTGAGTGGGTTTGTCTCCTGTCCTCAAGCCGGGGGCTCAAATTACAGAAGAAAGACAAAAACAAATCTTCGGCCTAAAGCAAATCTCAGGGCCCTAAGCTGATCCCAAACTAATATTTCTACTTCTCTGCGACATGTTGGCTCCAAAGAGCCAGGTCTGAGCATAGATCTAAGTTAGTTAACTTTTGAACTAAGGGGCAATCTTCAGAAGACAACGGTCTAGGGGATTAGCATTGGGGGACTTATTCAGCTCGCTGTCCCTATTGGGGGGCTTATCACAGCAGTGCTGACCACACTTCTATTGAAGGTTTGCTTGAATTGATGCATTTTTTTTAAACTAAGTAATCACATCATTCTTTGCAGACTTAAGTATCATGACTTTGTGTATGACAAGGGAGATCCAAATTATGTGTATGAGGGCCTTTCTCACCACCCTGACAAGTCAAGCTGATGTCAACAATGTGGTTGACAAGTAGCCACTCAGCCCAAGCCATTGACATCCCCCCATGATGTGGAAAAAATAGAGAGAAGACCGAACCCAAAGGTTCATCTGGGGACCCACATAGTTAGGAATGTTGGGATACCCTAACCTGGTTAACAGAGTGCAACGAAAACAGCATTCATGAAAAATCCGAGATGAGCATTTTGCAAGTCTATATGCGCCTGTAGCAAAAGGCAACAGGGGCCTACATTGCAAATCATTTCACTCAGTGTGAAATGATTTGCAATGTAGGCCCTTGTTGCCTTTTGATTCGAAACCTGTGCGCAGGGCCTGTTGCACCCCATTTTTTTTTGTCCCAAGAGAAACAGAAAACAATTAAGAGATCCTTTGGCGGCTAAGTTACTCCAAAGTTTGTGATGACCAGAACAGTTCACAACAGAAAGACTGTTTGCAATCTACTATGGTTGCCAGATAAGGCAATTAGACAAAGTAAGAGTTTGTTTAGCATCGAGCGAAGACTATAGGTCTAGCTATATGTGAAGGAAGACGAGGGACTAGAGAAGATGATGTTTCGGACTTCAGTAGTCAGCCCTTGGTAGAACAACTCCATCAAGAAGCTGCCTACCCACTAACAGAATGTACTACGAGGAAGTTGTTGGTGGGAATGATGCCTGCAGTGCACGCCAAGTTGGTGATAAAGATAGCTTGGAAAAGAAGACAAAACACACACTGTTCTTTTCCTTAAACAATTACAAACTGAGCTTTGATGACTAGTTCACAACACTCGGGTTCGTTGGGGAGGTTGCAACGTTGCAACTCTGAGCAGGGTCCCACTTTGCGAGTATTACGTATATCGTGGGTGCACATGGAGCACGATTGAAATTATTCTTGGTTTTGAGCGGAATCCTATTGGGCAAAGGGGTTCCGGCTTGGGAGGTTGAGCGGCTCGGGTCCAGAGCCTTCCCGACGTGATGTCAAGTGTACCTGTTGAGGTTGGACAGACTCTTGCTAAAAGGTGAAGCACCCAGGCCTCCTCCCTAGCACATGCCCAAGACTGGGAGCCGGAGAAAATGGAGTGTCAATCTGTGGGCTTGTCAACCACCCTTCCATGCCTGATAAAGCCTCACCAGCTTGTTGCCCATCCTCTCATAGAGACCACCTTCCTTGATGATCATGAAAGTCACATGGAAATTGGAATGATTTGGCCAGCAACAACCCACTGCCCACAATCATCAAGAGCTTTGTTCAAAACGCACGGGTGATCCAAGGCACGTGTTGAAGAATTGAAATAAGGATCGCTCTGGTAAACTCCCACTACAGGACTCGGGAGTCGGACTGGGGACAGGAGTGAGGCCTCCGACTATTTGTAATCTACTCCTCCAAGCCCTATTAAGGTCTCCCCTATAGAGCCCCTGCAAGGGGACACATCAATGTGGCCCCCACATTAATTGCACTGCAGCCTCCATGAGCCCCCATGCCATGCTATAGCCGCCATAGCCAGCCTCCATGCTCCACATCCGCCATCCATGCGCGCCATAAGCTCCATATGGGGCTCATGGAGGTGCATAATTGCTACAGCTGCACCTATTATGTACTAGAGAACGGGCCATGTTTGGCCGATTCTGCCCTGCAAGCAGCGGCCTTTGGGTGAGCCCTATGGCCGTGCCCAGGGCAGAGTCGGCCAACGTGGCCCGTTCACGGGCGTTAAAAGCAGGTGTGGCGGATTCTCGCCGCGCTACGTGGTGCAATATGATTGAGGTTCGATTATCCCATATCGATTGCCCAGATTCAGAGCCCCGGAGAGGATATAAACGGGGCGAGCCTTAGGGGAAGGCGGGCGGGTCGATGGCTGCTGACATGGGCCTCGGTGGTGGTAGGTCTGCCATCCTCTGTGCGTAATCGGCCATCCCTACCGATTCTGCCCTAGGTGGCCAATTCGGCCCGAGAATTAGGCCGAAAAAGTGGCAGAATCCGCCACACCTGCTCTAACGAAACAATGTATAAAGTAGTCAACGTTGCGCCATGGAAGGACTACCTACCTCCTCACATCCAGAACGATCTTCGTGGGACCACCATGTGATGGAAGATAAGCCACCATAGGAACCCCCAAATATCCCTTCCTTGTGATACAAGACCCTGTCTTGGCCTATTCATAGTAAATGCCATTTGAGCAATCACTAGACCATTTGAGTCTATGATCACAGAAATTTGCAGGCCCAACCGTCTCTCTTTGAACCACCATACAGTGCCAGATGTGCCACCATAAGAAAAAAATAACACTAATAAATGAGGATGATAAGGTGAGTTAATTGACTCCCTAAAACTGCGCCATGATTGGTGTTGTTGATCACCATGTAATGTGCATAGCTGCACCACATTGGATAAAGAATGAACCAATACCAGGTCATCAGACAAATGTCTTTATAATTTTAGAGATGCATTGATCGAACTAACCTGAACTCTGTACTATGGAATTATGTGGAGTTGTTACTTAACAGAATTGGAGGCTGAATTAATTTCGTTGTGGGGCAACTTGCCGTGTCTTCAACTTGTGTGTTCAAATTACAAAATTGCAGTCACATACTCTCCCACCACACACTAGCAAACATTTGAGATCCATGCCTTGTTTATCTCTTTATACAAAAATTAGCTCCATGGCTGAAATTGCTAAGTCTAGATCAGACGAGCACTTCAGCTCATGCTTGGATTGCTACAGGAAGGAAGATAGTGGTTGCCTCTGAGAGATATCTCCCAACAACACATTGCAAATGTCCGCTTATACTTAGGTTCCATCTTTCATTGATTGATGTTATACGCCACCGAGCTATTTGTTGGCCCACGATACATATTACTACCTGCTTACATGTGTTCTGTGAATACTAACATTTGCGTAGAGGTAAACACAAGTAGTGATTCAGATGGTGAAGTACGTAGTGATGAAGACATCTGCAGTTGAATCAATTGTCTCAATATAGTATCTATAAGCTTGAATTTTCCGAACAACTTGTGCACATATTTGCTTTAGGCATGATATGATGTATTAGCTTTTCTAGTCTTCGTTTACTTCTAAGCATTACGAGAGTTCATTCGGGTACATGCAATAGTTTGTATCACGATTGAAAAGTAGTCTACCTAATCACAATGACAAATCGACGACGGTATACTAGATAAGGTCCCACAGTTGTTCATCGGGCTGCTGCGATTCAATCTGAATTATGTGAGCCCAGCGACAATGTTTCGGTCTCTCCTCCAAATGTGCCTACTTCATGCAAAGAGCTCGATCATATGTAGGAAGTATTGTCACAGGCGAGCCAGTGATTTCGAGAAAAACACGTACAAGCTCCAAACCATGTCGAAAATGGAAAGAAGAGACAACGATGGCAGCCATAGAGGCGATTGAAAATGGTGAAGTTGCCGCATGAAGACAATCTGGGATTCCAGAGTCCAGTATTAGAAGATGGATGTCTAGAGTTACTACTACCCAAAAATCTGGAATGAACACCGTGTTGACAACTGAGGAAGAAAAAGAATTGGTGGAAAGGATGTTGCAGTGTCAACAGGTTGGGACGTGTCAAAAGCTTGGATGACAACAACTTTGTTTGCCGATTGGCTTTGGCATTTTCAACGTAATGTTCCTGGAGGCATATATGTCGATAATAGATATTTGCTCATTTTGGACAATTGCAGTTCTCACATATCTGCGGATGCCATCAGCTTTGCCTCAAATGTAGGACTCGATATTCTAACAATTCCTGCATACACCTCTCACAAAATTGCAGCCTTTGTTTCTTGCTTCCATCCTTTCAAACATTATTTCAAGCTTGAAGTTTGTTCATGATGAAGCACCACGGAGAGGTTGGAAAAGAACAGCTAGCTTCTTTGGCGAGCAAAGCACTACAGCGTGCAATGACGGTGAATACCATTGAAATGGATTTAGGAGAACAGGCATATGGCCATTAAATCCAAATGCCTTGGATGGAGATTTTGGACCCAACGAAGATGTAGGGGCGTTGTTGTTGAGTTTGAGAGTTCCTACGAGTTCTAACGGCAGAGGGCCTTTGGATCGAGATGGTGTTGTGCATATGGATCCTTCAAATCATGTCAATGATGTTCTACGTATGAATCCTTCAAATCATGTCGATGCAGAGGTAAATGTGTTCGATGACAATGATGTATATTGACCTGACCTTTCACACTGCAGGAACCACCTGAGATGGTGATAACACGATCTTTGACAATACCATGTGTCTATCATACCCGAGTCTTTAAACCATGATTGAAGCTCCTTGTACTTTGAGTGATGGGATATGATATGCAGACAAATACGGATACGGCAACTGTGGATCAGCCTCCTCGATTTTAAATTACTAGGAGTGCTCTACTAACTAGCTTTGAGTACCAACAACATTTGTAAAACAAGATTGAGTGAAAAGCGGCCGCTATAGCAGAGAAAGAAAAAAAAGAATCGAACGGCAGACTGTTGTTGCACAGAGAAAGATGTGTTGTCGTGCGCATACATATCGCTACACAACTACATCGCTGTCCAAAACCACACAACACATGTGCACACCACACACTAGTATACCACTAGTCCACCATTAGTCCAGCCACTAGTCCAACCACTAGGCTACAACTAGTCAGTCACTAGGCTGCCACTATGCTGCCCACTATGGCAGTCACTAGTCCACACAATGATAAAGAAGAAGAATACAAGCACAAGCTCATGCGAGCTCACAAAGCTGAAGCATAAACTCATGCATATATAACCTCATCACTCAAATACAAGTCAAGCCAAGTGCACCCCACGCCATGGGGAATCCACACTACGGCGCCATAGCTAGGCGCGGTGAGGCTCAACTCGAGAAAGATGAGCCTTCCGCGCTTGCCGTGAAGATAACCACTCCAGGGCCTAAATCTGCCTTGACCCCTGGATTGATACTTGGGCCAATCCCAAATGTCAATATATAAAAGCTAGCTATTTCCTAGCTAGTTTCACACTAGTGGGAACTTGACAGCTGGTCGCATACATATCGCTACACATCGCTGTCCAAAACACACAACACATGTGCACACCACACACTAATATACCACTAGTCCAGCCACTAGTCCTTCTCAAGAGGTGGTGTCAAGCATCCCATATGCCAACCCCTTGAGCATCGATCACACACCAGCATGGTGGCTGCCCCTTTGGCAGACCCACAGAGCATGCACCTCAAACCTGCAGGTACCACTGCCAAGTTTGGGTCAACTCTGCCATCGACATTGGGAAGGTGACATGGCGCACAATTACGCACATGGTCCTTCCAAGTCATGCCATCCCGACCCTCTAAGATCAGGACCCCTGAGGGCAACACCTCTCGAACCCTCAGA
The DNA here is from genome assembly GCA_030704615.1 of Takakia lepidozioides. Taxonomy (NCBI): domain Eukaryota; kingdom Viridiplantae; phylum Streptophyta; class Takakiopsida; order Takakiales; family Takakiaceae; genus Takakia; species Takakia lepidozioides. The sequence continues at coordinate 77,886,160 of CM060731.1, forward strand.
ATAACACGCCCTGCAGTAACATCCAGAGTCGTAGGAGCAGTCTGCTGCAAATAAACATAGTCACCAGGGCTAAACCTCCGAACCCCAGGACGATATCCTCCACCACGTATAGTGGCATACCTCAACGTATCACGGTGCTGTGCAATGGCAAGGTTCTCAAAAGCCATGGGCATGACTTTCTTGAACAACTCTGCACGCTGATCACATGCACGTACCCACACGTCCGGATCGTCAAGGTTAAGGACTTGAGCAGTGTCCCTACGAATGGCTGCAGGCAAATCCGGCTCTCGGCCAAAGAGAAGGAATATGGTGAGAAGGAGGCAAGTGATGCTTGTTTGCTGAACCTGTAGCCCATGGCTAACCAAGGAACCTGAAGATCCCAATCTCCTAGGTGTCCCTTCTGCAAGCCATACTTGCGCAAACCCCTCTTCACCGTCTGAACAACTCTCTCTGCTAAGCCATCGGCCTCAGGATGATCCCGAGAAGTGGTGCGGTGGTCTATCAAGGCTTTATCACACAAAGCCTGAAACTCCCCCAAGAACTCTCTCCCTTGGTCCGTGAGTACCTCAGCTGGAGCACCAAATCGGCTAAGCACACGATCCAAGAATGCATACGCAGCCCCCTCACTAGCCTTGTCAGGCAATGGAACCAACTCAATCCACTTGGAGAAGTGCTCCACCATCACCAACACATATCTGTGGTGGCGCATAGTCAGTGGCAACGGTCCTGCGAAGTCAAGACTCCACCTGTAGCCCAATCCCATGATTGGTAAAGGATGCAACTGTGGTGTAGGGGCGTTGAATGAAGCACGCACCCTGTCACACACCATGCACCTAGCCACAACTGTTGCACCTCTGTATGCATACCACGCCACCAATACTGCCCCCTGCAGTAAACTGTGAGTGCGTCGCACTCCAAAATGCCCCAACTCCTCATGGGCATGCCGCACTAACCGTGCACGCTGTGTGGGGTGAGGCACAATCCTCACCCGACCATCCTCCCACACTCGAAGTAGGTGTATCCCCTCCCACTTGAACCTCTTGGCTCGTTGCAGGATCCGATCCCTCTCCCTGGCAGTCACATGGCTGCCGTGTCTCCCGTGCGGAGGTAGTCCAACACAGCCGAATCCTCATGTATATCTCTGGCACCACCTGGCTCATCACTAGCCTCAGGGTCCTCAGACACTCCGTCTACAGTCATCCCTGTTGTAGGTCCAACCTGACCTCCCGATGCCAAGATACACAAAAATGCAGATGCGTGCCATCCGGCACCATCTCCTCGTCCGTCTCACCATGCCACCGAGCTCCAGTGTCATCCTGCTGGCTCATGCATGGATTGCGACTCAATCCATCCGCATCCCGATTGACCAAACCCGGTCGATGCACAACCTGAAAGTCATACTCCTGGAGTATGAGTGCCCACCGTGCAAGCTTCCCCGTAAGCTTGTCTGACTCCATCAACCACTTGAGTGGCTGGTGATCCGTGACAAGGGTGAAAAGATTGCCGTATAGATAGCACCTGAAGTGTGCCACGGCCCACACTGCAGCTAAGCACTCTCCCTCATATGAGCTGTACTTAGCCTCTGCAGCGTTGTTCGAGCGGCTAGCATAAGCCACTACGAACTCTCTTCCCTCATCATCCACCTGTGTGAGCACCGCTCCAAGCCCCAGCATGCTCCAATCCGTATGCAGCTGAAAGGGACGCCCCCTGATAGGTCGTCTCAGGATAGGCGCCGAGGTCAACCTCGCCTTGAGCTCTTGAAAAGCTCGTTCCTGCTCATCTTCCCACTGCCACTCCTGGTCCACCTTGGTCAGCTTGGTTAGAGCCTTTGCAATGGTACTAAATCCCTTGACAAACCGTCTATAATAGTTTGCCAACCCCATGAAAGCTCGAACTCGGCTCACATCCGTGGGGCGTGGAATTTGTGCAATGGCCTCTACCTTAGTCTGCTGTACCCCCAATCCTCCAGGATATATCATGTGACCCAGATACTCAATCTGGTTGTGGAAAAACTTGCACTTCCCCGGATGCAACTTCAATCCGTGCGCTCTCAAGCGCTCCAATACCACCTGAAGGTGTCTCTCATGCTCCTCCATCGTAACTAAAGATGATGATGTCATCTATGTAGCACCGAGCAAAGTCCACCCTGCTAGAATCCTATCCATGACTCTCTGAAACTCTGCAGGAGCATTCTTAAGCCCAAATGGTAAGAACCGCCACTGATATAGGCAATCCTTGCCGTGCTCATTGATCCCCCAGAATGCCGTCTTCTGCTTGTCCGCCTCCTTGATTGGCAACTGGTGATATCCGGATCGTAAATCCAAAGTGCTAAAGGCCTTAGCATGCCCGATGGCATCAAAGATCTCCTCTGGTGTTGGCATGGCATACTTATCGGACTTGGTCTGACGATTTACAGGCCGGTAATCACCGCACATACGTCTCTCCGTCCAATTGCCATAGACATCCTTCTTGGCTGGCATCACTGTGGCTGAAGCATACTCTCCACCAGAGAGCTCACCAAACCTGCCTCCCAGAGATCTTGAGTCCTCATCTGAATCAAGACCTCTCCATGTCACTGTATCTATAGGGTCTCCGAAAGATTGGCGTGTCAGTGGCCAACTCAATACGGATCTCTTGACCCTTCAGTGCTCCCAAGTCCTTCAAACTGAAGGCAAAGCAATTCCTGTAAGCCCTCAGGAACCGCCGTATACGTCGTCTCTCTCCTCCGGTGACAATGGGTCCAATGTCAGGCTCCCAATTGTCCTCCGTAACTGCAACCTTAAGTCCAGTGGGCTTAGAGGTAGAGGACGCGTCCAGTGGTTGCTATGTTGCAACCTTGAGCAGTACTCCCTACCTGCTCAGTCAATGACAAGGCCTCATCCTGCCCCATCATCTCATCCTTGAGGACCTCCTCAACCCGAGAAGAATCCCCAACCTCATCCATCACAGCCGCCTTGGCTGCCAACTCCCTCTGAACCTCGAGCACCTCCCACGTGTGCCATGGATGCATGCACCCCGTGGTCCTCACATGCTCGCCCCCACTCACTGCCTGTACCGTCTCGGTAGGCAGAGAGACCATTGAGGGAAGTGTACTCCGCACTCTGCGTTGCTCAGCCAGAGCCAAGCTGATAATCCAGGTCAAGCAATTGAGATCCATTGCTTGCCCCAACACTTGACGACGTGATGCCTCAGAAAGAGACGACACCGCCGTGGTACCAGTGGTAAAACCCATTGCCCGCTCACGCTCGTCAGCATTAGGCTCCACTAACTGCTGCAACTGAGCATCCCACAGGAGGCCAGGTCCACTATCCCGGAAAGCATGCGATCCTGGGAAGCTGAGCAGTGTGTAGGTAATGCTGCTCGTGGTTGACCCACCTTGTTGACCACTGCCAAAGGCAAACGGTCATCGTGTCTCACACGCTGAGACTGCCTCCCTGTGTCCAGAATGCTATCCACTGTGAGATGTGCTGGCCGCTGCACCCCATCAAATGCACGCTTGAGCAGTGCGGGTGGCATCAAGTTAGTCCACCATAGCCGTGGACGATGAGCCCGTGACCCCACTGTAGCTGCATCTAGCAACACTGCTGACCCAAAGCCACGACCGGACTTGATGCACACTGGCCATCACCCTGGCCCGAGAATCGCCCATCAGTGGCACATTCTCCAAGATGTATGCTGGATACAGCTTGATGAAGCTGCAAGTGGCGCAAAACCCGCACCATCTCCCAAAACAGACCCGACCTCGAGTCTCGCAATCCATTGCCATGCCCGGCTGATGAATGCCCTTGGCAGGGCCAACCTGCCACTACCAGATCAATGGAGCCAACCCGCTCCAAATCCTGCGCCCCAGCAATGTCTGCTGGCAAGGCCTGCTGATATCCACGAATTGCAGACACCGACAACAACTCAGGGTACGCTGCACCAACTGAGCAACATGGCGAAGTGAAACGCGTCGTGCAGTCTCATCCCTCTCCACATACAGGTAACGCCGAACTCGTACACCTGCCTGTAACACAGCAGCCAATCCGGTGCTGATCCCGCCAAACAAGTCCAGAAGACAAATGCCTTCATCCGGATACTGCCACACAATAGGTGTGGTGTCCAATGGAGACAATTGAGGTGGTCCTGGTGCAATCCCCACACTCTCCTCCTCTCCTGACGGTACAAAAGCCTCCACCCAGGCTTGTTGCACCCGTCGATCAGCATCCCGCTGCAAATCCTTGCTCGTGCCCCACAATGGAGTCTGAGCAACCATGGTAGGCAACTCCGCCATACCATACATGTCATCCTGCTCTCCCGGAGGTGGTACATCCTCTGAATGAGCATTGCCCTCAAGCAACTCTCTAGGCCAACTCACTGCCGCTGTGAATGCTGCTAGTGTCGGCATCTTGCCTCGCTGGGCAACCGCAACTCCTCCTATGAACGTCACAGGGAGCTGCACACGCCGGCCCTCCCCTGACTGCCATGCAGGCCTATAGGAAGCTGACTCCTCCCAAAAATCCAGGGTGAAGCCCATGGGGTACAACACTGCCCCACCAACCAGGACATCGTATGAGACGCGTCTGTCACAATGGCCTTGGCTCGCATCACTGAGCCATCTGTAGGGTGATCCGGCCGTAGTCTGATAGCCAACTCACGCCGTGTCATGCCCCGAGCCTGCTCCGATCCTCCAGAGACGTCTGTATCTGGAAAGGACAAGGCTCCATATCCGCCTCCGTGAGGCCCAAGCCTGCAATAGCAGCTCTGCCCAGCATCAATGGCTGAGCTCCCGAGTCCAACAAGACCCGCAGTGGCCGGTACCTCTTGCCTGCCGGTCCACTCAAACAGAAAATGCCATCCTGGTTGTCTAACATGACAACTCCAGGTGTCACCATGGCGCGCTCAATGGCTGGCCTAGCTGGCAGCTCCATCAACCTGGCAGCTGCAGCTTGCCATGGCGCCGCCGTGGCAGTCTTGACCCTCAAATCCGAGGATCCCTCCGGCACTACACCTCCCACTATCTCCGCAGAAGATGAAGTAACCTCCCCTCTCACAGAGTGTAGCTGCCAGCCTGAACACCTCAGCTGGTCTTACCCCCGGCGTCGCAATCATGGTAGCCGAGAACAATGGAGCCTGGCACACAGATGTGGCCGCTCCTAGCAGCACACTAGCTGCCGTAGCCTTGGCAACACTAGGTAGTGGTGCTACCCGTGTAGCTCTCCCCAATGGCATAGTAACCTCCGCCTCGGTAACAGTCGGGCGAGAACTAGGTGCCATGGATGGCGTCGACACTGTCTCCGCCAATGTGAATGACTGAGGAAGCCTAGCCTGACGGCTTGCCTCCCCACGCTGTGGATCCAACTCCACCTCTGCACCTCGTGGCTCAGGAACTCGTGCTGCTCCTCGAGTCACGGCTGCAGCAGACTCCACCTGCACTAGTGGTAGTGCTGCTCCACACATGAATCCCATGCCTCCCATATCTCCTCCCTCAGGAGCAGGAGGTGGACCATCCGGCCTTAGAGCCGGTACCACCTGAGCTGTAGCCATGGCAGCGAGCCTCTGCTCTAGCTGCTGAAGCCGGTTGGCCATGCCTTGGTCAACACCCTGACCTCCGCGTCCTTGGCCATGTTGAGCTTGCCCTTGGCCTGCACCTCGTGGCTGGCCACCTCGTCCTCTCTGGGCTGCTCCACCTCGCCCCCGGCCACCATTGTTCCCTTGGAACTGGCCTGGGCGCAACTCAGGATGCAAACCATAACACTGGGCCTCTCCATGCCCGTGCTTGCCACAATGCCCACACTGCAACTGTGCAGGCTGTGCATGTGCCGGCCCTTTGCCTCCCTCTGGGCAATCCTTCTTGACATGGGTCCTCCACATGTCCAGCACACCACATCCGCCCGTTGTTGGCCAGCAAATGAAGGGAGAGACCCCTGCATCTGAGGTCCTCTCTGCCCTTCCCTGAGCTTCACCTGAGCCCCTTGTTGCCTTGAGCACGTTGAGGTAGTGGTTGGCTAGGAGCACCACTACCCCGTGGTGTCTCCTTAGCAAATCCCACCATGACCACTCGTTCCTCCACCATGTTGAGCTCTATCCGCTCTGCCAGCAAAAAACACATTTGCTAAGGTGGGTTGGGCCGCTTGTAGGAGAGTTGCATCCCGCACCCTTCTCCTCAGCTCCTTGTCCAATATCCCATACCAGAATTGGACTGCCTGAGCTTCCGTAACCCCTTGGGTTACATTTATCAAGCGCCTCATGCGAGTGAAAGCCTCCCTCAAGCTCTCGGTCGGCTTCCGTTGGAACTCTTGCAAGCTCCGCAACTTCTCTGTCCTCACCCCTTGGTAGTTCCCTCTCAACTCTTCGAAGAACTCCACAACAGGGGTTGAAGGCAGGCACGGGCTAGTGCTGGTGCGGTAGTGGCTTGGGTGGACGTCGTAGCTACTGTACCACCAGTCCCACTAGCTGCTTGCTGAAGCTGCCGGTGCAGCGGCAGGTGTAGCCACTGCCCTCGTGGCTCTAGTGCCCCTAGTGATGGAGACATAGTCGGGTGACCAGTACATCCTCCACTCCTCGATCTCAACCTCATGCCCCCGCCTGAACTCATGGTAATCATCCATAGGCGGCCCCTCAAGGTGCTGAAACAGCCCTTCCATGCCATGAAAGGCGTAAATAGTTGTGGATTGCGCATTTGCTGCAAATCACACCAACTATCAAACTCTTGGATAAAATCATCCAACTCGATGGTGCCCACCGCCCCAGAGTACCTTCGTGGCCCCTTGGTAGCTCCATACATCTCCTCCATTGTGTCCCACAACAATGGCAAAGAAACAACTTGCACCGCCGGTATGAGTCCTCCTGATTCACAATCCGAATCAGAACCTTCCGTAGAAGACACAGGAGGTGAAGGTGGCCTAAACCGCACACCTCGTCTCGTGTACCCACTAGTATCGCTAGTGCTCGAACCGGCACTGTCCCCAGCAACTAGTGGCACCTCCGTGTTGACACTCAACCGGTCATGAACATGTCCTAACCCCCTCTCCACAAGGTAACCGGGTAGAGAACCTTTGCGGCTTATGGTTTGGAATACTAAGTTCCTAACATAGCCTACACTGTACCTGCATCCACCGCAAGCACTCCTATGGTTGGCTGGTCATCACCTCCAACCTCACCACAGGAGAAACAATGATGGTCTGGCTGGTCATCACCCCAGCCTCACCATCGACAGCATGCTCTAGGACTGGCCGGTGATCAAATCCGGACCAATCACCTATAAAAACAAGCGCCCACACAAAACTAGCATGGCGCACAGTCAAGCATGCAGGTATGGAGGGGATCCAAACACAAGAAATCAGAACGACAACTCCCCCACACCAAAAACAACTCCACGGTGTTGCTCCTGCAAGGACACCCCAGCCCAAACCCGGACTGACTCTTGCCTCCACCTACGGAAAGGTCTTGGCCTAATGAGAGGGTGGAAACTACGAGGAAGAGAAGCTAAAGCAATGCCTAACCCCAGCATGCCCTCATCCCAACACTCTCTTCCCTCACTTGCATGACCATGGGAATATCATGAAGATACTCCTCAAACCGCCCTCCACGAGCTTCAAAATTCGGCCTTCAAGACCACATGCCAGTCCTTAGGCAGTCCACCAGTGCCTCCACGAGTCAGCACAGGCCGTCCACAGGTCAACACGGGCCACCACAGACCAGCACAGGCCCACACAGCTCACTGGTCACAGCCGTCACAGTCACACAGGTCACACACACACAGCACAGCCCGTCACACCCACACACATTTCACAGTCACAGCCCCACACACACACAGCCCCTCACAGTTTCACAGCCCCAAAGGCCTCCTGTCACAGCCCTCACAGCCCGTCACAGGCCTGCCTGTCACAGGTTGTTCACAGCCCGTCACAGCCCCACAGGCCACTTCACAGCCCGTTCATTTGCCTTTCCCTTCACAGCCTGTCACAGAGCCCGTCACAGCCCCACAGGCCTGCCCACAGCCCCTCACAGCCCCTCACAGCCCCGCCACACAGCCTGTCACAGGCCCCACAGGCCACTCATGCAGTTTAGCCATTTCTCCAAGGGGTTTAGCCACGCCAAGCTAGGGTTTGTGTCTCTTGGACTCTAGGCTTCTTTCCACCGAGCTATGGCGGCTGTGAGGAAATCAGCAAGGTATTCTTGCTCTTTCGGCTCCCACACACCACCATAGTAGCCCTAAGCCATGAGGTGGTTGCCACAAACCAAGCCTTCTTTCTCACTTAGCCTCCCCAAACACGCCACTAAACTCAATGGCAAACAACCAAGCCCTGCTGGTTCCCAGCCCTTGTGAGCACTCATTCAAGCACTCTCCTTGGCCATAGCATCTGTCTTAGAGCCTATTCCAGCCCCCTACACCTGCTGCTTCAAGAGTTGCGCTCCCTTCAAGCTTGAAGTTGAAACCCCAACTCACATAGGCCCTACAAGTGCTTTTCTTTCACTCCAAGTGGAAACCAGCCCTAGACCTTCCGTTCTAGCTCTCTAAAGCTTGAAAACAAGAGCCTCAATGGGCTGAAGGCATGCTCCACACATGCCCCACTCTCACCATAAGAGAATCAGCTCCTTTGCTTCATTTCTTGCACCCACAACCTGAAAATACAAGCTTCAGCAGGCTGAAAGCATGCTCACATGCCCTACAGGGAAACCAGCCCCTTCCTTCCTTTCTTGCACTCCCAACCTGAAAGTGCAAGCCTTCACCAGGCTGATAGCATGCTCCACACATGCATTGCCTCACATAAGGGAAGTACAGCCCTTCCCTCTTCCTTGCTTGCCCTCCAAGCTTGAAGATGGCTCTTCAATGAGCTGAATACATGCTCCACACATGCAACCTCTTCACACAAGAGATATCAGCCCCCTATCTTGGCTCCTTGGCTCCTTGATGCTCTCTAAGACAAGACTAAGCACTCCACAGCATTTGCCAAGCTCCTGAAACCCTAGCTTACATTTCCAGCCACAAGACACTTCTCTTGTGTGCAAGAGCTCTTCTTCCAAGCTCTGAAACCCTAGGTGCACATTCCATGGCCTTGCCGCACCTCTTAGCTCCTGTTCCAGCCCTGCTCTTGCCATGACAAGAGCCCTCTCAATGCTGAAGCTCGAGATTGAAACCCAATCTCACCATACTCCACAAAGTGCACTGATTTGCCCCAAGCCAAATCAGCCCTTTCGCTTGGTCTTGCAATCCTTCACACAATGAAAGCTCGCATTCCCCAGTCCAGTTCTCAGCTTTGCCACCAAAGCCACTATAACCTGCTCTTGACTGGTCCTCTTCCCAATCGTGCTTGCTCATGCATGTACACAATCTGAAACCATCAAGGTGCTTTGGAATTACGTGCAGCATGATGCTTTCATCTCTGAAGCTGAAATCGAATGCCAAGGTCTACCACCTCGTAACCCACATCGCCTCTGCTTCTAACAACCAAGAGCTCCACGGTGCTCTTTGCATAACAACTTGGTTTCTCTCATTCTCAAGCAAAAACCACAAGTGCTACAACTAACTCGTATGTGGCACTTACAGATACGAGCTCATCTTTCTCGAGTGATAAAGAAGAAGAATACAAGCACAAGCTCATGCGAGCTCACAAAGCTGAAGCATAAACTCATGCATATATAACCTCATCACTCAAATACAAGTCAAGCCAAGTGCACCACACGCCATGGGGAGTCCACACTACGGCGCCATAGCTAGGCGCGGTGAGGCTCAACTCGAGAAAGATGAGCCTTCCGCTCTTGCCGTGAAGATAACCACTCCAGGGCCTAAATCTGCCTTGACCCTTGGATTGACACTTGGGCCAATCCCAGATGTCAATATGTAAAAGCTAGCTATTTCCTAGCTAGTTTCACACTAGTGGTAAAATAACTTGACAGTGTTGTCAAAGAGACCAAGGCATTGGCCAAATTAGAAGAAAATAAGTTCGAACCTTTGGTATGCTCAGCAAGATCTCATCTTTGTCAAAATTTTCAAGGCACAAGTGTTGCCGATAGATGCATACAGACCAAAATCGCTACCGAGTTCTGTAGAAGCCACGAATGCTAGAGCCCTTCGTATCCAGAAGATGAAATTGCATCGATCAAGGATCAGTGAGGTAGGATAAGAGAAATGTTTCAAAGCTTGACTCTTTCTTGTGACATTAATCTGGATTGAATTTTCATGATCGTGTCGTGCGCATATATATCGCTACACAACTACATCGTTGTCCAAACCACACAACATATGTGCACACCAAACACTAGTCTATCACTAGTGCACCACTAGGCTGCCACTAGACAACCACTTGTCACCACTAGTGCAGCCACTACTCCAACACTAGGCTGCCATTAGCCACCACTAGTGCAGCCACTAGTCCATCCAAATAAATAAAGAAGAATACAAAACAAGCTCATGCGAGCTCACAAAGCTGAAGCATAAACTCATGCATATATACCTCTCACTCATCATCAAATACAAGTCAAGCCAAGTGCACCCCACGCCATGGGGAATCCACACTACGGCGCCATAGCTAGGCGCGGTGAGGCTCAACTCGAGAAAGATGAGCCCACCGCGATTTGCCGTGAAGATAACAACGTCAGGTGCCCAAACATGTATTGGCCCCTGAATTGACACTTGGGTCAATCCCAAATGTCAATATATAAAAGCTAGCTATTTCCTAGCTAACTTCACACTAGTGGTAAAATAACTTGACAACTGTCGTGCGCATACATATCGCTACACAACTACATCGCTGTCCAAACCACACAACTTATGTGCACACCAAATACTAGTCTATCACTAGTGCACCACTAGTGCACCACTAGGCTGCCACTAGACAACCACTAGCCACCACTAGTGCAGCCACTAGTCCAACACTAGGCTGCCATTAGCCACCACTAGGCTGCCACTAGTCTATCACAATCGCCCCCCTAGCTGGCGCTTAGGTCCCTCTAAGTCCAGGTAGCCACAAGATGTGATAGTGGCCATAGCCTCACTAAGTCCTCCACCATTGTCCCTACTACACTCAAACTCAATAGATCAAGAGGCCGGGTACAAGAGTTGCCCCATCGTTAGTCGTCGTCTTGCAATCTGTGAACTTGAGCCCGAGATCTTGGGTATTGACTCCTATGAGCTTGGCCTCCCATGTCTTGTGAGCTGCCACTAGTCATATCCACTGCCACTATCCCAAGCAGTGTGGACATAACCAATCTCCATCAGGAACCCTCTCAAGAGGTGATGTCAAGCATCCCATGTGCCAACTTCTTGAGCATCGATCACACACCAGCATAGTAGCGGCACCACGAGCATGCCCACATAGCATGCAACGCAATCCTGCAGGTACCACTACAAGGTTGGGATCTATCCTCCCATCCACATGTGGAAGGTGACATGGCGCACAATTACGCACATGGTCCTCCATACCATGCCATCTCGACCCTCCAGAATCAACACTCCTGAAGGCAACACCTCCTTGACCCTTAGAATCACACGTCTTACTGTGACATCCAAGGTTGTAGGCGCCGTTTGCTGCAAATACACATAGTCCCCAGGGTGAAAACGCCGAACACCTGGCCGATATCCCCCTCCACGTATAGTGGCATACCTCAATGTGTCTCGGGTTGGGCAATAGCAAGATTCTCAAAAGCCATAGGCATGACTCTCTTGAACAACTCTGCCCGCTGGGCACATGCTTGTGTCCACACATTCGGATCATCAAGGTTGAGGACTACTGCAGCCTCCCTGCGAATAGACGTAGGCAAATCTGGCTCTCGGCCAAAGAGAAGGAAATATGGTGAGAAAGAGGCAAGTGATGTTTGCTTGCTAAACTTGTAGCCCATGGCTAGCCAAGGTACCTGAAGATCTCAATCTCCTAGGTGTCCTTTTTGCAAGCCATACTTGCGCAAACCCCTCTTCACTGTCTGCACCACTCTCTCTGCCAAGCCATCGGCCTCAGGATGATCCCGAGAAGTGGTACGGTGGTCTATCAAGGCTTTATCACACAAAGCCTGAAACTCCCCCAAGAACTCTCTCCCTTGGTCCGTGAGTACCTCAGCTGGAGCACCGAATCGGCTAAGCACACGATCCAGGAATGCATACGCAGCCCCCTCACTAGCCTTGTCAGGCAATGGAACCAACTCAATCCACTTGGAGAAGTGCTCCACCATCACCAACACATATCTGTGGTGACGCATCGTCAGTGGCAAGGCCCTGCGAAGTCAAGACTCCACCTGTGCCCAATCCCATGATGGTAAAGGATGCAATTTGTGTGTAGGGGCGTTGAATGAAGCACGCACCTTGTCACACACCATGCACCTAGCCACAAACTATTGCACCTCTGTGTGCATACCATGCCACCAATACTGCCCCTACAGTAAACTATGAGTGCGTCGCACTCCAAAATGCCCCAACTCCTCATGGGCATGCCACACTAACTGTGCACGCTGTGTTGGGTGAGGCACGATCCTCACCCAACCATCCTCCCACACTCGAAGCAGGTGTATCCCCTTCCACTTGAACCTCTTGGCTTGTTGTAGGATCCGATCCCTCTCCTTGGCAGTCACACTAGCTGCCGTGTCTCTAGTGCGGAGGTAGCCAACACAACCGAATCCTCATGTATATCTCTGGCACCACCTGACTCATCACTAGCCTCAGGGTCCTCAGACACTCCATCTACAGTCATCCTTATTGTAGGTCCAACCTGACCTCCCGATGCCAAGATACACAAAAAGACAGATGCATGCCATCCCGGCACATCTCCTTGTCCGTCTCACCATGCCACCGAACTCCAGTGTCATCCTGCTGGCTCGTGCATGGATTGCGACTCAATCCATCCGCATCCCTATTGACCAAACCTGGTCGATGCACTACCTGAACATGTCTCTCATGCTCCTCCACCGTAGCACGAGAGACAAAGCAATTCCTGTAAGCCTCAGGAACCGCCGTATACGTCGTCTCTCTCCTCTAGTGACAATAGTCCAATGTCAGGCTCCCAATTGCCCTTTGTAACTGCAACCTTAAGTCCAGCAGACTTAGAGGTAGAGGACGCGTCCCGTTGCTATGCCGCAACCTCTTGAGCAGTACTCCCTACATGTTCAGTCAATGACAAGGCCTCATTGCCCCATCATCTCATCCTTGAGGACCTCCTCAACCCGAGAAGAATCCCCAACCTCATCCATCACAGCCGCCTTGGCTGCCAACTCCCTCTGAACCTCGAGCACCTCCCACATGTGCCATGGATGCATGCACCCCGTGGTCCTCACATGCTCGCCCCCACTCACTGCCTGTACCGTCTCGGTAGGCAGAGAGACCATTGAGGGAAGTGTACTCCGCACTCTGCGTTGCTCAGCTAGAGCCAAGCTGATAATCCAGGTCAAGCAACTGGAGATCCATTGCTTGCCCCAAGACTTGACGAGTGATGCCTCAGAAAGAGACGACACCGCCGTGGTACCAGTGGTAAAACCCATTGCCCGCTCACGCTCGTTCAGCATTAGGCTCCACAACTGCTGCAACTTAGCATCCCACAAGAGGCCAGGTCCACTATCCCGGAAAGCATGCGATCCTGGGAAGCTGAGCAGTGTAGGTAATGCTGCTCGTGGTTGACCCACCTTGTTGACCACTGCCAAAGGCAAACGGTCATCGTGTCTCACACGCTGAGACTTGCTCCCTATGTCCAAAATGCTATCCACTGTGAGGTGTGCTAGCCGCTGCACCCCATCAAATGCACGCGTTAAGCAGTGCGGGTGGCATCAAGTTAGTCCACCATAACCGTGGACGATGAGCCCGTGACCCCACTACAGCTGCATCCAGCAACATTGCTGACCCAAACCACGACCGGACTTGATGCACACTGGCCATCACCTGGCCCGAGAATCGCCCATCAGTGGCACATTCTCCAAGATGCATGCTGGACATACAGCCTGATGAAGCTGTAAGTGGCGCAAAACCCGCCCCATCTCCCAAAACAGACCCGACCTCGAGTCTCGCAATCCATTGCCATGCCCGGCTAATGAATACCCTTGGCAGGGCCAACCTGCCACTATCAAATCAATGAAGCCAACCCGCTCCAAATCCTGCGCCTCTAGCAAGAGAATGTCTGCTGGCAAAGGCCTGCTGATATCCACGAACCGTAGACACCGACAACAACTCAGGGTACTGCTGCACCAACTGAGCAATATGACGGAGTGAGACGCGTCGTGCAGTCTCATCCCTCTCCACATACAAGGTAGCCGAACTCGTAGACCTGCTTGTAATACAGCAGCCAATCCGGTGCGGATCCCGCCAAACAAGTCCAGGAGACAAATGCCTTCATCCAGATACTGCCACACACAGGTGTGGTGTCCAATGGAGACAATTGAGGTGGTCCTGGTGCAATCCCCACACTCTCCTCCTCTCCTGATGGTACAAAAGCCTCCACCCAGGCTTGTTGCACCCGTCGATCAGCATCCCGCTGCAAATCCTTGCTCGTGCCCCACAATGGAGTCTGAGCAACCATGGTAGGCAACTCGCCATTACCATACATGTCATCCTGCTCTCCCGGAGGTGGTACATCCTCTGAATGAGCATTGCCCTCAAGCAACTCTCTAGGCCAACTCACTGGCGTGAATGCTGCTAGTGGTCGGCATCTTGCCTCGCTGGGCAATCGCAACTCCTCATATGAACGTCACAGGGAGCTGCACGCGCCGGCCCTCCCCTGACTGCGATCAGGCCTATAGGAAGCTGACTCCTCCCAAAATCCAGGGTGAAAGCCCATGGGGTACAACACTGCCCACCAACCAGGACATCGTATGAGACTGCGTCTGTCACAATGGCCTTGGCTCGCATCACTGAGCCATCTATAGGGTGATCCGGCCGTAGTTTGATAGCCAACTCACGCCGGTGCAATGCCCCGAGCCTGCTCCGATCCTCCCTGAGACGTCTGTATCTGGAAAGGACAAGGCTCCATATCCGCCTCCGTGAGGCCCAAGCCTGCAATAGCAGCTCTGCCAGCATCAATGGCTGAGCTCCCGAGTCCAACAAGACCCGCGTGGCCGTACCTCTTGCCTGCCGGTCCACTCAAACAGAAATGCCATCCTGGTTGTCTAACATGACAACTCCAGGTGTCACCATGGCGCGCTCAATGGCTGGCCTAGCTGGCAGGCTCCATCAACCTGCAGCTGCAAAGCTTGCCCATGGCGCCGCCGTGGCAGTCTTGACCCTCAAATCCGAGGATCCCTCCGGCACAACACTCCCACTATCTTCCGCAGAAGAATGAAGTAACCTCCCCACTCTCACAGATGTTGTAGCGAGCTTGAACACCTCACTTTGTTTTACCCCCGGCGTCGCAATCATGGTAGCCGAGAACAATGGAGCCTGACACACAGATGTGGCGCTCCTAGCAGCACACTAGCAGCCGCCAGCCTTGGCAACACTAGGTAGTGGTGCTACACGTGTAGCTCTCCCCCAATGCATAGTAACCTCCGCCTCGGTAACGTACCGTCAGGGCGAAACTAGGTGCCATGGATGGCGTCGACACTGTCTCCGCCAATGTGAATGACTGAGGAAGCCTAGCCTGACGGCTTGCCTCCCCACGCTGTGGATCCAACTCCACCTCTGCACCTCGTGGCTCAGGAACTCGTGCTGCTCCTCGAGTCACGGCTGCAGCAGACTCCACCTGCCTAGTGGTAGTGTCTGCTGCCACACATGAATCCCCATGCCTCCCATATCTCCTCTCTCAGGAGCAGGAGGTGGACCATCCGGCCTTAGAGCCGTTACCACCCTGAAGCTGTAGCCATGGCAGCGAGCCTCTGCTCCAGCTGCTGAAGCCGGTTGGCTAGGCCTTGGTCAACACCCTGACCTCCGCGTCCTTGGCCACGTTGAGCTTGCCCTTTGGCCTGCACCTCGTGGCTGGCCACCTCGTCCTCTCTGGGCTGCTCCATCTCGCCCCCGGCCACCATTGTTCCCTTGGAACTGGCCTGGGCGCAACTCAGGATGCAAACCATAACACTGGCCTCTCCATGCCCGTGCTTGCCACAATGCCCACACTGCAACTGTGCAGGCTGTGCATGTCCGACCCTTGCCTCCTTCTGGGCAATCCTTCTTGACATGGGGTCCTCCTTATGTCCAGCACACCACCTCTGCCTGTTGTTGGCCAGCAAATGAAGGGAGAGACCCCTGCATCTGAGGTCCTCTCTGCCCTTCCCTGAGCTTCACCTGAGCCCGTTGTTGCCTTGAGCACGTTGAGGTAGTGGTTGGCTAGGAGCACCACTACCCCGTGGTGTCTCCTTAGTAAATCCCACCATGACCACTCGTTCCTCCACCATGTTGAGCTCTATCCGCTCTGCGAGCAAAAACACATTTGCTAAGGTGGGGTTGGGGCCGCTTGTAGGAGAGTTGCATCCCGCACCCTTCTCCTCAGCTCCTTGTCCAATATCCCATACCAGAATTGGACTGCCTGAGCTTCCGTAACCCCTCGGGTTACATTTATCAGCGCTCATGCGAGTGAAAGCCTCCCTCAAGCTCTCGGTCGGCTTCCGTTGGAACTCTTGCAAGCTCCGCAACTTCTCTGTCCTCACCCCTTGGTAGTTCCCTCTCAACTCTTCGAAGAACTCCACAACAGGGTTGAAGGCAGGCACGGGTACTAGTGCTGGTGCGGTAGTGGCTTGGGTGGACGTCGTAGCTACTGTACCACCAGTCCCACTAGTTCCACTGCTACTTGCTGAAGCTGCCGGTGCAGCGGCAGGTGTAGCCACTGCCCTCGTGGCTCTAGTGCCCCTAGTGATGGAGACATAGTCGGGTGACCAGTACATCCTCCACTCCTCGATCTCAACCTCATGCCCCCGCCTGAACTCATGGTAATCATCCATAGGCGGCCCCTCAAGGTGCTGAAACAGCCCTTTCCATGCCATGAAAGGTGTAAATAGTAGTGGATTGCGCATTTGCTGCAAATCACACCAACTATCAAACTCTTGGATAAAATCATCCAACTCGATGGTGCCAACCGCCCCGGAGTACCTTCGTGGCCCCTTGGTAGCTCCATACATCTCCTCCATTGTGTCCCACAACAATGGCAAGGAAACAACTTGCACCGCCGGTATGAGTCCTCCTGATTTACAATCCAAATCAGAACCTTTCGTAGAAGACACAAGAGGTGAAGGTGGCCTAAACCGCACACCTCATCTCGTGTACCCACTAGTATCGCTAGTGCTCCAACCGGCACTGTCCCCAACAACTAGTGGCACCTCCGTGTTGACAAACTGTCACTCAACTGGTCATGAACATGTCCCTAACCCCCTCTCCACAAGGTAACCGGGTAGAGAACCTGTTGCAGCTTATGGTTTGGAATACTAGGTTCCTAACATAGCCTACACATGTACCTGCATCCACCGCAAGCACTCCTATGGTTGGCTGGTCATCACCTCCAGCCTCACCACAGGAGAAACAATGATGGTCTGACTGGTCATCACCCTAGCCTCACCATCGACAGCATGCTCCAGGACTGGCCGGTGATCCAATCCGGACCAATCACCTATAAAAACAAGCGCCCACACAAAACTAACATGGCGCACAGTCAAGCATGCAAGTATGGAGGGGATCCAAACACAAGAAATCAAAACGACAACTCCCCCATACCAAAAACAACTCCACGGTGTTGCTCTTGCAAGGACACCCCAGCCCAAACCCGGACTGACTCTTGCCTCCACCTACGGAAAGGTCTTGGCCTAATGAGAGGGTGAAAAACTACGAGGAAGAGAAGCTAAGGCAATGCCTAACCCCAGCATGCCCTCATCCCAACACTCTTCATCTCCTCTCTTCCCTCACTTGCATGACCATGGGAATATCATGAAGATACTCCTCAAACCGCCCTCCACGAGCTTCAAAATTCGGCCTTCAAGACCACATGCCAGTCCTTAGGCAGTCCACCAGTGCCTCCACGAGTCAGCACAGGCCATCCACAGGTCAACACGGGCCACCACAGACCAGCACAGGCCCACATAGCTCACTAGTCACAGCCGTCACAGCCCCACACAGGCCACAGCCTGTCACAGCCCTACACAGGTTACAGGGTCACAGCCCCACAGGCCGCAGCTTGTCACAGCCCGTCACAGCCCCAAAGGCCACATGCCACAGCCTGTCACAGCCCATCACAACCCCAAAGGCCACAGGCACAGCCTGTCACAGCCCTACACAGGTTACAGGGTCATAGCCCCACAGGCCGCAGCTTGTCACAGCCCGTCACAGCCCCAAAGGCCACATGCCACAGCCTGTCACAGCCCATCACAACCCCAAAGGCCACAGGCACAGCCTGTCACAGCCTGTCACAGCCCTACAAAGGTCAGAGGGTCACAGCCCCAAAGGCCACAGCCCGTCACAACCCCACAGGCCATAGAGCACAGCCTGTCACAGCCCACCACAGTCTGTCACAGCCCATCACAGCCCGTCACAGCCCCACATGCCACTCATGACAGTTTAGCCATTTCTCCAAGGGGTTTAGCCACGCCAAGCTAGGGTTTGTGTCTCTTGGACTCTAGGCTTCTTTGCACTGAGCTATGGCAGCTGTGAAGAAATCAACAAGATATTCTTGCTCTTTTGGCTCTCACACACCACCAATAGTAGCCCTAAGCCATGAGGAAGATGGTTGCCACAAACCAAGCCTTCTTTATCACTTAGACTCCCCAAACACGCCACTAAACTCAATGGCAAACAACCAAGCCTTGCTGGTTTCCAGCCCTTGTGAGCACTCATTCAAGCGTTTTCCTTGGCCATAGCATATGTCTTAGAGCCTATTCCAGCCCCCTACACCTGCCACTTCAAGAGCCATGCTCTATCTAGGCTTGAGGTTGAAACCCCACCTCACACATGCCCTACAAGTGCTTTTCTTTCACCCAAGTGGGAACCAGCCCTAGCCCTTCCATTCTAGCTCTCTAAAGCTTGAAAACAAAAGCCTAATGGACTGAAGGCATGCTCCACACATGCCCCACTCTCACCACAAGAGAATCAGCCCATTTGCTTTCTTTCTTGCACCTACCAACCTGAAAATACACGCTTCAGCGAGCTGGAAGCATGCTCCACACATGCCCTACAGGGAAACCAGCCCCCTCCTTCTTTTCTTGCACTCCCACACCTGAAAGTACAAGCCTTCAACAGGCTGAAAGCATGCTCCACACATGCATTGCTCTCACATAAGGGAAGTCAGCCCTTTCCTCTTCCTTGCTTGCCCTCCAAGCTTGAAGATGGAAGCTTCAATGAGCTGAATACATGCTCCACACATGCAACCTCTTCACACAAGAGGTATCAGCCCCCTATCTTGGATCCTTCGCTCCTTGATGCTCTCTAAGACAAGACTAAGCACTCCACAGCCCTTGCCAAGCTCCTGAAACCCTAAGGCTTACATTTCCAGCCACACGACACTCCTCTTGTGGTGCAAGAGCTCTTCTTCCAAGCTCTGAAACCCTAGGTGCACATTCCATGGCCTTGCCGCACCTCTTAGCTCCTGTTCTAGCCCTGCTCTTGCCATGACAAGAGCCCTCTCAATGCTGAAGCTCGAGATTGAAACCCAATCTCAACATACTCCACAAAGTGCACTGATTTGCCCCAAGCCAAATCAGCCCTTTCGCTTGGTCTTGCAATCCTTCACACAATGAAAGCTCGCATTCCCAAGACTAGTCCTCAGCTTTGCCACCAAAGCCACTCTAACCTGCTCTTGACTGGTCATCTTCCCAATCGTGCTTGTTCATGCATGTACACAATCTAAAACCATCAAGGTGCTCTGGAATTACGTGCAGCATGGTGCTTTCATCTCTGAAGTTGAAGATCGAATGCCAAGGTCTACTACCTCGTAACCCACATCGCCTCCGCTTCTAACAACCAAGAGCTCCACGGTGCTCCTTGCATAACAACCTGGTTTCTCTCATTCTCAAGCAAAAACCACAAGTGCTACAACTAACTCGTATGTGGCACTTACAGATACGAGCTCATCTTTCTCGAGTGATAAAGAAGAAGAATACAAGCACAAGCTCATGCGAGCTCACAAAGCTGAAGCATAAACTCATGCATATATAACCTCATCACTCAAATACAAGTCAAGCCAAGTGCATCCCACGCCATGGGGAATCCACACTAAGGCGCCATAGTTAGGCACGGTGAGGCTCAACTCGAGCAAGATGAGCCCACTGCGATCTGTCGTGAAGATAACAACGTCAGGTGCCCAAACATGTATTGGCCCCCTGGATTGACACTTGGGTCAATCCCAAATGTCAATATATAAAAGCTAGCTATTTCCTAGCTAACTTCATACTAGTGGTAAAATAACTTGACAATCGGCACATTCTGCTCCACCAAGGAAGTAAAAAAACCTTAAATGCAACATGTATCGCGCGCCACGATGGGGCCTTAGAGCATCTCCACCGGGGGTCCCTAATGCCCTGACAACGGCAAAGGAGCCCCCGGCCCTGGTATCCGCACCCCCGGGGCCCGTACTTTCGTGCAGGATATAGGTCATCTAGGCCCGGCCGGTACCTGCTGGAGCGACTCAAAAACACGACTGAGGATAAGGCGGCGTCTGTCCAGGTGGTCCCTCCGGAGCAAGGCACGTCAGCCAAAAAGACATGTGCAGGGTAGTTTGATGGGGTTGCCGCTGGGAGAGCGGAGTGTTGGAGGCCGCATGAGATTATTGTTGCATTGTTGTTTGGTGTACCCCGGTGGAGATGCTCTTAGACACACTGTTTCACGGCATTTGGTTGCACCGCATTGCAAACTACCTGCGCCACACCCTGACTTGGACCCCTAAGATTGGTTTGCAAAATTAAGGATTTTTAATGATAGAAATTGGAAAAAAATTTAACTAAAAAAATTTACTTTAAGTAGAGAGCATCCAATGAGATTAATTGAATCATCATTTTAAGGAAAATTTGATATGTTAACTTAGCGCGTTTCCCAACTTGGTGCGCCATGAATGGTGCTTCAACCCGAGGCCAAGAGTGAGCCCCTCATCTACAAAAAGGGGCGGGCTCCGACCTTTGTAATATATATTTTTAAAAAGGGGGAAAAGAAAAAAAAACCTCCTAATCTAGAGGTCCCTTGTCCCTTCTACAATTCAATGCCCCCTTTCAATGGGATTACAAAACATTGAGGATGCATCTAGTTTTTCGTCGCGGATATTCTTGCAAATTTTAGAGCAAGTTATTGATAGTTTCGTCGGAGAAACTAAATAGAATGTTGTTGGAGTGTAGAGCGGAGGTTGCATATGTTAGGGGCCACTCAGATTGCCGATTTGAAGTCCAAGGGTATTTTTGTTTATTTATTTATTTATAAACAGGGCAGAGGTAATCAGATTAAAAATGAGAAAAGAAAAAAAGAGATCAAGGAAATTTTTAGGGTATCGAAATATGTTGGGCATGCACAAATGTTCGTTTGAGAAATTATTTCATCCATGATGTTCATCAATACCATCAACATCATCCAACCAGAGTTACTTATTAAAAAACATTTATGGGGAAATGTTTGTCAATTGTTTCGTTTTCTTTTCCAGGCTTGAGTAGATTCTGTCTCGCAATGCCATTGGCACTTACTTAGCTCAGCTGGTAAGTGCACAGTGTGTCGCCCTGGTGGTTCGGGGTTCAAACCCGCTGTCCTGCTGCCCCCTGTGTGGGATTGTTCGTGACGGTATGTCTGGGCGCTGATCGTCCTATAGGTCACCCATAAATGAAAGGGGGTTAATTTTTCCCCCTCCTCTGGCAAGGGCCTGAATTGCGGGCTGTCGCTCCCAGGTTTCCTTTTTTTTTTTTTTAAAGAGAAAAACAGCCATGATTCCAGGATATTATGAGAATATCTTGCAGAATATTCTTCTGTTGTCGTGAGTATATGGGCTGATGAAGGCAGGAAAGTTTCATTATTCTTGGTAGAATGAAGAAGGGTCTCCCTCCCCCATCTGTGCAAGAAGATGAAAGTCCCTGAAAGGACCTCAGCATTTTCATGTGAGCTATGCATAATAGCTTAAAATTTGTTAAAAAAGTACTTTTTCTTTCCATACAATTCTGATTTCAAGAGGGTAGAGAGTTGATCTCCTCAATGGTGCTATGATAATGGTCTTGAAGGGAGAGAGATGGTGCTAAGAAAGCCATTGCAGCTTTCCTCATCTCATTTTCTCATTTTACCTCATCTTTCCGGTCGCTGGCCCGCTTCTGCTTTGCCTCTTGGAGGCGTCAGTGTGGCCTCGACAAAAGTTCTTGTCTCTCATGATTATCATCAACCTTTTGCTTCTTGGTGTCAACTGCACTTTTGGGTTGCTAGACAGTTAGTATAATGATGATTGATCGAAGTTGAAGAACAAGATCCAGTGGAAAACAATTTAGAGACAAAAAAGAGAACGCAGAGCAGGGCAAATGATTAGATGTAGTAACCTGCCATCGCTGTGAGGACTCTCCGGGGGGGAGGCAGCAGTTGGCTGTAATGTCAATCTTACAGCAAGTTAGGATATGATGAAAGATCACCAAATTTCCTCACATGTAGTCACAAAATCATGCTCACCATAACCGGTATCCTGCCATGTGCATGTAAGTCTGAAGTCTTGTAGGTTACATTAGATCATTAGCCTCTGGTGTTGACTGCAAACCAGTCTTGTTGTGGTCACTGGAGCTGGCACCCCTACCAAGAATTTAGTTGTCACACCAGTCTTAGAGCCCAAGAGGGCACACGATATTACAGGATGTGGCATGAGAATTGGCAGAGATGCAAGGGTCTGCTGCCATCTATCACTGGCATAAAAGATACTGTTTCTTTTCCTTATAAATACAAAAAACAACTGCACTTGCTTCTTTCCAATGACAAGAAGCGAGCATGTGACCACCTCTATAGGGGCACGCGATCTCTATCACTGAAACAACACCGATGGACAGTCTGGACCTGGGCCTTGTTGAACCTGTAATTCAACCGACACTTCAGGGGGACTGCGAGGAAGGTGTTAGATCAGATACACTCCATATCATGGTTTTAGCACCAGTAGAGGGAGGGAAATAGAATGCACAAGACAGACAAAACAAGATGGAGGACAGAGGGGTCTTAGGTTGTCAGGATGTCAGGGATAGTGGTTTGATCGCCGCCCAAAACTCTCCCACCAACGTCAGGAAAAGTTTCAAACCCAGGAAGCGGGTGTATGTTGCCATCCTGGTCGATTTTCACAGGATAGGGCATGAGATGGCCCGTCATATCAGTAGTTTCTTCTGCCACATATTGCTCCCAGTTTGCCTCTGCCAACTGGTTCGCTCTGCTCACACAGTCCAGGCTTTCAGGCTCCTCAAATTGAGGCTCCAAAATCCCCAAGTGCTCCGCCCACAGTGACATTCGGAAGCCATAGATCTGCCAAGTTTCCATGCAAGTCAGAGTTGCAAGGCCCGAAAGCACAGGGTTGACCACCAATTTCAAGTAAAATGAACAATGCTGGATAGCCCTCAGCAGACAGAGGGAAGCATAAAACTACTATGTTTTGTGCTGACTTCATCAATGAAGCATTCTGAGATGAAGCACAAGTAAGATGATCAGTTGTACAGATATAAGTTTTCTTTTAAACTCCTTTCTCTTGGAAAAGAGAGCAACTTTCCGGTCCAGTGTGATGGATACTCTCTCTGTGGATGTTATAAAGTTTAGATTCTTTCTTTCTTTGTTCTGTCACAGTCACATGCAAATTGTTAGGACACAACTTTCGAGATGGAACCAAGGGAGGGGCTCAAGAAAACTTGACCCTCCCTCGGTTTCATCTATGAGTGGTCCTTTGAGATGAATCATACAGCAAATCCTCACAACTTTATGCAAGTCAGAATGGCCTTACAACAGTAAATATGAGTCTTTCTATTGGAACAAGCCTCCAGCTACCTCCTCCGGCCCCGACTACTTCAACCCCATATTTCCCCTTATCTCCTCTCCCCACTAGTCAAGAAGTCATAAAAATTTCCAGGTTGAATTTCTGATGAACATATTGATCAACACACCTGCCCACGTGGGTGTCTGTTCTTGCGTGACCAAGTAAAATGTGGTTGATAGCTCCCCATGTTGATCTCTGTGTCACGCGAACCATCCATGGACCGCTGGTTGATGTTGGCAGACCCCAAAGTGACAAATTCGTCATCAACTATCATTCCCTTAGCATGCACGTAAATCATGAAACGCCTATGTTTCTGGACTTGTCCCTGCAAATCAACAATCAAAACATGCATCAATAACATAAGCTTCCTCTTATGCTTACTGCAGATAAATCTTTATTGATACGGGCATTTTAGTCTTGATACATTCTCTTCAACAAACTCAACGAAGAGATTAAGTTAAAGTTTATCATCCGATAAACAGTACCTACACTGCTTAGATGGAAAATGCTCAAACTGGGAGTTCTGATCTCAATCCGACCCTCACATTCTTGAGCAACCTGCTATATTAGTCGTTAAGGGTGGTACTGCTCCAGACTACCCCTACTACAACAAAAGAACCTTATTCTCCCCACATAGAAAACCATCAACGAGGATGAGTTGGAGGTCAGTCCTGACTACTCAAATTGAAATTGAAATTGGAGCTCTTGCAACATAGCAAGCTTCGGTTTCAGTACTGTAATCTAAATTACAGACTAATCGCCATATTTTACTCCATAGCTAGACGACACATAGAAAGAAAGAGTGCAGGGCCTTGAACAAATCAAAAGAGGACATTAGCTTACAAGCTTGGAGTTTTCACTGGGTGGTTTCGTTGGTTCTGGTTCTCCAGGTCTTTTCACCTCCCGGTTGCCAAGACAGTAGAAGTTCAGGTAGTCCTGTGGATGGCGCTCTTCACTGAGACCAACATCGCGCAACGCATCCGCAATCAATATATACATCATCTTCATCGTTTGTGACTATGTTCATGACCCCCCCAACCCACACACCAACTCACTCAGCTCAAAACTCCAGAGACAACTTATGTACACTGGGAAGTAGGTCATGGATTAAGATGGTAGGCCATTCAAGTGCAGGTGTCCTCATTCTAGTGTTCAACAGAGGGTCCAACACATTGATGACTGAAAAGCAAGTTCTGAAATGTTTTGAAGAAATACTCAAACTGAAGAATAGAGAACAGACACTGGAATTTTCACATCCATGGTCCCCTCATTAATCAAGTTCCTGGGTCAGGAAATTGATCCCAAACTGAGTAGAGACGCAGTGATTGAAACTGCAACCTCAAGGTATGACCAATCAGGAAATCAAATAGTAAAAGAAGGAAGAGAAACTGCCAAGCTAAAGCTGCCCACACCGGAATCAGACATACGAGATCGGAATGCTCTGCACACAGTCAATGACCAAAAGCAGAACCTGACTCCTGCAGGAGCCATGATATGCAAAATGTAGGACTACAAGATGGCAAGAACTCCACGTGGAGGTGGATCATTCGCAAACAACACAACACCTGAAAGAAAAGAATCTCTTGCACGGCAGCGCTGTCTGGAGCTCCTTCAGGCCACATGGGCAGGACAATATACACAGCAAACCTTTGACCCGCTCTAATTTTCTTTGCAACCTTCAAGGCTAGCTCCATTGGAATGAGGTTATCGGCACCTGCTCTCAACAACATCACCACCCATTGCCTCACTTAGAAAATTCTCATGTTACCAGTCTACTAAAACTTTGACCAGGACGTTATTCAGGAAAGACAATACCAGAGTGGGAACATAAATGGTCTCCTCTTTGTGAGACGAACTCGTTTACCTCCTACCGTGAACACTGACCATGATGCAGACTCAACAAATCACTCCACTATGATGTATGAAGCTAAACCTCTTCGTGCCATAGCCCTGGAGTCTTTGAAAGAAACTTTATAACATCCATGGGGGAGAGACAGAAAGAAGAAGACAGTCAACAAATTTTATTGCATCTGAGGCTTGGTCGGAAAGCAACTTCAAGCATCTATAGAAGCCCCAAAGAAAGAAGTAAGAAATGAAATGAAATAAGAAAGAGATGGAGAAATAAAGTCTGGTGGAGACACAAAGAAAGAAGGCAATCCGTAGACAGAAAGCCCAAAAATCGTGTAGGGAAATAATGCAACATCAACAAAGAAAGTACTAGAAAACCACTCGACTTACGATACAAGGTGCAGGAGGAAAAGAGATGATGCTCTGCCTCCATTTCTCACATGGTGCAAACTGGGCGAGCCCTTTGGTTGTATGGCTAGTTCGGGCATTTGGCCCTTTGAGATTGTGCAAGCTGCCGCTGGAAAGTTCTCCGAGCTGGTCAGCAATTTGGAGAATGTGGCAGACAAATCATATGGCATCAGGATGCAGTTATCTACAACATCAAGGAAGTTCAGTTTGGGGTGAGCAGATGGATTGTGTAGTCCTCAAAGCTGGTCAGCGATTTGGAGAAGGAGGCAAACAATTTGTGTAGCAGGATGCGGTTGTCTCTATCATCAACAAAGTTCTCCTTGAACTGGAGTTTTCAGGTAAGCAGACACATTGGGCCCTATGTATTCATCACATGGATCTTCCAACGGTCCTCTTTGATCAGGATGTTATTGTCATGCTTCAGGAGGATCACTCCTCCTGGGATCAGTTGGAAAACAAGGTGCCCACATGGACCTTGAATTGAAAGAAGAAACCAGATGAAGAAGTGCCACAGCCAGTCCAGTGAGGGCAGTATCAGAAACCAACTGAGTTCGCAGAAAGGGTTTGATCTCTTTCTGTGCAGGGCATCACATAGAGACAGAGACCTAATGGATGTAGTGCTCCATGATAAAGAGACAGGCTCACCATAGAATCATTCGAACTTCAAGGGAACTCCCCCAAGGTCAAAACATTCCTCAAAAAAATGGCCTTACTAATTTGTTCAGTATATGGTGTGAGATGTGGAGATTTCAGAAGGAGGAAGAATCTGACGGCCTTGTAGACCCTTTTGGCCTAAGTGGTTGTTACATCCTGTGGAGTTCTCTGGGCAAGAGACAATCCGTTGGAGTTTGAGGCCTCATTGGGGATCGTCATTTTTCTGGGCAAGATCGAGTCACTACCAGGCCTTTTGCTTCTGCGAGAGCGCTTGTGTACTAGCCGGCCCAGCAGGCTTTCTGTGAAAGACAAACTGTACACAGAAGAGTTGCCACCATTTGCATGTCCCTGGTGCTGGCATTCACTGGCTTGGCTGCTTCTAAAACCTTAGGCTTCTTGGTTTTCAAAGGCTTCTGCCTTTATTTTGGGTCTTCAACCTCCTGTATTGCGTTCAGGGCTTCTGCACTTTGAAGTTTTTCTTAGCTTTGCCAACGTCTCACATGAGGAGGTTTCTGATAAAATTTGGTATTTGTTCTTGCCCATTTCCCGTCCGCAAAAAATTGGAGAGAGAATGCTTACCAGCGTTCTTGTAGTCGGGCCAATTGTAAGATGATCCGATGAAGTACTGATTTTCAATGTATATGAAATGCTGGGATGCACGAATGGCTCTGATGTAGGCCAGCTGAATGCTTGAGTCAACAGAAATGTTCTTCTTCCATGTAAGATTCTGTGCCCACCCCCAAGAACGTAAGGGGAGATATTCATCGCTTATCACACATTCGGCTCCTCAGCTCCATTAATTTCTTTGGCCCCTAATGGCCCACCTCTTGTAACTCATTATTTTGCTCTTGAGCACTCCTACCTGCCTATTGTATTGACTACAAAAAGAGTATTCCGTACATCATAAACTACTCAACACTAACTCTTTGCAACGTACTAGGAGGCAATAAAGCCTGATATACCTGCTTTTCTGCATCGCCAGCATTCTTCGGGAACCCCTTGGCCGATCCTGAATCAATTGACCGCAATATCTAAAACAACCTCCAAGCAACGGCCATCATCATAAAATCTCTCATGTGTGTGACTATAATACTGCAGACTGTCCAGAAAGATAGATGACATGAGCTTCAGTAGTCTTTGCTTACCACATCCTTATAGTTATAGGAGGTAAGGCACATGGAGATAGAGATCAGACTTACATTTGACATTTTATGGGAAGAACTGAGATATTATTTTACAGCATCGGCCGAAAGCTCCAAGAGCATATGGGACGAGAGAAAGCAAGAATAAAGAAAGAGAGAGGGGCCCTCCACAAGCAGCCCAAAAACAACCATTGCTCAAGGGAAAGAAAGAAGGAGGCCCAAAGGGATAAGGCAAGAGAAAGGAGACAGAAGGAAATGAAGTGAGTCCATGAGGGGCCCAAGAGACAGAGAGAGAGTGTTGTTTAGTGATGTTTAGAGTAGTTAGGTCCTAGATCTTTAGATCTTCACACACCTGAACCATGTTCAGCCCTTTCAACATAGATCTGTATATGTTCCTTAAACCACAGGACCATAGAAACCAGATTTTGAACTATCCAAGATCAAGTCAATAGCATTCAGGTTTTAAGAATGTATAAAGCCTCCATACATAGATTCCCTTTGAACAATCACAATTTAGCCATAGTTTCATGGCTGTTGAGAAATTCCATAAACCAACAAGGTCTGTTCCAAGATTGCTAGGCGTGTGCAACTTGAAGCCAACTCAATCCCAGACCATCTGCATTACTCACCAGCTGTCTCTGATACCAATAACAGTGTGAATAAGTTCATGAGTTTCTAACAAATTTCTAGTGCCTCTGATAGAATAAACCTGCCATACAAGATAAAATGTCTCAGCACACAGATTTATACCTATACAAGGCATAAGGTTAGAAACCAGAATAGGATCTTCATGTTCCTGAACAGGGTCACTCTCTGGTGAGAATACCCCAGACAATGCAACAGAAAATGGATGCTGTCTTCAGGATGCCCGCATCGGGCAACTACAACTTCCTTTCCCTCTCTGCATCTGTTTATTGTTCAAAGGTAGGCTCCCACCCCAAGTTTAAATTCCAGTCTAGTGCTGAGGGTGGGTAGGCCCTTCAGATCATCCCGAAGGTCCTTGCCCAGGTCACAGACTGGAGAGAGACAGACACAGAAGAAATGCAAAAGAAAGACTTTCCAAATCCACAAGGGCCCCATGGGCACAGGGGACAGTAGAACAGAAAAAGAAAAAGAGAACGTACTCGTAAGACGTTGTTTGCCGTAGCCTTGTGGCCACTGACCCCGCGCCCAGTTTGAGCGGCACACAAAGGGACAGAAACTACCTTTGTCGGGGCCTGAAGCCGGAGGTATGACTTACCTTGAAACAGACAATTGATCCGAGTTCTCCAGCTATCCTCTAGAAATCCCTTCACACAAACATCAATCTGCTGTGTGTGATTTGCCCAATAACTAGACCCCAGAAGGGCCTGGGCTTGAGGCTCAGCCTCAAGATTTTCAAAGTTGGTCAACAGAGGTACAGAAACAATTCCCTCGATGAATTTGAAGAGGGTGTCTCTCTGGTGAGAGTGCCCAGGACAATGAATCAGAAAGTGGATATTGTCTTCAGGTTGCCCACACAACAGGCATTTGCAAACAAAAGAGAAAGAGAGAAAGAAACAATGACATTTACCATGGCTGAGGGGGTCCCAAGAGGCCTGTGGGACATGAAGATTTCTCTATCAACTCCACAGGATGCCCAGAGGGCTGCATGAGTCAACACTCAAACCCCGGGAGAACCACTGAAAAAGATGTCAGAAAACTTCAAGCATTGCCTTGAGACAGAGATAAGCTGCCAAACATTTATGGTCCTCTATCAAAGAGCACTGCATGGTCTTTGATACATAACTAGGAATGGTTGCCTTTTAACTCAAGAAAATCAACTCATTTCAAGTGTCTAGTTGAGGAATCACCTGAGTATGCCATGTGTTAATATCATCATCATGAGTCACGTACAGTGCAGGATCTCCATCGGGAGTGGACTCCGAAGGACTCAGGATCCATGAGATGCGGTGAATTTGAACAAGCTCATCTCGATGCCAGCGTGCAGCCTTTCTCCAACGCTGCTCAAAGTTGGTGAGGACATCATATGCAGCTGGACCTTCGATTTTAGAATGCAAATCATGCCACGGTTCCCTAGGGCCTCCTCCCTCAGCCCCCACCTGTTACACAGCAGATTGACAACGGCCCTCAACCTTGCTATACTGGATCCTCTCTCTAAGATCCTCTTATCTCCCTCACCTGCTCCTCAACACTGCTAATCTTCTATTAGGTGGCCAAGGAAAGTCCACAAAACCATGGCTTAGTAGAGTCCAAGAGTACTGTGCCTTGAATTCAGGATATCATGGATGCATGAATCAATTAGCAAGGGGCTAGGTTATCGTTTGTGATAAGGTTGGAAGGAATAGATGGAGTTGTAGGCACACTGGGTGGTCCATTGTAAGACACCCTAATTAACAAAGCGGAAACTAGAAACCTAAGACATGGCCTAATACAATGAAATCATGGACTCTTCCTAGAACTGTGTAGGTCTGGAGTGGATATTCCTCCTTCCTGTGGTCTGGAATAAGTCTCAGAAATACATACCACGACTTGCAAGTTCTAACCCCTGCTAAGTACACTGACAGAACCTAAGACACTTCCTACGATGGGAAAGCTCTCGCAACGGACATACAGAGCAGAGAGAGCTGAAGAGGAGAAGTGAGACATTTGACTTCAAAAGAAACTCACCGGGAAAGTGGGATTGTGAAAGTCATCTTTGTGTACAGTTTGTAGGGTACGAAAAAGAGAATGGTCAGGGGTGTCCCAGCGGCCATCACATAGATCGAGGCCGCCGATGAAAGAAGTTATTTTTCTCTTGTTGGCTGGCCCTTGACTGTCAACTACTGTCATTTTCTGGTGGTGAGTATATAGAGTACCCACTACCTGCAGCACTCTCAAAGAGACCCACAAACCAACAAAGCTGTATCATTCTGAGCAATGACAACCCAAGACATTCACAGTGAAGCTCATGACACTGTAGTTAAAAAAAACAAAATACTAGATCAAAATGATACAAACTGGCCTAGCTCCTTCAAAGTGCTCATCAGTGTAACCAGAAAATACAGAACTCAGGCTCCACACAAAGAACAGCTATCTGAGCCACTTGCGATTCCAACAAAACTTTGAGTCCATATTTCCCCCTAGACTAACACCCTGAAAAAGTGCACCTGTTGCCTGAACCAGCTGAGCTTGCTGTCACCATAGCGCGGAGCCAGCACACAGCGTACAGCAGAGTGTTTGAAAAACTTCTTGGTCTCTTCATCATGCACCCCCATCACACCCTCCTACAAACATAGAAAAGAAACTTTTGCACTCAGCTGACCCAGTAACAGTCAAGGCACCACTGCAAAGTTGAAAGCTCCGTGTCTACCCTGACCTCTCTCTTACCCCCTGTCCCTTTTGTTCCCGCTCAAACTGGGCGCGGGGTCAATGGCCACAAGGCTACGGCAAACAACGTCTTATGAGTACAATCTCTTACCCCAGGCACCATTCCCTTCAATCTTATTGGAATGTCTGCCATTGTGACCTCAAACTGACTGATGATCCAAACCCCCCAAAAAGAACAAAACCATGCATAGACCAGCCAGGGTGGATATGAACAACAGGTAGAGCCTGTTTGCAACCATGAATTTTTACTAACAACACAACACCACACAACATAGCTCAGAGTTCCAAAATGTGGGAGTTGAATTTTCGGTGTTGCAGTAATTTATATCTATTAGTTGTGGCATCCGCAGATTAATGCAGCTGTGTGTAGTAAGTCAAGTGCAATAATAATACAACTCTTCCCCACTGACAGTGCTGAGTACCTATCAAGTCCAACTAACACCACAGGATATAACAAGGGAATCGGCACATTTTCACCATCTCTTGCATCTCAAAGTGAAAGGAACTTTAGTCTCAAGTGCTAGTTACTCTCCTCCATATAATACTCCAGTCAACAGAAGAAACGTATCACACTCTACAAAATGTGCATTAAGTTACTGGGGGGGGGGGGGGGGTGTTTGTGACTGAGCAGCAGCACCTATGCTCAACTAAATGATGAGAGCGCATTCAACCCTACCGTTTTGATGAAGCCTTTGTCGTGGGACGTTTTGTCATCCCAGGCCAGAACCAGAACGCGCACTCCCTCAGTAGCCTTCCTCTTCAAGAGTTCTCCAAGTGTCAAATTCTCATCATCAGGAATCAGCCGGTTGGGGTCACGCACTAGCTTGACCTTAGTGTAGATTGACCACCCTGCTATGTACACCAAATGGTGAGCCTCTAGAATAGCCATGCACAATTCCTCCCAGCATGGCCTGCGCTCGTATTTGATCCCACCCTCAAGCCATATGTCAGGAAGGTTGTTGTCATAAACATGGGCATCTTGGTAGAGCGTAACATCACATCCCTTTCGAGGAGGAAAATAGGCATTGGGTAGGACATAGAAACCACGCCCATTTCCAACCCCCTGTGTAAAAAGTGGGTCTTCCTCCACTGGATGGTACTGAATGGTGAGACGCAATGCTGCACCCTCACGGATTTGTTTCCCTTGAGCATTTACCACTGGGTACCAGCCCTCAACAGTAGCCCCATGGATTACCTGCTCGGCAGGTATTTTCACACACCCCATGAGTTGAGCCCCCAGTATATCATCATCCTTTACTGTGATCACGATCTCCGATACAGAATGTGCGACAGGAATTGAAAAGTGCTCCATCCACTTGGGGTTTGCATCATTTGATATGACACGCGTACGAGCCACCCGGGCACCAGCGAGAACTACGGTGGCATAGGGGTCACTGGTCATCACCTTGTATTGGTGGCTGCGTTCATGCTGCCTTGCAAAGTAGGAACGGCATTGGCGGAACTTTTGAGAAACCACATCCATGTTGGGCAAATTGACTGCCTCATACAGCCACACATCTAGTGTTCCGTGCAATAGAACATACGCCACCGATTTATGTCCTGACGCATGTGTTTCCATGGCACTGTCCGTTTGCTGGCAGTCTGCTCTCACCGACGCTCCACTATTGCTCAAGTGGCCTGTTCACCCATCTCCAAGTTCCGATTCAGGATTAATAAGGTGTCAGAAAATGAATGCAAGTTGGACTCGCAAACACAACCATCATATCCTTGGGGAAGTTTTGGGGTCTCCCTTGGCCCTCCCCGTCTTCCGTCCTTCCTTGGAAAAGTAAATCAAGAGCTCCACTGCCCGGCCAGAACAATAAATTCTCCAACACACACAATTACCGGTGAAGCATTCATCTATCAATAGACATCGAGATGAACTTGAGTTGTGGCCCAATCCTTGAGGCACCTTTGCCCCCGAAAAGTAAGCCCTGAGAGAATGCAGCATCAACTTAGAACCTAGACGTTTTATACTTGTTTCAAGATTGAGCCATAATTATCATGTATCTCCTTGTCATGATTGCGAGGGGTGTACTAACCTGGACCACTGCTGGGGGAACCTCTAGAACCGTCCGACCGGAAGTAACCAGCCGGCGCTTGTGGACTCGGCATTCCTGGTTCATTGTGGATGTATGCCCCACCTACATAAAAGTAGAGTTTCAGCTCATGGGGTGGGCAGATCTCAATCAAAGGTTTTGCTATTACTGTATCAACTTTAATTGTAGTCTCCAAATGAAGTAAGATTCCAAGTTATATTGGCCAAGGATGTTAACCAAGGTAAGAGATGCTTCTTAATTGTATATCGTAGATACAATCGTCACTCCTGATTTCTACTGAATGATCAATAATGCGCAAGTCATCAAATGGAGCAGCACATGCCTCCAAAGTGGCTGTGAGAGAGACCTGAGTTTTGCCCAGATTCCCCTTCATGCCTCCTAGTGTTGGAGTTTGCATAGCCGCCAACTTCAGGAGACTGAGGATGGGTTCTTCCTCGACCGCTTCCATGTCCTGATCCCCCAGATCCTTCCAAATGTGGTTGCTCCCAACCTTGCTGATGTGGTGGAGGTCCTGATCCACGCTCTGCAGAAAAGGACCCATACCCTTGTGCATGAGGTGGATAGTGCGGATCTGAAACCTGAGAATGGACAGAAGGATATAGATGTGGCGCATTTCCTTGATCATTTCCAGGTGGATACAGTCCATTGCGTAGAGAAGCGTACACCTGGGGATACAACGAGCCTCGTTGCGACTGAGGGGCACTGCCTGGTGAGTATTTAAATCCAGTCCCTTCAGAGAGCTGCTTACCACCACGCTGATAAGTTCCGTAGGCTTGCTGGGAATCGGCTAAAGACACGGTGGAGGAAGATGAAAGCGGTCCCGGAGGTCGGGTTGGTCTCGACCATTCCCTTTGTATGCCCACTTCTCCACCTGCCGGGCCGCCCTTTCTATCCATGAAGACCAGCGGTTGATTCTCCTCACCTCTAGATGATGGCATCATATGCTACATCAGTAAGCTACAATATGCTGCGATGCTCATCGGTGATTTGAAGGGGAAGGCACACGCATTGCAGAGCTATGAGAACAATGGTAATTCACACTAAAAGCTGTTGCCTTCAGTGCTTTCCTACAGCTGCAAGACAGAGGCCTGTTGATATTGTCGAGGAGAGAACAAGAGCGACAGAACTGAATTGTCCCCCTCTCCGAATTTAAACCACAGCTCTGATGCAGAAAGTCATAAGAAAAAGCACAGAAGAACTGAGACAGAAGCTGCACGGCCTCAAAGAAGAAGGGGAATTCAGACGCACTAACCTTCCAGAAACAGAAAGACGGATCCGATGGGAAACAACATGCATAGAGAGACATACCCAAGCCGCAACTTTGCAAGAGGGATCAAATGACGGAGGCAGTTGTTCAATATCACAATCTTCTGCACATCGCAGAGAGCAGACGAGAGAATTGAGAAGAGATCGAGATACCTTAAGTTGAAGACGCCTATAGAATGGAGTCAACACTCCGCCGGGAGAAAGCAGGGGAGTTGAAGGGAAGAAGATGGGGAGAAGAGCTTGACAAGTCGCTTGTCAGCTTCGTTTGCACGACATGAAGAGGCTGTTTTTTTCCACCATTTTCTGTGCTCGCGACATCTTGAACGCCGATCTCCGCCGTGCAAATTTGTTGCTTTCTGGATCCCTCACGCACTGCCACCTCCGAGTCGTCAAACAGAGAGAACTGTGAAACCAACAGAGTTGAAACTTCGTCCTTTGGAACTTTTTCTTTTTCTTTTTTTTAACTTCATTCCCCAACTCAAGAAAAGGAAAAAAAAAAAAGGTTGTTGAATTATTTGCATATTTCAAAGTTGCAACGTAACTGGTAGAAAACCATGAACTCAACCTTGCATCATGAGTAAGGTACTCTAATTATTGTCTATCACACTGTGCTGAACCTTTTGACCAAATCTTGAAACGACCAACGCTTATTTGACCACAATTTCCTGACCTGGAATGCAGAAATCAGGCCCAATGAGACCTTCAGAGGTCACTATTATACCTCTCCTCCGAGTCCGCACCAATCTCGTCCTCCCTACTATTGTTCCTTATCGCCCCTATCCCAAAGACTACATCCCAAGCCTCTAACGTGAGCACTTGCACAGCTCTGGCAATATCATACAGCATGAACGCCAGCCTGCTTCCCCCCCAGCTGCCAATTTGACTCCCCACAAGGTAGCCCACGCGCCCCATCTTCTTTTCCCCCTGCAAACATGAAAATTGTATGAGATCGAGAAAAACAAATAAGCTTCCATGTTGAAAGGCACGGGCACTCCAACAGGTGTAGTTGATCCATTTACTCCAAAGGTATAAATGGGAAAAAGGAAGGAGGATAAGGGGAGAAACGGGGACAGAGCACACTACACGAACAGTGGAAAGTACCTGCAAGCCCCCCCACCAAGTTCCACAGAGCGTCCCTATAGCCCGCATAGACACTTCCACGACTGTGCCTCCGTAGTACAGCACTTCAAATGAATCCCAGGCAGCTGCAAATAAGGGCCCAGATATACGTCTCGCCTTAGTTGACGTTGCTTTTGCAGCTAGTCTTGCCATCTTCTGGGCCTGCTTCCCAGCTTCTGACATTGCCATACCTTTGGACAAGGCAGACTGATAAGCCACATGATATGCCTTGTGCTTTGCTCGCTCTACAATACCCGCACGTATGTTATGCGTGTAAAGCTTCCCTCCCTCTTTTGTCACACAGGCCAAGGAGCCGAATTTGAGATCAAAGCAGTCACGCCAGGAGAAACTCCCGGTTTTGGAGGCTGATTCCTTGCTCAGATATTTCCTTGCTTGCTGAGCTGCAAAGAATTTCACCAGTCATCATCGGTTGACAAGCTTATGAATCTTAATTTCTCCTAAGCTGCACAGCTCAGCAGGAATGTCTTGTATTCCTGTAGTTCCAGCGTAAGGAGCCTATAGTTGCATGTCACACTCTCGAAACAAACCTATTGCCAGCAAAATGCAATTTCCTCAATTGTTTTGGTTGGAAGGGCTGCAGAATCCCTGTACTTCTATGAAGTGCAATCCAGCAGTCATACTCAAGTGAAAAAACTCTACAAACAGAAATAATCCAGTCTCCTCTGGTTCCACACCGCCACATACACTTTGATTGCTGAGCACGAAAACTACTAGGGAGATGTGCAAACACACAAATGTAAGTGTCATGAGGCCTTTCCTCCTGTCTCAAATTATGGAGCCACACAGAGCAACCTCTATCCCCTCGTGGACTTTATTCATTCCAGCCTCATGAAATTATTCTTGAAAATTTCACAAGGAAAATCAAAACGCCCTTCCAGCAATTCATCCAGCAACAATAACTGATGTTGCAATTTTACCAGAATCAATATAGGCAGAACCAGACCTGGCCTTCAAATATGGGACCTCGTAACACAGCAGATTGCAATAAATAGTCCTTGAACCTCTCTAAGAGAATCAATGTCCTTTTGGTCAACAATTGAAAAGACGGAGTGACGGTAAAAACAAGAGGAGGACTGCCACATAGTGGCAAGAATTTTAGACAGATCTGATGTTCAGTTGTAAAACAATAGTGTCCAGAGTGAGCTTGCCAATCTGCAGAAGAGTAGGCAACACAAATTCAAACAAATTGAAGTCCATATACTGTGTCGGGAGCTTCGAACTAGAACAATGATCTGACCCGATTAATTGCTTGAGACCTCCTGGACACAACTCTGTCTGAGCAGAGGATTGGACAAGTAGTGAAATTTTCACAACTAAGATCACGGGAAAGAAAACTTCAAGAACTGAACGGACAGAGCATAAAACCTTATTATCCAATCTTCAATAAATTTGCTGTAAGCATGCAAAACTTTCTACAGAAGGTGAAGGAATCACAAAACTTGCCAGACAAAGCTAGAACGAGGAACGCAATCACAAGTCGAAGCACCACACCACGCTGCGATAACACCTGTGCCATGCTTATCGCCACATCTCCAAATCCCCCCGAATGAAGTAGGCAGAAATTATTCACACTCTAATAAATGTCTGGACCAGAGGTTTAGGCTCGCCGCCACAAATCGTCCATCTAGACCGCATCACCTCCGCAGAGATTCAACTCAATCCCAAACACTATCAAGCCACAATCGGTGCGTCTGAATTCACAGGAAGGAAACGTGATGCATTCAGCACAGTATAACGCAATTGCCGCCATCTCTCCAGCACTCCCCTGCACAGAGTGAGCAACGAACGAAGAGAACGGACGAATGTCGACGGAAATGTTATCGTCCAACGAAAGTCAGCAGAAACGCGTGGAACGTCAGAGCTGGTCAGCACCGCCTGCCGAGGCAGACGGGGCTATTATAGTGTCGACTTCGTGAAAAGATCCTCCAGAGCTTTCTTTGCGTGTGTGTGCATAGATCGGTATCGCTGCTGTGGATCTCGTGATTTGTTCTGTGGAGGGTTTGATCAGCTGCTGGAGGGGCACGGCGGTGAGCGAAATCTGCTTGAGGAAGGAAGCGCTGGATGATTTGGTGTTCGGACAAGTGAGTTTGTTGATCATCGTCTAGGATTGTTTGTTTGTTTGGGATTTTCTGGAGTTTGTTAGCAGAGGGGGCAGTCGCTTGACGATGACGACGTCGCGGAGATTGGCTGATCGCAAGAGCGCCAAGTTCCAGAAGAATGTCCTCAAAAGAGGCGCGGTGCCGGAGACAACTGTGAAGAAGAGCGGCTCCTACCCTGTCGGACCCATTGTTCTGGGATTCTTCATTTTTGTGGTGATCGGATCTGCCATTCTGCAGATCTTCCGAACGGCGACGAGCGGCGGCTTGGCCTAAGTGGCTGTAGCCGGCTCTTCATGGAAGCGGGGATCCAGTGATATTCCTAGTTCTCCGTGGTGCAAAGTTTTGTATCTGCTTCTGTGCTTCCAGGAATATATTGGATGGAGCGTGATGGAGGAGGGTTTTGTTGGATAGAGA
Organism: Takakia lepidozioides; assembly: GCA_030704615.1. Taxonomy (NCBI): domain Eukaryota; kingdom Viridiplantae; phylum Streptophyta; class Takakiopsida; order Takakiales; family Takakiaceae; genus Takakia; species Takakia lepidozioides. The sequence goes on from CM060731.1 coordinate 77,924,358, forward strand.
GGAGGAGGGCAGTTCGAGGGGATTACAGGATCTGGTCAAATTGCTCTCTTCAGGTTGCCTATTTGTAGTGTATTCTCGTAGATGTAAGAAGACCTCGTATTTGTTCTGAAACCAATATTGTTCGAATTGATTATCTGTACTATCTGCAACTGTGGAGGACCTGTAACTTTGTTTGGTCATCCTGGTAATCTGATTGGGTATCATGCTGCTAAAACATGACTCATTCTCTCTCTCTCTCTCTCTCTCTCTCTCTCACTCACGCACACACATAGACCGAACTCGGTGTGCTAAGATAAGACCTTTGGCATGCCTGCGTATATGTTTTTCTTGCACCCTCTCTAAGGCACGGGCACGTTTTTGCACGTCATGTTAGGTCTAGCATCACAATATATGTAAGGCGATCTCCTAGCATTCACTTCCATTCAAGGAAATTTTTTCCTGTTGATAAATCACAGCCCAGGTTTTGGTACGAGCGGAGAAGGGAACGAACTTGAGTTTTCTCACTTCTTTTTCAAGAAAGACGGGAGACTTGCAGCGATCAGTTGCGCCACACCAGTCTGCTACCTTGCCCAGTAGTAGGGGCTACAATTTCTTTCTCCTCTGAATCCATCAGCCTACATTGCTGATTTGCCTAATTGGGCAGAGGTTTGTGGCCACAAGGCTATGCCATCCGGTGTGATGAGTGTACAGATCTCTCTCTCTCTCTTTCTCTCTCTCTCTCCCGCTCAAACTGGGCGCGGGGGTCAATGGCCACAAGGCTACGGCAAACAACGTCTTATGAGTACAATCTCTCTCTCTCTCTGGGCCTCTAGGTAGAGTTTGATTAATCTCAGGAAACATAGGCAATTCTTGTAGAATTGAGGAAGCCACCAAATTTTTCTGTAGGTTAACCTGCAAAAAAAGTTGTCATCAAAAGGTCATCTTTGCTCACATTGTGGTAAGTTCCAGCATGTCTTTCCCAGACCAGGGACAAGAAACACAGAGAATCACCTCAAGTTGTTCACCCTCAATCTTGCTGCCAAGAATAGAACGACAACCCGACATTGACTTGAAGTGAGAATATCATCACTGGATCTCCTAAAGGTGAGTCCGACTAATCTGGTACTTTGCCCTCCCAAATTTCTGATCTTTTTACCTCCTTTCTGTGCCTCAGTAACCAGGCAGGAGTATGTGACTGCAAGGATATGTGCATGCAAGGATATGTGCAAGCAAAAATCAGTGCATACAGTTTCTCTTCTGCGATGCAAGAATTCATTCCTTGAGCTTTTGATCACTAATTTGTGGCCAAATAGTATAGCCTGTGTCCTCATACTAGATACCATACAGTTGCTTACCTGCCATCGAAGCAGGTTGTCAAGGGGCATGGTCTCTCTGACCCTTTGATCTCTCATACTCATTCTTGTCAGTATCATTTTAAGGAGAACTCGGGTACTTGCGGCTTTGGCCACCGCTGCAGCATGATGATAGAACCCCTACCCCTAAAAGCTAGAACTTTGTCCAACAGAGCTCATCACACAAATAATACAACACAGATTTGCTGTTGACTATCACTTTGTTTCGGAAACTGCTGGTACACGGTACAATCTTCCAGACAGCTTGTCGATTGCAGGGAAGAGGCTTCTAGTCTGAGACCATCCAATACAGGAATACAGTTGTTACCCTCCCAGAAACTTGAACATTGGGTTCATTGGCAAATGGCTGCATGCCCAAACAGATCAACCAGAATGCATAGTAGGTCAATGGTCACTTCACAAACTCCGGAGGAGATCTTTCAATAAGGATGAGTCTCCAATGTAAAGGTGGAAAGGCTGACTTACAAATTGACAACTGCCCCACGCCCACTTTCCCAAAGAGACCTTCATTGGGATGCCAACAGCAGATGTTCAGCTTGAATAGACACCTTTGGGAAGAGGCCACTCCAGGAGAAACAAAGGTATGTTGCAGCCACCTTTAACTTCAGAAGCAAGTATTCTCAACAGACCCTGTTCTCCGGCAGATAATACTATCCTGGTTGGCATGAAGGGGCACAGGTGTTCTGGTCTTGAGCTTTTGTTCTTTGTATGTCATGGTATAACGCCTGGTACCAGGGACATTTCTAGAATCTATCAGCACAAGTATGGCCCGGTGAACACAACAACAATGCCGAAGCAGACACTGGGGGGCTGTTTACATGAGGGCAGGGGCCCAAGACCAAGCTAGAAACAAGAAATCCTATTGGTCAAGAGCCTCAAATCGGGCCCAAGCAGTTTACACTGACCGTCCAGGCCCAAGACCAAGAAAATGTCATGGCTACCTACATGGCATGATTTATGGCATCAAACTCTTGGGCCCAGCCCAACAGAAGGAATGCTCCTAGGATGGAGACCCAGCTCTTTCCCTCTGGCCCAATAAACCTACCATTAAGATATATATTTTTAAGCCTATCACAGCCGCAGGATTGAAAGGGGTCATAGATGGGGTTGTATGGAGGTAGAGACTAGAGACTCTCAACAGCCACTCGCGGCAAGCATTTAACCCCCTAAAATCATAAGCCCTCTCTATCTCTTGGACCTCCTCCTTCCATGATGAGCACAAACATCATCACCAATCCAGCAAATTGCTCATTTATAAATTGTTGCAATGCCAAAATGGTTGTAATCACGTGCTTGTAAGCCATGAAGAGGACCAAGGCCACAAGAATACTATGCCTTCTTGCTTCCATAGTTTAGGGGCACACAATTCAATGAGAGACATCGGTAATCGTAGTAGACGGCGAGGCAGATATCAGTGTAGGTTGGGCCTTAGGCTTGGGCCCAAGGTGTACACGAAAGAGGGCCCAATTCCTTAAAAATTATATTTGAATCAGTTCATTCAGCCCGATTGTGGGCCCAAAAGCTCTAGTCTTGGGCCCATGATTTCTTGGGGCCAGGCCCTCGTGTAACCCAGCCCTGAGTATAGTTTGTCCAAATGTGCCACTTAAGGGCCAATATGCTTCATTATCCATGTGGTGATACAGAGGAAGTCACTACGCAGACAAGCACCAGGGTCAGCCATATCTCTTTTCTCTCTATCTTCGTCCAAGTCAACATCAATCATAGTAACATTTCAGTCGGGAATGTCCAACATACAAACAAAGATGTGCGATGATGGCATGAGCTCATTAGTAGAAGCCACTACCAGTTACGAATACACAATTGGATGTTGGAGATTTCAGAGTGTCGAACAATGCAAAACAACAATGCATAACGTATTGTAGACTGCCAAGATTGATTGCTCAGAAAGATCGGCCCTACAAACACATCCATGCCAAGGTTGTCTATGTGAATCTTGGTCAGGGACAGTTCTGCTGTTGATTACAGTCCATGCAGGCCAAGGGGCTTGTTGCCCATCTCCCTATATGCCTTTTGGAACCCACAAACTGAATTCTTCCATGCTTAATAAAATTCACCGGAGAAGATTATACCACAAGGATTTCAACCCAGAATCACCTGGGTGGAACTCACAATCCAGCTGAGTGTTGATACATGGATCACAAATCAAACATATGTGCATACAAGTATTGAAGTATAACATACTATAATCATGGAACACACTTGTTCACGTCACATATGAAACATTGAATTCCAAATAATTATCTTATAAGGCATAATCTCGCCATCGAAGCCTACGAGGTGGGTGACACTACACTTCACCAAAACACTTGCAAAGATTGGAAGTTCAAGAGGTGGATTCAAGGGAAGCTCACACACAAGGAGCATCTATACGGCTTTTGTGGAGCTGGAAGGCAGGGTGAACCCAGGTTCCACAGCTGCACTGCATTCCTACCCAATTGAAGTTACCCAGCCTTGCCTCACAATTCACACAGTTCAGCTTTCCCTCCACCGTGCCCTCCTGCACTGCGATTTTCATCCACATGTGGAAACAGGAATCAGTTTGCAGGAAATGGAAAGCAAAGGGAAGAGGGAGAAAGAATAAATGTATTACTATCAGCTTGAGGCCAAAGGGACTCATGGGATACAAGTTAAACAAAGAGCCACAGAAAAATAAACAGTTACCACAGAGCTACTTGTGCTCTAACTTAGCACTAGTGCAGAATGCCTCATGCAGAGAGAGAATGTCTCCTAAGACGTTTGTCGTAGCCTTGTGGCCATAGACCCTGTGCCCAGTTTGGGCAGAACAAGAGGGAACAGATACTACCTCTGTGAGGGACTCACTCCAGTAGTAGCACTTACCTTGATATGAAAAATCTGTTCAGGCTTTCTAGATTTCCTCTAGAAAGCCCTTCACACAAGCATCAATCTGCTGTATGTGATCTGCCCAGAGAATGTCCAGTTTGGGCAGAACAAGAGCAGCAGCAGCAGCAGCAGGAGAGAGAGAGAGAGAGAGAGAGAGAGAGAGAGAGAGAGTACCCATAAGACGTTTGGCGTAGCCTCGTGGTCATAGACCACGCACATCCAGTTTTGGGCAGACAAATGAGATACTGTACGTCCACGGAAAACTCAAAGAGCTTATGGGACAATTGAAAGCAAGAAACAAGAAAGAGAGAAGGGCCCTTCACAAGACGACGTACACATGAAACTGCAATATGTCAGGAAGTCCTATTGCAGCAACATATTGCTTGGTACTTACTGTTCTACACGATCTATGTGCACCTCCTATATACCCTGTCTTCTCGCTGTTGCCAAGGTCCTTCTTCTGTCTAAAGACAAAGGAAGCCACCGGAAATAGCGGGGTTGTAAACCCCTGGAGTGCAGAAAAGGACAAAGCGGTTAAAAAGATACCAGTAGTCATCCACTGCAAAGGCTCCACAAAAATTGACGTGCAGTCGGGTTCACCATCCTCCGCCCCCCATCGCCCTCTTCTTCTCCACTTGAAAGAGGTCTCCCCAGAACCAGGATCATGGGCTATCACATGTTCTTGGCAGGCAACCACTCGCCGGCATTTTCTACAGCGATAGACTGTAGACGTCGGTGTCTCTCCCTCCTGGCCACAAGGGCCAAACACCCCACTATCTGAGGCGTCTGGATCGGTGTCAGTTGTAGAGCCGGGGTCAGCTGCATAGCGGGAGATTTCGATCTTCTCTCCCTTGCCATAAGCTTCCCCTGGAAAGCATGGATTGAGACAGGGACTACCAAATTACTGTCACGCTACATATGCAGGAGGACATTCTGCCTCATAGAACACGATGCTCGATGATGTCTCAGTTTGGCAACAGGAAACAATCTCCCTTCTCATGGTCCTTAGCAACTACGCTTCTCCCAAAATCCTTTACTTTTTTCTTTCCCTTTGCCTGCAAGGAATTACTTGAATTCGATGCATGCAGGGGAGAGAGTGAGAGGCAAAGGGTGAAGGGGGGCGGGCGCAGATGGAAGGAGGGAACGCTGTTAAATCACCTAGATTTTCCAGGTTGAATTTCTTATAGAGAGAACTGGAACGATCCACGACGAAACCCATCTCTTCAAAGATTTGCAACTGCATGCAGATCAACACGGAGGCCAAATCAGTGGAACATTGTGTGCAAGAGAAGAGAGCCAGTTTAGTGGAGAAACACATGAATGGGGTTAAGAGTTGCTTAGTATGGGCATTAAGAGGAGCTGAAATGGCATGAAGATAATCAAAATCTATCATCACATTGCAGTTGTGTATCAAGTGAATGTGATGGTGCTACTCTGTTATCCTGCAAACCAAAAAGTGGCAGCCTTCACACCAGATATCAGACACTAATTCCCAGTTTTACAAAACCCTTCACCGACAAGAGCACGCTGCTAGCAACAGTGGAGTTACCTGCTGCATAAACCCATCATTTGGGCAAACATCCTCTTTCACTTTTTCCAACGACGCCAGTGCATCTGTATATAGAAAACCAAAGTGGGAAAGAGAGCCGCCAAGAACAGCACAATGAATATGGAGAGTTCAAATCACCGCAGCCCAGAAAGGGAGATTATTATGCAAAAGTTGTTCAACTGACAATGTCAGACACACTTCAATCCTGATTTAGGCCTCTGACAACATCCTGGGATCTCAAATGATAGGTCTAATGGCTCCACACAGAAAATGCAACCAACATCTACAAGGTAAGACCAAAAGCCACTGCAAAGGAATAAGAGAATAAAATCTACCTACAACAGAGGAGGGGTAAATGCAGACCATCCACAGACAAGTGCTCAGTCCGCATGAGATATGCAGTCACCACAGCTGCACTGCACCACCTTGCCAAAGCCATTTGTCAGCATGACAAGGATAGAAGACATCATTTAAGAGCAGCTCACTCTGGCCTAGCAAAAAGCCACATAGCTGGCCTGAAGAAGGCATAGGCACTGGAAAATAGTAAGGTTGCATAAGGTCCTAAAGACAGACAACAGTCTGCCGAAACACAAACCAGTTGAACATGGGCAGAAGCTGGAATTCTACAGCTAGGTTATCGCTAACCAGTTCAAAAATCACATCACCAGCATTTTCATCCTGTAGGCCCCAGTGTAAAGAAACCAAAGACACTGCTTTCATTGACAAAGCAGCAAATACAGCTACCCTGTCTGAAAACATCCTATGATACCCAAAGCCCCCAAGTGGATTTCCCAGGAGAACAACTTCAAGGCCATACACTAAAACGTTTTGTAGGCCCGACAGAAAGGGGTAGCAAGTTACTTCACCAAAAGAAATTGGGGTCCCTGACACTCCGATAGGAGCACCATAATTTGCAAAATGGAACTTCTTGACAGTGACTTAGTCAAACGTGATAGAGACATGAAAGAAACAAATCAAATCACAAAAAAATGGCTTGTCCCTGCATTGTGTGCAACCAGGGATTTTTCACAATAAGAAGATAAAACCGAAACTCAAGATAACTTTCAACAATACAAGGTCAGCAGATCTTCAATACGAAGATCAAAGATGAAGTCAACTTCAAGAGACGGAAGGTACTGAGCAAACTATAATGTGTCCATGTCATCATAACTAAATTATGAGCGCAACTACCAGTATAGGGGATAGTTTCCAACTACCATACACTGAATTGTGGACGTCCTTTACCAAGAAAGCAAGCATCTTCTCCCAGAAACTCACCGTAACCACTCAGGAACGTTCCGCGGCGACCTCCAAAGAACAACACTGTTGCCGTAGAGGCCTGCAAAGACCTTCTATTGCAATCCTCTGTCCACCTTCCACTAATTTGAATATGATGAAGAACCTTGGAGAGCACGGTACAGTGCAGATTTTTTACTACCTTGCAGCTGAGAGAAAGAACGGCGTAAAAAAAAGGACATTTCTTGCCTGCGTGAAACACCAGCAAAACAGTGGACCAGAACCTTGCCATCGCTACGTCCTCTCTCTATAAACTCCAGACACCCCTCCAAATACTCCAGCAAATTCTGCGACTCAGTGTCCCTCAACGGGAATGTCAATCTCTCCAGTTTCACCTTTGCCGTACTGGCAGGCTCCACTGCTCCATTACCTTGATGCTCCAGACTACGACCGGATTCCGCCCTCTTGTATGCCAACGGATCGATGTTGGATGTTATCAGCGACAGCATGTGCGTTACTGGCGGGCTTGCTGCCGTGAGCACCGCAGCAGCATCGCATATGTTGCCGATGTACAACCGCTCCCGCACCTCCTTCATACTCGTCCTATGTACCTCTATCGCTTCCCTGCCTGCACACACCGACCCCCTCCCTCCTTCTCTCTCTCTCTCTCTCTCGCACACGAGGCACGCGCGCGCGAGAGAGAGAGAGAAAGAGATAGAGAGAGCTGGGCAGAGCCGCTGTCCCGGCACGTCTCATGCGTGCCGCCATGCTGCGCCAGCACGTGTCGCCGGACTAGGTAAGTTAATGGCTATTGAAATTAGGGTCAACTTACAGTAGAATTCCATTGACTTAACCTGCTACTAGGGTAGCCTATGCCGTTGGCCCAAGTGTGTGCAACCAAAAGTACTTGAAATTCCATATCTCCTCATAGGGTAGCTTCAATTTAGTGTTTTACATGAATTTGTTCAGTAATCCATTGAATCATTGTCCCAAGAAAGCCCAATTTGCTATTTTTTTTGTAGTAATACATCAAATCATTAATGATATAGTATCTCCCCATCGAGGCTCCAACCATTGTCCTAGGAGAGCCCACTTTGCTATTTTTCCCGAATTTCCAATGACGCAGAGTACATACTTGAAATTCCACATCTCCCACACCGCAAGTCCAAAAATCATGAGACCAATTCGGTGCAACCCTACTCATCAAGGGCTTTCCAATGGTAACAAGCCTTGAGGGTGGGGCCGCAGTTTGGGACATCTCAACTCTACAAAACAAAACAAAACGTCTCGCTTCATATATTGATAGGTTTTACTGCGCATCATCCTTATTTTCATCTTTTTTTTTCTTTTTTCTTTTTCTGAAGGGAAACACCTTGGTCCGAATGAATCAGCTCACCACTCGCAAATCAGGCGGGCCCTTGATTACAATGAGAGGAAAAACTAAGCTCTTCACAAGTAACCCCGCACAAAGCTCAAGGGCATAGCCTATGGAAGGGGTAGAATATTATGTCACCCGACATGGTAGCAGGATTTGAGCCCAAAATCACATGTAAGGCACGTAACTTAATGCACTATATTGCCATTCCAACTGAGCTGCAGTCTGGTGGACTCATTTTTTAAAATCAATGAGGGGTAAGGTGTTTGAAACTAATTTGGCAAGACATCTTGAGGAAGAACAGATCTGCAAAAATCTCAGCCTTTTGTGCAAAATTGCGCACATAATTCTGCTTGTCAAGATGTCCTTGAACGATGATAATCTTCTCTGCCCAATCTGCTTCGTCTTGCCTGAATCCTTGCAGCATTGGTTGTTTAATTGCCAGGGTCCTAGAAGTGATTGGACAAGAGTTTTGCAGTTGAATTGGCAAAGACTGCCCACCTCCCTGCTCCCACCCTCCCCTTGCTGAATTACATGGACGGTATTGCTTTCATAAACTGCCCAGTGTGGGCTTGTCTGAGGGCACACGCCTTGTGGAACTTGTGGAAAGCCACATGCTCTAGTGTTCATGAGGGTAGACCCCCCAGCATCAGATCAATGTTATCAACATCTTTCTTGATTTGATGACCGAGGGAAAAAAGACCTGGTTTTTTGTCTATGCAGCTCTTCCGGCCTGAGCTTCAGATCAACGCATGGGTCAATTGCTCAAAGAATTTGATATCTCCTGGGGCAAGAGCGGCTTGCTTTGCATCCGCACTTCCAACTCACATGTACAATGGAAGGACACCCTCCCCGTGCAATGGGAAATCCCCCATGGAGTCTAGAGAGGAAGGTGACTTTAATTGGCGCCACAAACGAGCTAGGGATCAGAAATTCAAAATGTAGCTAAAGTTGTGATACAGCTTAGTCTCTTGTTTTCGACAATTCTCTTGTCTGGCAGGTACTCGCCAACCTTAGTTAGTAAGTTGAAATAAATGTTCTGAAGGGTAGTAAAAATAAAGAATAGTACAATGAGTTATTATCCAAGGAAATGAGTCTCACTTTAATGTTCGTCATGGGGGCATTGTCGAAGACAAACAATATGTCATCGATGCACATACGACATACGACCAGTCGCCAAATTAAAATAGAATATTCTGTCGTAAATTCCCAAGTTTTTCATGGATGAAAATCGCCAAACTTTTACAAGGAAAAAAAAACAATGGATGAATTCACCAAATATGGATGATATAAATGGATGAAAGTACATAGGAAGATGATTCTATCCAAATTTTCAATGGATGAACAGAATATATAGCTATTTCTTGTAGCCACTCGTGCTATTTTTCAAATTTAAGAAAAAAATCACTGCATACGACGCTAGGGCACCATGAGCTTGCAGTGAGCCTAGGCTCACATTTGCCCACTTGGCTTATTTTGGGCCCATGCTAATAAATGTGTCTATCATCGTGGACATGGCCCCACTATATACCAGGAAACAACTTCGAACAACACCGAATTTTGACATATAAATTGAAATAAATATTAGACTTGTATACTTAATACAGTCCATTGTAGGCAACAACAATGTATTAGAAAAGGATCAGCCTCTGTATAGGACAATGTACGTTGATGAATATAATCGTCTTGTTTAGGGTCGCAAAATATTTCGATTAAAAAAATGTAGTATAAACGCTTACATGGGATATATTTCGATCTTTTGTCAAATTTTCAGATAGCATAGAAATGAAATTTGGACAGCTGCAATTAGAAACATTTGTCACAGTGATGTCATAGCTCTTGTCCTACAGAACAGATTCGGAAGTGACGATTGTGTGTACCCATCCATATCGTGGAGAGATCGTGGAGGAGGAACATCCATGAAACGAGTCTCACTCGTGCGATGACTATTCTTGCATAATCCATTTTGCAAGGTTGTGGGTTTTGTTTTTTCCTCCACATGTCTAGCATGACTTCCACTTTTGGGACTCGCACGACTTTTGTCATATAGTCTACGTTCTACAGTCGTCATTTTACAGTCCTTTCATGTTGGAAAAAATGGATATTATGAGAGGTTTAGGCTAGCCACAAAAAATGCGTGCGTTAATTGACACATGCATTTTGCCAACAAACCCAAATCTTTCACATCGTCTGTTATCCTGTCTTTTTATTGGTAGGCTCTTCCAATAGATAGCAGAGATGATATGAAAGGTTTGGAGTAGTTGGAAAATGTATCTGTCTATTGCCCGATATACTATTGAGATCTTTGCTATGTTGCAGCAGAAACAATACTGAGAGGTTGGGTTTGCTGCAAAATATATGTGCGTTGATACATACCTTATTTTCAATAACTCCAAATCATCTCTGCTGCTTGGGTACTATTGAGCTTTTTGTTATATTGCAGTAGAGAGAATAAAATATGTTTGGGGTTGCTACAAAGCATGTCATGTCACAAAAATCCTTACTAACATTCTCCTACAAAGCAAAAAAAATCAGTTGGAATGCCTGCTCATAAGATTTGGAGGTTCTGATTGTAGCTATACGCAACTGTTCTCAAGAAAATCTTGTAAAGCTCATCAAAGATTTTGACACCACGTGCGGCTGAATATGGATCGAATTATGTTATGCTTTGCTTAGTTAGACATTGGCACAATTTGGTCCACGTGCCTTCCCGTGGAATGGGCCATCACTTAGTCACGCGCTAGCGTTTTGTCGATGCCTAAAGACAAGGAGCCTGAACTTTGACCTATTGATCGCGACGAGGAACACAACTAACATCATCGCAAAAAATTATGAGCTCCAACATCCAAACTCATCTTCATTTGGGCCTCTTAGATTTATATTGCGCGAGCTAAACCATCCTGATTCGTTTTTGGTTCGCTAGATTGTCCATTTCCTTTATTGTGCTCAATTATCACCTTCTTTTGTTGGGGATGTATTCTGGTTGTTTGTTTAGCTGTGTTTTCTTTTGTTATTCTGCGGTGGCATCGCTTCGTTTTTTTATGTTACGTTATAAATATGGGACAGAGGCCCAGAATATCGATTAATAAAATAATATGGAAAACATAATCATGTGAGGCAGTGAAGGCTTACACTGGGATACCACCCCTAGCCAAATGAGTCCAGAATAAGTTCGAAACAGAGATAACGACAAGTTAAAAAAAATGAAGTGGCCGATAGTAACCTATTAAGACAAGTCTTTGTATCGAGAGTGGCGTAGAAAGACCAGAATGGGAAAACATAGCAAACGAGAAAGAAACAACTTCTAACAAGAAATGATAGAGTCATAGAGAACTCTGCATAATTAGAACTTCGTGTTAACCTCAGGGTCTCTTCAACGACGGTGGCGCAACCGGTTCAGTTCCCCCTCATCCTCTTTTGCTGGCAATCTCCAAAGCGAGCAAGCCGCCCTGCCCCAGTTGATATCAAATTCTTTGAGAAGCTGCATACGCTAGTGTTCAGAAGCTCTGGGAATAGTTGCACCTACAAAGCCCAAGCTGTCCGCCCCTTCGTCACAAAAATCGATCTGATGCTAGGGGGTAGATTCCAAAAATGAAATCACATTTGGACTTCCACAAGTGCCTTCATGTAAGGGTCTAAGTTCTTCTTGGTTACAGTACATTCAGAGAAAAGATCGGTGGGGAGGAGCAAGAGAGAATAAGCTCTCTTAATTAGAATAGATCACATTGTATTGGCATGAGGTCAATTAACGAAGCAGTGCTCAAGGGATTCCTCTGCTCTGAAAGTGGCACAGAAAAGTTAGACAAGGTTAGCATTTTCTAGGACAAATTTAACATTCACAATTTTGTTGACAATTTTCGAAAGGAAGACACTAATATTTTGAAGCCCTATCCTTTCTCCAGACATCTTTCCAAACAACCTTCTAATTGAGAGCCTCCACTGGTACTCCATACGGCCTACGAGGTTATTTTTTCATTGTTCTAGTTTGATTAACTACACTTCGTTCCTATCTTCTTCTTCTTTTTCTTTTTTTTTTAGCAAAAGGAGGTGCGGTGGCCTCGACTAACTTTTTGTAGGTGGACTCATAAGGAGTACAAAGATTGTTTGGTGGAAAAAGTAACCACCAAGAAGGCCGTGGAGGCTTACTGTGGGGAAACTACCCCATCGGCAGAAGACATAAAACAAGCTAAAGCTTAGAGGGAAACTTTCCTGAAACAATTGATCTAGTAAGGGAGTAGCAGATAGGAAGAATGGCGAAAAAAGAGAAAGATGGTGAGAAGGAGAAAAGAAGTCCTTGAGCTGAACCTATTTGTGATGGATTCAAACTCGCAAGGGCTAGAGAAAGCACGACAAGAAAGCTTGGAGCTTGGTTAGGAAAGCAAACCGTAGAAAAACTAAAGTCATTATCCAGTGAAAGAATAGTGTCAACAACTTGCAAAACTGCCGCATTAAGTTTGAAATAAGATCCTCTTCTTATTCTAGCATTGGGAGAGGAAAGCTTACAAGTTATCTCAATGTGGTCAAAGTCGGATAAAATTGGGCCAATAGGCATTTGCTTACACCATCCACCAATAGATGCAGAGGCATTAAATCTGACTAATCGTGCCATGCAAAAAGTAAAAGAAAATGATGATGCTTCTCTAAAGAAGCGCAAATTATGGTGTCTCTTTCCCAAAGATTATTGCCTTCCCTTGAAAAGTGGACACTTTGAACCCTAAATCACCTATATTGTCCATGCATAGACAACATGCAAAACAAGCCAGCCAAGTGAGAGAGACCCACCACTCCCTTACAAAGCTCTCCCAAGCCAATCATATTTGCCAAGCTTAGTTTATCTCCTAAAACTAAAAGATAAAATAACATTATTACTATTTGAAAGAAACCTAAAACATTATCATTCTGATAGGCTTCTGATAGTAATCTGAAGTTTGTCCTCAGCCTTCATGGCTTACTACCCTTTCATCTTACCCTTTCAATAAAGTTAAAAAAGGGCTGCAATCCCCCTTTTAAAAAAATTTAAAAGAAAAGTTTGGTTGCTTACCAAAGATCACCTCGAATTGACTGCGAAGTGAGTTAAATGGCACAGGGTAAAGGAGCTGGCTATAGCGTACATGTAAGGTTTCGCCAGAGTCTTGCAGTTTTGCCTCCTGCCGGCTCCGGCTACAAAGGGGCCCGGAACATTCACGGTGCCGTGAGATGTGTCCTCTTACAGTGAACAAGTACGGACTGCGAAAGGCGCCCAGCTGCAAGCTGGCTTTATATACTAGGCAGTCCCTCGCCTACAGCGCAAACGATATGGGATATATGCGTACCTATCAAATATGGATAAAGTTCCCATCGAACTTTATCCATACAGGGCCCGGCGCGCTTCCCGAGCAGTGTTTTTTTCAAGAAATTTGGAAAACAGCACGAGTGGGTACAGAGTTGCTAGCGATACATTCTGTTCATCCATTATATTTCATCCATCCATGTACTTCAATTCATTTATCATCCATATTCGGTGAATTCATCCATAATTTATTTTTTATTGGGAGAAATTTGGTGATTTCATCCATGAAAAACGGGAAATTTTCGACAGAATATTCTATTTTATTTTTTGAGTTCGAAATCTGGCGAAAATTCGCCAGTATAAAAACCGCAAAAAAAAACAGAAAAAACTAAAAAAAAAAAACCGCTGTTCCCGAGTGGACCACTTCTTAATTAATTAGTTCATTAGTTTTTGGAAGTGCTTCATTAATTAATTTGCGTTATAATGTTATAATAGTATGAGAACATAGAGGACTGCTTGCTATGCTGTATGGGAACATGAGAACGTGGATTATTTAGGGTTTAACAAGCTTCGAGCTATGGCGGATTTCGGTCAAAGATATTTGAGGCAAGTCGCGCGAGGTAGTGCATGAGCAGACTGCGTATAAAGGACATTTCGGTAGTAATGTGGCGGAGGAATGTGATGGTTGCAGCTTGAGTGTGAAGGTCTGCTGCGGAGAGAAGAGCTGTGGCGGGGGAGGCAGCCTTCGATGTGGGGTGCTAGAGGAACAGCATGGCGGATTTATCAAAGGGCTCGAAGGCGGGGGCAGGATCAGGAGGAGTCGCTATGGACGAGTTTGGAAAGTTTGGTACGCAATGTGAGCTCGGATATTCGATCCGGTCCTGCCCAATGTGTTAGGGAGAATGCAGGTTACGCAGTTTCGACGTTATCTTCTAAGGAAGAGATTGTGTCTGCTACGGGTTGGGCATCACAGACCTGCATTGGGGACTTCTCAGCAATTCAGGGAGTTGCCCAATTCAATGCTGGTGATGCCTCTGACCAGTCTCAAAGAAATTTAAAATCTTGATCCCCGTCTCACCTCCAATCCTCACCGGTTCTTAATTGCTTTGCGTAAGGAATGTAGCACTATCGATTTTCCAGATTGTCCCTGGCCTCCCTGCCACTGTCATAATTCTTCAGTTCTTTTAAAGGCCCCTTTGAGTGGACGTTTGCTGGCAGCGCTGTTTCCTCCCACATGATCGCCTATCAGACCGATTGGGTTTTAGGGTTTAGGGGCTAGATTTCTGTCAGATGGGAGATGATAGATGTCAATGTGTCGGTGAGACGATGTAAGAGGAAAGCTCCACCTAATAGGGATGCATTCTTCGGACAATCGAACCAAACAGTCTTTTCCGAGGGGCGCTTGCAGGGAGAGGCTGTGGCTGGCAACAAAGGGGGAATGAGTATGGTGGCTCAAGACAGAAGGGGCTCAAGACTATGTATATGCGCGAGCAGGGCTTGGTACTCCTTATCACCCTTTAGCATAGATGGAACATTCGTATTCACTCTACGTAGCTCACTGGAATTGACTGCAGCAGGGATTTGATCGCCCTTGGGTTTCCACTGTATGCATGACCTTGTAGAATTTGATCTCCTTCATTCATTTCAAATGAGGTAGCCATAAGACTACGACAAAAAATTGTCTTGCAAGGACAATGTTGTCTTGACATCATATTGACCCATGGTTTATCCTGCAGGTAGTAAGCTCTGCTTTATCAAATTCACTACTCAAAAATGGCCTGAAAAGGGACGGTCTTACTATGGGTAGGTTCTTTGTGCACTATATTCTCCTTATTTATTGTGCAAATTTCTAAACAATCTTTCTTCCCTCGGTATCAAAACGCTTTGCTGTTTCTTGTCACTGCAGAGTCGTACGTTGAACTTTCCTCACAGTTGTTCAGCTGCGTCTCTCCTTACCCTGGCAGTAAATAGAAATGGGGAGCACTGAAACAAGAGGAGGTCATCATGGGAGTGAAAGAAGAGGAGGTGCCTATCTTAATGAAACAAGAGGAGGTAATTATGGGAGTAAAACACGAGGAGGTGCCTATGTTAGTGAAACAAGAGGAGGAGAATGGTTCTTCTGGTGTTGGTTCCTTATCAAAGGCTTTACCAACGTCTAATGGCCAAGAGAACTCTGATTTGAAAGAAGAAATCAGAATTTGCTACTGTGGATGTGTAAGCCATCTCACCAGGGTGACAAAACTCAACTACAACCATGGCAGACTGTTTTTCGGTTGTGGGGCATGGACACCCTCTGCAGGACGAAAATGTGAGTTTTTTGAGTGGTATGATGAAGATGAAGGGCACATGAATGGGCAGGGGAAGACAATGGGCATGGAAACAGAATATCTCCTCAATTGAATATGGAAAGAAGGGAGAGCCTGAAAAGAAAGCATAGGAAAGAAGTCACCCAGGGGGACTTTTGGTATGTGCGTGATTCAGATCACAGTGTTCGATGGTTCTCGTCAGAAGGATTGGAAAAGAGTCCTATGAGGGCCAGGGGAGTGGATGTTGAGGATGAGAATGAGGAGAGCATAGAAGAAGCTCCTGAAGTCGGCTCTGGAGACCGACGTTCCCCGTCCCTCAGTCTAACCTCCCAATTGCAGGGTGTTCCTCGTAGAAGGCAACGGTTCCTGTTACAAAAGGCTCTAAAAATCCGAACTGTTGAGGAGGAAGGAAGGCCCCAGAGAAGAGTAAGCCTTCTTTGGCACCCATCAAGTTGCATTGGCTGGGTTGGTTGCTGGCTGTTAGTCTGGAGTTTCATCAGGTCTGACAACAGAGACATTAACGTATTTCCTGATTATTCAGAAACTGAAGCATGGAGCTTCAGAGATGGGAGGCATGTTCAGAAACTAACCACGCTGTAGATTTATCGATGTTCTACCTCGGTGACAGTAGTTTTGTAATGTTGTGAATTTAAACTTGGCAGTACTTAATGTATTGTATAGTGTGTCCGCTTCCTGATCTGTGATTTTCCAAGTTGCAAGTGTCTCAATCTGGTATTGTTTACTCTTTTTCCTGTACATTGATGAATGGAAGATTTTGATAATGAGTTCTTTTGGACTTTTACAACATTCTTCCAATCACTTACAGCGAGGTTGCTGGGTGGTTGGGCAGGGTTTTACAATGAAAGTTGTTGATGTAAATCGCACCTGCAAAGTGACAAAGGTGTGCTGTTGGTGCCACCCATCTTATCCTGTCGCCAATATTGTACTCTCATGCTTATAATTGTATGGGCTAAGTGAGCCTTATGTTCATAGAAGATTTTGTCCTTCAAGGTGATTGGTTGGCATTTAAGCCTCCCAATTATCATCATTTTCACTGCACCATGCTGTCTCCTTTTCTTCTCAACAGTTAGGTGCTATGGGTGTTAGAACAGTAAGAGCACAGCCCCGTCTTGCCTTGTAGAGGTTTAGGGTTTGATCTTGGACTAGATCGAGTCTAGCAAGAACTTTGTGTCTCTCGCCCTCTGTCACTTGCCCTCTAGGCCAGAGATCAAGTCACCTATGGCTGAGAAACATTACATGGAGTGTCATGTGTTTCATTGGGTAGTAGGCTGCCACCTTGTTTGAAATGTGTATGTTCTTAGCAGATCCTCTGAAAGTCTATGACCCAATGTGGGAGGGATGGGTGCAGGGAGGAGGCATTTTGAACTTCACTGCACTGGTGATTTGTGGGAACAACGATGGCGTTGCAGGCTTTGGCAAGGGCAAGTCGGCAGAGATATCTGCTGCAGTGGACAAGGTAGAGTGCTCAAGCTTACCAACATGGACTATTAGATCAATGTCATTTGCATTTTTCCTCAGTAAGTTTTTGTATATCTACTAAGTATCATCACCGCTTTAGCATAATCCCTTTACTTCCGTTTTCATCATGTTCTGCTTAAGGTGCTTCCTGAATGATAGGATGCTCGGATTGACCCTGAAACTCCCTCTTTTGGTTATTTGTATCTGTGATACTGTGGTTTAGATTTTAGACCCTGTTACAGCTTGAATGCAGGGAATGAGTATTATGTAATCGATTGTGTCCACCTTGTCCATGTATATGGGTAGATGGCTGATTGATGGGTCTTTCTTTGTGGTGGCTTGGCAGGCCTATGCAAGGGCTCTTCGGAATTTGCATTACTTTGAGAGATATAAGGGCCACACGATCTTTCATGAGCAAAACTCCAAGTATGGGAAAACCAAGGTATGTCTGCAAGTAGTCTAACAGATAGAGGCAGAAGAATAAGAGATAAAGGAAGAAATATGTTATGTCCACAGGAGGGACAGAGAATGAGAGTCAGCAAAGGAATGTGGTCTGTGTTGTCGTGGGAATGTAGGCTAGGCCTTCAAGAATAGTCCATCCGGGATACTTGACCCTCCTAGATTCTGTAAAGTGCAGCATATGAAGGTTCATCAGAATAATCCCAAAATTGCTATTCCACTCATGCAGAGGTGCTAACAATAAGGTTGTAGGCTCTTAAGGGTTAACATTGCATCATACCAAGGCCAAAGAGGACATAGCATATGCAGAGTAGACAATACGAAGGAGACATTGTAGAGTGAGAGAGCGAGAGACAAACCAAAATTATAATGTCCATGGGGAGCTCAAAGAGCTTATGGGACAGAAGAAAGCAGGTTACAAGAAAGAGAGTGGGCCCCTTAACAAGCCCTTAACAAATATTCATCAAGAGATTCTCTGCGATGGAAAGCTTTACGTGGATATCCTTTGAAGCATTTCTGATCTTCATAATGAAAAACCTCGCAAGGATTGGTTGTTCTGGAATATGCAATAGTATCGTCTGGGGACTGCATAGTAGACAGAAAGAAGAAATGTTCTTCAGTCTTGCTCTCCCCTCTGTCATCTGGAGCTCAAACCACCGGGCGCGAGCGATCAGCACAAGTCAGACTCCAGCTGTAATTATTTGTGCCATTTTTTTGGCAAGTTGGGTCCGTTGTTTGACACCCATAGAGAGTGTGCTGGGTGCTTTCTGCCAAATCTTATGACTCTAGAGTTAGATATCCAAATCATGCATTGTCACTTTAACACATTATAGGACTAAACTCTTGGTATTTCCTTGAATGTGCAGATCTACATGTGGCCTGCGCAGTCAGGTACAGGGATGAGGGCCAGCCATACTGTTGGAGGCATTTTACGATTGGCCGGATTCAAGGATGTGAAGACGAAGGTAGGTGGTGCCTTTCGCAGTACTTAGTAAGTGAAATGTCCTCGGAAGGAATCTACCTAGGCAGTTTCGAACGTAAGAGCAGTGCTATCGTATGCTGATTCGGTGGACATTTCTGACACGCAAATTCCTGGATAAACCAGAGAGGGCTCATCTCTGTTGTACCATTTTCGTGATGTCGTGGCTGATCCAATGTGTTGACTGACACTTGCCATTTTATGGTAAGTTCAGAAAAAGGAGTCCCAGTCATACTGACTAAAATTTTATTTCCTGCTTGCAGGTAGTGGGTTCACGGCATCCCCACAACACAGTGAAAGCTGTCTTCAAGGCTTTGAGTGAGGTGAGTAACTGAGAGCAGACTTTTCTCTTGGCACCGCGGACCAAGCTTTATTGGCAACTATGTTCCCACATAGTTCTTTTGCAGAAGAGGTTTCCATGCATGATTTGACAGATTGTCATTGAGCAGGTTCTTTCTTGGCAAGTGTCCCACACAGTACCCGTGAGTACTGGTTTTCAACATGTTGTCTGTTTGTGAAGGTTCTATTAAACTCGCATTTGAGCCTCTTGACCTAGAGAACCTCTTTGGCTTTTTCCATGTCACTCTCGGATATTGAAATCACAACGAATTGTGTAATAGATTAATAACCAACCGCTTGCAACTGGTTTCTTCCAAAGCACTGACTTTGACATACCTGTACAGAAAAGAGTTCCTACCTATGTGGTAGTATGTGGGTCTATAAGCTCGTGGCTTTTTCATTTATTATTGCATTTAGACCAATAACCATGGCCCTGTTGAAGTTCACATATATATATATCTCTAGAAATGAAGTAAACATTTGGAAACTGCAAGCAAGTAAACCAGCTTTTGTCGTTGAAGGTGTAGATTGGATGGCATTTCTTCCTTGATAAGTGCCTAGACGTTAGTCTTATCACTTGGTTGATTGATTGTCACAGATCGAATCTCCAGAAGAGGTAGCAGAGCGGAAAGGACGTGAGTTGGTCCAATCTCGTGTACGAATCCGGGCAGGTCCAAACCCAGAAATGGCATAATATCATCAATGTGGTGTTGGAACATTTGACCAGTAATATGACATCTCATCATCCATCTGTGCTCTTCTCTGAGCTCAGATCTGGAGATAGGCTATCAATGTTGGGATCACCGACAAAAGAGGGTAGAAAGTCCATATGCTTGTCCTATAATACATGGCACAATGTCAATGCAGTGTGCTTGAGGTGTTGAGCTGTCGCTGTTCAGCTGGTCATCCTAGCCACTCACTCCGTTAGTCTCTTCAAGGAAATTTTGACTCTTTATGGTCCGTCACCCAGGTCTTGTCCTGAACAGAAAGAGAGAGGGATGACAGTCAAGCATAAATAAGATCTTCTCCTCGGGGGTGCCGGGCCCTCATGGTCAGAGAATAGAATGGAAGTTTGCGTTTTTGGCCATCTTGCAATCTACTTAAAAATTAGAAAAGATCAGATCCACTACTCCAAAGTCCACTAGCTCACCTGGCTTTCCTCCGAGTTCTTTGACCCCCTTTGCCCAAATTGGGCTATGGCATCCCTTGTTTTGAGTTTATAAATCCTTCTCTCTCTTTATAAATTCACTGGACGTTAAAGAAACTTTATCTTATCTGTCTTGTTACCGAGGCGAAAGCTCCACGACAGTCACAGTGAAAAGTGAAAAGGCGAGTCCGTTAGTACAAGTTTGTGGGCCCTTGAGGGCCATAACGGACGGCTACAGACGGTTGGAACTTGTCCTATGTGGTGGTCCCTGTTGACGGAACTGTCTTGTTGCATGACACGACATAGTGTGCCATATCTCTTGGTGTCCCATATCTCTTGGTGTCCCTGACGGGACAATGTCACATCAGCACCTATAGCGGAGTCCGAAGTTTCACCGCGGTCCTATGGGATGGTAGTAGGAGTTTACCTAGCATTGCACCGGACATGTTTAGGACCCTTTAGGTTTCGCACTGCTCCAAAATTCTCTTTCGTAAACATAGTGACATCCGCAAGCATACTACTACATATATGTGGACACGTTATGACAACCAGCATGTAGCCCAGTGGTAATGGGCACATACCACATTGGATGTGGTTGTGGGTTCAAACCACGGTTTGGTGTGTCATGAAGGTGTCCACCTTCCTAGCGGAAGACAGTGGCCCTTGGGGGTGAAGTGACTCCATAAGTGTTACACTTCCTTCGGGAGGCGTCATATTGGACATATTACGGAAGCAGGTGTAAATTATGGTGTCACTTGACCCGGAAGGGCTACTCCCCGGTTGAAGGTGGACATCTTTATGAAATCCAACATGTGGTTTGGAAGTTCGAACCCATCCCCAAGGGGAAAGCACTGCCAAAAAATTTCGTTTGTACTTATCGTGCAGTTAACTAGCAGAATTCATGGGGTGCATTCCACATGGAATTCCATATGCATTCCCATGGCGGAATGCATCCCTCGAGTGCATTCCGAAATACAGAATGCACCGGCCATTAGACTTTCTGTAAACAATTTGCCCCTCCATTCCCGGATTTTCCGGCCTTCCTCTTGGGCTACCGCCCTCGGCGTCAGGCCCTTAAATCTGGGAATGCCCTCCACTCAGGGCATTACCCTAGACAGAATAGTACCCCGCTCGGCGATTCTGGATTACCGCCATCAGCCCGTGGTTCTCGAAATCCAGGAAGGGGCAGGGGTGCTTTCCGAAAGGCAGACTCGAAAATCTAGGAAAGTCATGGGATAAGAATTTGACCTCTTACATGCTTAAAAGACCCATGGGCACTTCTTTTAAATTCAAATTGAAAGGTGACGAACGGTAGGACCGCTGGCCCTGGTGGGGGAGTGGATGAAATTTGTTTGTCTGTGCACTTATGGATGAAAACCCTTCATAGCGGATGGTTCCCAAAGCGAAATGGCATCTACTGCCACTTTACGACCATATACGCTGTTTGTTGTCATATATTTATCGAAACAATTTCAAAGGCCGTACCCAGCCTAGGACTTTCAATGGTTTTGATAAATAATTAGAATCACGGTGTTGGTGTGACAGGCTTGAGGAGAATGATGTGCACATATTGCATGTTTGAGGTTGGGTAGCGTGTGAGCATGCTCACATTGGTGTGAGCCTGCTTATGCGAGCATATAGGCATATTTTGTGTATTCCCTAAAAATCCTAGGAATTTGCCATAGCGAAACCAAACAGCGCTCACGCGAAAAAATTATGAAATTATCATGAAAACCGTGCTCATGCAACAAAACCTACAAAGCTCATTGCTTAAAGTTGAACTCACATGAGCACAAACAACCACAAATATTTCTGCCAGAACTCAAAGGTCAGCAAACGTAAACCAAAAAATAATAAATATGTGGCATTAAAAACCCAATATATGAATTCTTACAAACATATTTTGAAACATATGTGAACAACATCCCCAATAACCACCAAAAATTGGGTTTTGCCATCGAAACTTGGGGTTTTTAAAAAACAAATTTCAAAGGTTTTTCGCTTTCGAGCTCCTTCTATAAGTTTACTAAAATTATATTTACAAACCATGTAACGCAAAAAGACCCTATGTCCGTCTATCATATGTATTTCCGCTGGCATACATATCACCCCCATAACCGTGGATCCGGCTCACGCAGGTTTTTTTTTTTTGCTCACGCCATACCAATCCCCGCATGTTTGAAGGTCGCCTCCGTTAAATTTCCCTGGGTTTTTTGTCAGTTTCTTTGGGGTGTTCAAATTCTATTCCCCCAGCAAGGCCAAACTTTTGCATTATTGGCTCCTCCCTAAAAATTAGACTATCCATCACCGTCAAAAATGTGTAAGTTGTTACAACTTCCCCAAATAATACCTGCACTGAATGGACCTCCCTTAAAGCATTTATCAAATTTCATCAATCATTTCCATCATATTACTGTTATTGATAATATATTGTACATTTCTTCATCGCAGTAATATTCAATTTTATGTTTTCTTTGTCTCATCTGTTTAGTCTGAATACAAGGAAATCAAATTAAAAATAAACTAATGAAACCTCATCCACTACACTTTATTAGTGAGATTATTTTTTCCTCTTATAATCCCCCTCTTTTCAATTCAGTTCGACGGTTTTCTCCCCTATTTCAAGGAAAATTAAGAAAAACAAAACAAAATATTTTCTGATCTTTAGGATACCAGCTAATGCCAAATTTTTGGTTGTAGTAAAGACAAAGGGCCACGTCAATAGGTTTTGGCTAAATCTTAATATCTTTTTAGCCAAAAACCCATATGTTAATAGATATTACTTGAAATTCCCTTCAAGCTCTCATGGGCTTCTTCCCTTTTGATTTTATCCAACAATTTGTTTTGTTTTTTTTGTTTAAAGAAATGGGAGGAAGCCCTTGAGAGCTTTATTGAAGACTATTGAAGGGAAAAATATTAAAACCCTTACATGCCTTAAGGCTGCCTTGACTCGGCCTGGACACATGGAGGTTGGAGATACCAAGGGAACAGTCACTAGGAGAGGAGAGCCCCACTCGATAGCATGGAAGAACAACAATTATTTTATGATATTTTAATGTACATATTCTATAAAATAATTCTGCACCACCACAACAATTATAAAATTCATGACTTCTTTTCACATGCAACTTCAATTTCACAATTATAAGTTCTACAATTTCCACAAACAGATCATGGTTGGACAAGTGCGTATCACCCACATTGCATATCTGATATTACAGATGCATATTGGACGGACCATAAACCTGTATTTACTGGCATTAAAATCAACTAATGATATTCCTTCCTAGAAACATATCTCATCAACTAGCAGGAGCCTGGAGACATAGTAAGTTATGCAATAAGCCGCTTGTTAAAACAGCCTAAGTTTTTAAAGCATGTGATTCAATACCATAAGTAGTAGCTCAATTTTGTCGGCAATGATAAACCGATGAACTCTTATCTGTTGCTCTTATCTATAGCTCCGATGACCAAGGCACAGTGACCTATCCGTGCGTTTGTAGTTTTCCTAAGTTGGGGTTATTTCACAAATTTACAGATGAATTAGTGCTTAGATAACCTCGCAGCCAGACCCATTTCCTGGCATGACAAAAAATATATTCATACTTATATATCTCATCCTCTACTAGAGCGACATGACTCTCACTAACCAAAAGTGAAACAAAATCTCAACACATTTTCAATTCACGTTACGCACAAAACTTCAACTTTACGCCCTCAGATTCATTGACTCTGGTCAGGAAACGCTACGTCGTGAATGTGAGTCTCCCATCCCGCTCACTAATCGGGCCCTTAATCACATACTCATGACCATGGAATGAGTCGGTCCATGTTGATTTCCCCCCTCCACCCTTTTCCTCCCCACAGACCCGGCCGAATACATCACATCCAATCTTTGTCCACACGGTCCGTCACCACCACACCGATCGAACCCGACAAATATATTACATCCCGATGAAAATTTCCCTTCTTTCAAAGAGTTAAAAATCAAAATCTGAAAAAATTACGTGATGTGTGACGGTCGATGCATCCCAAGTTCTACCACAAATTAAAAATGCACAGTGTGGATTTTTTCCCTTCCCACCCCCCCCCCTTTACATTGCTATTTAATTATTCCATCGTATAGAAGGTGGGGTGATGAAGGAACAGCCATAAAAGGGCGGAACAGGGGCGGCCTGGTGAATGAACAAAATCTCACCACATTTTCAATTCACGTCACCCACAAAATTTCAACTTTACGCCCTCAGATTCATTGACCCTGGTCAGGAAATGCTACGTCATGAAAGTAAGTCTCCAATCCCCCTCACTAATCGGGACCTTAATCACATACTCATGACCATGGAATGAGTCTGTCCATGTTGGTTTCCCCCCTCCACCCTTTTCCTCACCACAGACCCGGCCGAATACATCACGTCCAATCTTTGTCCACACGGTCCGTCACCACCACACCGATCGAACCCGACAAATATACTTCGTCCCGATGTAAATTTCCTTCTTTGAAAGAGTTGAAAATCCATAATCTGAAAAAATCACGTGTGTGATGTGTGATGTGTGACGGTTGATGCATTCCAAGTATTAAAAATGCAAGTGTGGATTTTTTCCCCTTTACATTCCTATTTAATTATTCCATCGTATAGAAGTGGGGTGTAGGTGTCCAGAACAGCCATAAAAGGTCCGAACAGGGGCGGCCTCGTGAATGAATGAATGTAGTACAGACGGATGTGGGCCACCATCCAGCACCCCGCGCGGCCGACAAGCGACCCGTTCTGAGTTTCCAAGACCGCAGCCTCGCGCCCCGCGCCACGGGCCCCCATCCCGGGTCTCGCGTTCCCCAACACATTACCGTCCTATTATTACATTATTACCTCGCCCTTCATCTTACCACGTGGTTTGAAGACGCGACCTCGCGCATGCGGGGCCCACGCGTCAGGTCGCGACGCGGCCCCGTTGCGCAACTCGAACTCCAACATGACTGAAGTTAGGGCTGACTCAGCCGCCGCGTCAGCTGCTGTCGTGGCGCTACATCCGCGTGACTCCCCCCGCTGGATGCCGCCAGGTGCTGCGCCGTGGCACCCCGCAGTCATGGGCGCCCGCATGCGCTTCCGGTCGGTGTTTTTAATTTCCCCGATAAAAAATAATAATTCTCCGGTCGACCCCGGTAATACCCCGGGTGAGATGGTCAAGCCTGAGATAATGGTGGGGTACGGTGGCTGGTTCCGTCAACGGGTAAACGGTGCGCAAATCCGACAGTGGCGGCCCCATATGCGAGGATAGTTATTAACGTCCATCCAAGGGGGAGAGGGGTGTGTTGCGGGGTTCGAACCGCGGACGCGCGCGGAGGGGGTGCGGAGAGGGGCTTAGGCTACACCCAGAGTGGGGTTTGGTGGGGTTGTGCTGGAGAGGGAGAGAGAAAGAGAGGGACAGGGAGAGAGAGAGAGAGAGAGAGAGAGAGAGACGGAGGTCGGGCGATGGCAGCAAGCGTGCGGGCACACGCATGCTTGCGGAGCAGAGTGTTGCATGCGAGGGAGGGAGATGGAGTGCGGGAGGGGGGAGATGGAGGATGGAGTGATGGAGTGAGAGCGATGGAGTGAGAGACAAGCATGGCGAGTAAGCTTAGGGGGAGGAGGACGATGAAGGGAGAGGAAGGTACGTGAGGCGGGGAGGGGATGCTGCTGCCGGCCGAGGAGCACTTGGTGCGGGCAGACGAGATGGGACGGAGTGGTGGTGCGACGACGTAGGGTGTCACCCCGTGGGAGCCCCGGGGAGCAATGGTGACTGAGAATCGGGGGGGATGGAGGGGGAGGGTTCGGTGGTGATCGGAGCGTAGCGGAGGAGTAGGCGGGGCGGGAATTGGAGCTTAGGGATGGGGACGCTAGATGTGAATCAGGCCATCCGGTCGCCGTCTTCGGAAGGCGATTCTGGGAGTGATGATGAGGAGAGCTCAATGTCGCAGCGAACCCGGGGGCGCTCGTCGCACTTTCCTGCAATTGCGCATTCGCACTGGTTTCCCCGACCTATTGCATTTCGTGGCTTTAGTGCTCGTGTGATAGGGCAGAAGGAGCAAACTGCGCAAAATGGAGGAGGCCGGCTGCACATCCAGGTTTCGCGGCCCGTACGTTTTTTCCCCTTCGACCTTAAGTGTGCACTGTCTACCTGGTTGAGCGGCTGCTGATACATCTAAGTGCCATTTTTTATGTTGTTGCACAGCTTGTACTCCCTTCGGTTGTCTTGTACTAGGACAGCGTGCTCCTGCTGTTCTAGGAGCGTGGTCCTAAGGCACAACTTGGATCGAGCTTGTGCAACTGGAACTTAGCTAGTACTTGTCTAGAGTTGCTGGCAGTCTTCTGAGGTCTTGCAGCCAGGTCGGGACTAGCAAGCTCTAAGCCAATTGAGGTCTGGTGTCCTTGATGTTGACAGCTTCTTGTTCTCAAAAGTGGTCAATTAGAAGTGAACTTCCGAAATGCAGTAGCAGGCAAGCTGCATCCTCGATGTGAGAGACCTGGCAGCCAAATCCTCTCCTTGGGTTATCCAGGGATGCTGTAATTTTCCTTAGTTCTGACGTGTCTGTCTAGGAGCGCAAGATCAGTTTCATAGGCCTTCTTGTGCAGAAGCCGTTCAATCCTTCCCAGACAACCCAGACAACGCTGTTTTATTCTTGTCAGCCTAGTTCAATTACGTTGGCTTGCTTCACCTAGACCAAAGCTGGGTGGGTGGACCCAGCAAAGCCCAAAGGAAGGGCATTGTTCCAGATTGGATTACTTTCTGGTCTTAGACGAGTTCATCAAGTATCCATGAGGCATAACCCTGCAGGGATCAACCCAAAGGAATGGCAAGCAAGTGCTCACTGTCGAGAAAGGCCACCAGGGGCTACACAGGTGCCTCTTTAGTCTGTAGCGAACCCCTTCCCCCCACCCTCTCAATCTGAGCTGGTGGCAATTCTATGTGGTTCAAGGTTTGTCCGGTTGCAACTTCTATGTGATTCCCAGCGGAGACCCGCCCAGGCGGCTCACAGTCAGAAGCAAAAAACCTGGAGATTTAAGATAGCTAGAAGCTGCATTGGTGGTGTTACTTTGTGTCTATGTTGGTTGAGAAGTTGAAGTTATGATAGAGACCTAAAGGTAGGCAGATCCTGATTCTTAGGGTTTGATCTTGAGAGAGTTGCTTACAGATTGAGTCGAAATAGTGATAGACTTCTTACAGCGTCACGCACTGATTGTAAGTCTTTATGTTGATTGCCATTGTTTGTAACCTGGTGTTGATGCAGTTGGTGGCCAAGTTGACAAAGGATATTGTGGACACTTATCAAATCTGCAATCCCTCCTTTGATTACTCAGAGACGCTCAACCCAAAGCGCTACCTGACAGTTCCCTCTACAGGAACGTCTAACAATGGCCTGGATAATGTCAACCATGATTTGATTCTTTACTTCAATGGCGTTCTCGTAAATAAGGATGCTACCCGCAGGTTGAGACTTGTTTCCTGGACCAGAGCCGTGATGTGTTGAGAATGGGTTGCGTCAAGCATGTCAGGATTCCATATTTAGTGGTATCTGTGTAAAGGAAGGAATCACAGAAGTATCAGAGCTGTTCTGCAATATTGTCCGTCCTTGAGTTGGCCACCAAGTTCAAGAGCTTTACGTCTCATGCAGTGAACGGCAACTAACATTGATGAGGAAGCACCTTGGAGTGACTGAAGAGTGACCACTGCCCTGATTGTTTTGCAGATAGATGGGTGCTGACTATGGGAGTTTTTCAGTTCTAAATCACAACTTTTTACTGCCGCTGCAATGCAACATGACTTAGGCTTGTCAAGCTCTAGGGTTTGAATTTGCACAGTCCATGGGCTTCCAACTTCTTTGGGGTGATCCTAAGGCAGTTCCATACTTCCTCCAATTCTGGGCGAAGTAGTGATTGGGACACATATGCCCTCACTGTGGCAGTTGGGGCTATGGTCCATTTGATCATGAAATCTTACATCATTGTGTATGCAGGTATGTTGTGAAGGATATAGTGGGGCACGGAACGTTTGGGCAGGTGGCAAAGTGCTTGGTTACAGAAACCAATGATGTTGTTGCAGTAAAAGTCATCAAGAATCAACCTGCATACTACACCCAAGCTAAAGTTGAGATAGGCATCCTCCACATGGTATGAGAGTCCTGGAATCCCTGCAGACAGACCTAATTTCTCAGCATTTCATGCTCAATTCTGCAGAGTTGGTTGAAACAAGTTCAGTTGTGTACAGTCCTGGTGCAATAGATTCCCATCACCATCCTTGCATCTAGGATTTCAGAAAACTGTATTTGTGGAACGTTTGTTCTATGATGGATTTATAGCTAGATTATCCATGGAGGGTACATGATCGGGAAATGAGCAGCCCAGATTGCTATAAGCAGCTTTTAGGGCTGCTGGCACATGCGGTTCTGGCTCTTCTGCCACTAAATTTTGAGCTGTTCTGCAATATGCGTTCAACCTCCCTTCCTGGAGTACCCTCATAATGTGTCTCTGGAGTACCCTCCTAATGGACACATATGACCTGTGGCATGGGTGCACATAATGAATGTTTGAGTTTAACTTAAGATGTTGTAACTTAGAAATGGAACATACTAGCTACTGCAGAAAGGGGTTTTCTTAGATAATGCTTGTGATGTAGGAAGCCTGACACACTGATATATGAAACCTAATGTGAAGTGTGATGAAGTAGAAGAGGCCTGTATTGCACATTTGGTTGCCTTATCTTTTCTATTGGCTTGCTCAGCTGAACA
The DNA here is from genome assembly GCA_030704615.1 of Takakia lepidozioides. Taxonomy (NCBI): domain Eukaryota; kingdom Viridiplantae; phylum Streptophyta; class Takakiopsida; order Takakiales; family Takakiaceae; genus Takakia; species Takakia lepidozioides. Next base: position 77,953,471 of record CM060731.1, read on the forward strand.
ATAACTACGACCCAGTGGACAAGCATCACATTGTGCGCAGTTTTGATCATTTCAGCTTTCAAGGGCACCTTTGCCTTGTCTTTGAGCTGTTGACTGTCAACCTGTAAGTCCTCTACATTCATGCTTTCTTTCAGGATCTAACTGAAGTGCAGCCGGTCAGGTCATGTCCTTCTATTTTGAACTTCTAATGCCTGTCATCGTGGCTATCTTTTATGTTGCTGAATGATAACAGCAGCTGAAGGAACTCCCTACATGATGTCACTTCCGGTTTGCTTGTGATCTGGTGTCCAATGTCCACATTCATGTCACCATCCAATTAGTGTAATCATGCACACATGTATCCATCTCAGTTGCAAAAAACAGATATGGTGGAAATCAGTTGGTTTTTGAGCTGCTGGTTGCTGGTAAGCAGAGAAATTGTGACTGTTTTATTTGTGGTGTCCGCTTTCAGCATGTCTCAAACTTTAGTTCTTAGGTTGGCAGGTAGCAGGAGAGAGCAGTCTTAGGAAGAAACAAATGAACTGTGGTGCATAGAGAATTTAATATTTCAATTTGGAAGCTGAGTCTGGCGTGTGTGTGCTGACTTTTTCTTGGCAATTGAAGTTATTACGAGTAGCTGAGCTGGTCTAATTTGCCCACGTCTGAGCCAAAATGGTCATCTTGTGGGGTCCAGGTTTGAGCTGCTGAAGACCAACAATCTGAAAGGGATCTCATTAAACCTCGTGCGACTGTTCTCCAAGCAGGTAATGCACCATGACATGAGTCCGTTTGTTGAGGACCTTTTATGTAAAGGGGGTGGTGTTCTCATTTATTTGATGACATTTGTGCTTCTTGGATGTCAACACACATCTTATGGGTTGTTGCTGGTTTTGAGGCACCTGTGGGGTGATTCCTTGGAATATAAGAGGACATTTGGTGTTTTTGGTAAGTAATTGACTAAAAAGATGTTGCAAAATAGATGGTTACGACAAGAACACATTATCTAAATCTATCATACAAGAGACCTTGACGAGCGTATTGCTGTACTGAGAGCAGATGCTGATTGTTGTTGAGAGCACTTTGGATTCATTCTGATATCTATGTTTCCGCCCTCTATAGTGTTCTTCTTGTAAGCTGTATTCTGAATTGCATTTCAGTTAATAGAGGCCCTCACTCTTCTTCGAGATGCAAGCGTGATACATTGCGATTTGAAGCCAGAGAACATTCTTCTCACCAGAAGGTACTTCCAAATCGATAATGGCACACGTGAAGAAACTTGCTGGGAATTTATTAGCATAAAATACGTCATTTTCACAGGTTTCAGTTACAATTCAGGTGAGGTCTAGGGAAGTTGGCAAGTTAGCTTAGGGTTGTTGCTGCAGATTTTGAAATGTTATCAGTCTCTTTAATCAAAGTCCTATGGATGGACCTGTTTGAGTGTAGCGTGCAGACTGCACAAATTAAGCTAATTGACTTTGGATCGGCATGTATGGAGGATCAGACAGTGTATTCGTATATCCAGGTTATTCTCAAACCTAGAAGAATTGTCTTTAAATCTGTCAGAGCTGTATTCCAATGGCTTTTACACAACTTGCAGATAGAGTGAAATGATGGACACATGGTTGCCAAGCATACCAAAGAGGTTGTATATAAACTTAGACAACCACGAATATGGTCGCCTGTTTTTGCCAGTTTACTTAAGCCATGGTGGATGAGGAAGAGATGAAAAAGTTCAATTTTGGTCGACTATTTTACAGTGAGGGGAAATCACGATTTAAAACCAGGTTCTGGCCCTACAAAATTTCACTATTAAGTGTAGACAGTATCAGAGCAGGATGGGTCTGCTCACTGGCTAGCAGTTTTCTTGTTGGGCATCCAATTGGCCCCCTTCTAATAATCTGTTGATAGTATAGATTTAGCAGGCATCCACATGAGAGGGCTGAAGAATCTCAACTCTGTAAGGAGATTCTAGAATCTGTTTTGGCATGGAATGTGTAGGAAGGTCAATCTTTGAGATGAAGTTAGACAATCTCTAGAGAAATTGATATTATAAGCTTTGAGATGTTGCTGCAAGTCTAAAAGCACATTCTGAGTGCAGAGTTTTGGTATTGTTTAACTAGTCTGATTTCTTTAATCTCTGTCTCCCTCAGTATAGTGGGAGGAACATTGTAACCAATTCAGGGAGGGTTACTATCTCATTGAACCCTGTCTGCATGTCATAGCTAATGTCCACAAGGAATATAGAAGATATAGCCTCTTGTCTTTTGCGTTCTCTCACTGTTCGCTAAGTCTTACTGCTTTGTGGATGGGTTTGTGTATGCAGAGCCGGTACTATCGGTCACCAGAAGTTCTTCTTGGGCATCCGTATCCTCTAAATTTTGGCATCTTGTATGGTTGTATGGTTGTGCTCTGCATTAGGTAAAGACTTTTTTTGTGGTCAGCATGGAAAGTGATAGTCATCATCTTTGATTTGAAAGTTGACGATGGCCAACTGAAACAATTTCGAAGATGATAGGTCTTCTCTGTGAATGTGTGACATCAACTGCATCATTCGGTGATGGAATCCAGGCAATTTGAGGAAATAGCCTTGACTAAGCAAAACAGGTATACAATCGCCATCGATATGTGGTCATTGGGATGTGTTGCAGCTGAGTTATTTCTCGGTTTGCCATTGTTCCCTGGGACATGTGAGTACGATCTGCTGCTGTTCATCAATGAAAAACTCGGGTATGTCTGGAGCCACACCAAACCAAACCATAATAACCTCACTATAAACTGCCCCATCTTTTTAGGTTATTGGGTCCTTATTTCATGCACGGGCGAGAAAAGAAGTGATTAGTGGCAGGGACCATCCATATGTTCGTTACTCCTGGAGCTGGTAGTTAGTTTGATGAGTCTTAGAACTAGACTCTGTGCAAGCTTCTGCCAGTGGATGTTGAGGTATAGATTTGAGTCAGGTGTTGTTCGGTTGTCCCCTGGTACTTCGTGGCAAGGTATTTATTTGTGTTTGGTGTAGTCCTCCAAGCCCCGACAGTCAGTGTGAAGTAGGTTGTGTCTGTCTGAAACATGTTCTCAATTTGGTTTGTCCTTAATTCAACTATGATGGCTAATTGGAGGAGTGAATGTGTGTGGTGCATTACTGTACAGAACTCAACCTCCAGATCATATTCTGCAGAATGCGAAGTACACCAGTAAGTTCTTCAAGCTCACAAGCGCTGCCCCTCGTTCTGACCAGAGTCGCACAGGTGGACAGCCATCTGCATATCAGTTCCTCTCTGCTGAAGAACACGAGGCTGTAAGTTTCTTGTTGCTTTGGTTCTTGTGGATTAACTTGGGTACTCTGCTCCTTGTTAGATTATGGTGACGGTAGTGAGAGTGGGATGTGATGGTGCGCAACACATAATATAATTTGTGAGGCATACTAGAGAAAGGCTAGCACTTACTATCTTGTGACTGCTATAGTCTGTTTTCTTAGCTTTCTCTTCGTTTACCTTGACAGTGGTTGTCAAAATAAGGCTGTGGTAGCTTGACTAGTTACATGCTCTTGTACTCCAGAGTAAGTCTATGGACTTGGATTCCAGATTTGCTCGGTATAATCATTGCAATAAATCATGATAACTCTGTTCCTGAACTGGTGTAGAGAGAGGGGAAAAGGCCAGTGATTGGAAAACGCTTCATACCTGGAACACTTGAGGAGATGATCATGGACCGTTATTTTTTGAGGATAACCCCTGAAGAGGACAAGCAAAGAGGTTTGGGCCCCATTTCCTAATAGCATGTTTGTTTTGGGTAGCCGGCTAGAGTCATCTCATTGCCACACACTGTACTTTAGGTATCTGTGAGTACCCTGCACACAAGCATTGATCCAACATGCCACATTGATTATGTGTTGGGGTTTCCCATGTGGAGCTGTCCCTAATTGTCCATGACATATTGTCCGCTGAAACTTGGAGCCTGGTCTGATAAGTGGGATCTGGTCTGTTATTAAGGTTTATCTTCCTGATATGGTCCAAGGGTTGGCCTGAAAAGCACTAATTTCTGCCTGCTCTTCATTGTGCCATAGTAGCTTCTGTCTGTATTCCCTCAGTTTTTACAACATTCGTGGAGTCAGTGCCAGCGTGTTACTGGTTGCCACCAATTGCCTTCCAGTGAGGTGGTCCCAAGGCAGGCCCTTCAGATTTGTTAAGACACTTTTTTGTAACTTGTTTAGACACTTTCTTGAATTTTTGTAACCTTCTGCAGAGTTGGAGGCAAGGAAAGTCTTCATAGACTTCTTGAGAGGCCTGGTTGAGTGTGATCCGAAGAAGCGGTGGACCCCACGCCAGGTCAGAAATGTGTTAAATCCCTGTATCTTACTATTTTGGCTTTGACATTCATATCTCAAGCAATCTTAGAATGGTAGTAAGTATTGACACTTGAATGTGGGTGGGAAGTGTTATGTTGTTGCAGTTTCCTGAACATACAACCTTGTGTCTCCACTGATGTTTTTAGGGTCAAGGTTCAGATATTACCTTTGTGAGGCTCTCACTAGTAGTGAGATTTACCTTGGTATAAAAACATTTGGTTCAGGCTTTCCAGATTTCTAAGATTCCCTGCACACATGCAGCAATCTGCTGTGTGTGAGCTGCCCAGCAATTAGACCCCAACAGACACAGATAGAGATAGACAGAAAAGCTTATGGGACAAAGAAAATGTCAAAGAAAAGTGGGCTCGGCGACCAAAGGAACTGCAACTCAACATTGACAAATTTGCTAGGTGCAGAGCATTGTGTAGATATGCTGCAAGGAATCTCTGATCCTTGTAATGGAATAGCTCTGTCAGGGATTAGCTTGCACTAAATAGCCAGAAGTAATTGTTCTGAATTTTGTTTTGGAGAGGATAGTGAGAGAAGGAAATTTCCTTCACTCTCAATCTCCAGCCTGTTGTCTAGTGCAAGCAGGACGAAGTCAGTTTGCACCTGCTGCTTATTTTCAGTCTCTATCCTCAGGCTACGGCTCTATCTATCTATCTATAGACTATGTCTCTATATCTCTATCCTCAATGGCCACAAGGCTACGGCAAACCAATGTCTTATGAGTACATCCTATTCTCAGGCTATGTGAGCCCAGAGAAGAGCAAGAGAGAGAGGCACAAACATGGAGTTGGGCTGTAAGATTCTATCCTCCAGGAGGACAAGGAAGGTGTCTCAATAAGATATGAGGGGTGCCGCTAATTTTTGAGGTGTGCTTGACTTGGTGTTTGTAGCTGGAAGCTCCTGCCACAATCTAGAGGGTAAGGCGTGGATTGGCCACAAGGCTACTGCAAACAACTTCTTATGAGTACATTCTCTGCAGCATTCCTACTGCCTAAGAACCCGGGATGTCTATAAATCCTCTCCAAACACAGCAGGAATATAATCCTTAGCTGAGCTGAAGGAAATTGCGACCCCGGGCCCAGTTTGAGCGGAATACAAAGGGACAGAACCTACCTTTGTCAGGGGCTGACGTCAGTAGTAAGACTTACCTTGGAAAGAAAAATTGATCCAGGTTTTCCAGTAGAAATCCCTTCACACAAGCAATATGCTGTGTGTGGTTTGCCAATAACTAGGCCTGAAAAGGGCCTCAGCTTTTGGCTTCTCTCTGGTGAGAGAACCGCGTATAGTGAATCACAATTGTCTTCAGGTTGCCCACACAACTGGCAATTGCACTCTCCCTTTCCTCTCTGCTTCTGTTTGCTGTTCAAAGGTAGGCTTCCCGCCCTGAGTTTAAATTTCAGTCTAGTGCCGAGAACTCTGCAGAGAGAGAGAGAGAGAGAAAGAAGGGAAAGAACTTCATAATGTACCTTTCTCAGCGAGAGTTTTGGTAGAGAATAGCAGCGATTAGGCACTTGATAATGCATCAATCTGCCTGATAAACTGAGCATAAACAGATGTGAGTGTGTGGTCTATCTGGTATCTTAATAGTTATGTGTGGATTTATGTAGGCTGCTCAACATCCCTTTCTCACGGAGGAGCCCTTCACAGGCTCATTCAGGCCCCGCACAGAAACTCCACGCACGGTATTTTCCGCCCTCCTTCTGGAAATCTGTGATCTCAGTACTCAGTATATATAGATATATTGATGTTTTTCGTAATGCCGTACTCCAGCTCGTAACGAGTATTGAATTTGTCACATGCGCCAGAGAGAATACATCTGAGTCACCATGTCTGTTGGAGATTGAAGGAAGAGGGCAAGGGATGAAAGGCGACCTCATGTGATGAGTTTGCAACTTTTTTTTGTATCTTTACTGACCACAGGTGAGGATGTGGGCTTGTTATCTTATAGCCTGTTTGTCAGGGATTGATCGAGCACAAGGCTGGGTCAGGGCACTGGTCTGGTGCAGGTCTCTCCCCTCAAGTAAGCAATCTGTGTTGTGTAAACTGGGCTTGCCTATTTTTAACAAGTATCCATCGGGAATAATGAAGTTTTGGAGGTAATATAGAACTTAATCCAAATTGCATTCCACAGTTCTAAACCTGCCAAGTCAGTAGGACTTCTGGGGCTTGCACTGGAACTGGGGACCTCCATTAGTGGAGGTGGCATGTGCTACATGTCGAATCTGCCATGTCTGTCTTTATAAGACTAGGCTCCCTGTAGCTTAAGAGACCGTGAAGGTCTAGATTGTTGATGACTAGCATCAGCAGCTTATCAAGTGTGCCATGATGACCAAAACTTGGCTTTAGTTTATTGAAATTCCTTCATTTTAGGTGTATGTGCCTAACACTCGAACAATATGAACACTTCTGACTGACTCTAGTCATGGCCAAAGTTGCTGACCGGTTTCCAACTAGTTTGTGTCATGATTATGATGTCAGAGGGTGACTCACAAGCTAACCATGTGTACGGAATTCAAGCAAAGTGGTTATTACTTCGCCTGTGTAAAGGGCTTTGGATTCATGTGTGAAGGACAAAACCGTTCTTGTCTATGAGTTGTTTTGAAGTAAACAGTTTTCATGTCTTACAGCAATACAAATTGTTCATGCAGGTGGGGAACCTGAGCTTGAATGCCCGCCACAATGGGAGCCCGCACTATCCAGCAGTTCCCTACTCTCTGGCAAGTAGCCATGGCAGTGTTGGAAGCTATGGGAGCTATGGTGACGGTGTACCTCTTGGCAGTAGCGTTGGGAGCTATGGAGATGCTGCAGGTCAGTGCATGAGTTACCCGGCTGGTATGAATGTGCAGACTACAATGCTTGGGGGATCGCCTGACACAGGCTGGTGGCGGCTGCCAGGAGCATCCATACCGGGTGTTGGCCACACACAGCTAGGCATGAGTCCATCAGGCGTGGGTGGCTGGCCCCTGTCTCTGGGGGCTAGTCCATCCTGCTCCTCAGGCACCCACTTTCAGCCATCTCCAGACTCTCAGTATCCATCTCCAGGATCCCGTTACCTGCCTTCCCCTGCTTCAGCATTTCACTCATCGCCAGGGGGGTCCAGCTTCCATCCTTCACCAGGTTCGCCATCTCTAGGTTCACCCAACCGGTATGGGCCCACATCTCCCGCCCGTGGTGTTGGAGTTCCCTGTGGGCTCAGGGAGGCTGCATTTGGACAGCTTAATAAGCGCCGTATGTGGCCAGGGGTTCCTGCCCCTCCAAGTGGAGTTGGACCTTCATCTCATGAGAGCATGAATGTGCACTTGGCAAGGATCCAACAGAATAATGCAAGTGGCAACATTGATACTGTGTCCAGCACATATGTGCAGGCTCAAGGGGTGAACCGCATGGCTCCTCCTCCCCAGTGGCGACCAGCCAGAAACGGTGGCACGTCAGGAATGTTGCATCATCCAACTTATGCACCGGGCTCTTTGGGATCTTTGTTAGCTACCCCAGATCATTTGACAGAAGGAGGAGAGGAGGAGGGTGCGTCTGACCCTGCTGATTCGGATTTCAACGACAGGTAGGGGATTTGGAGCTGCTTGAGCTTTTCCTGTCCTCTTATGTTGGGTAGTGGAAAGGTGTTGTCACTGTGTCCATGCCAACTTTTTCCAGTCTATCCTTCTGAGTTTCCTGTTCTACATGAATTTATCCACAGTGTCACAGATGTAAGTCAAGTATTGGAAGTTTAATAGTCCTAGTAGTGTGAAAAAGTTTCCCAAGAAGCGTCTCCTGTACATATTTTTGACGTAGGAGGCCTGCAGACTTGTTCTACTGCAGGTGGATATAATTAAACCTTGAAGCTCCCATTTAGAGCATCCATCAAAGGACTCGTGATTGTGCTCCTTGGGGCAGAATTTAAGCAATCTGGCGTACTCAGGACCTTAGAGGGAGGAGAGCCAAGTCATGCCTAGCTGACCGTCACATGTGGCTAGTAACCAAGTCAGTTTCCCCCTAACTTGATGTATTCACCACAAAGCGAAAGGTATCAACATCAAGTCAAAACAAAGGTGGAAGGTGCTTAATTTCTCCAGGCGTCCCAGTCCAAAAGTCACTCTTCTATATGCTATACAACCTCCATACCCAGGTTGATGTTGGGGCCCTAAGTTTTTCTGATCTATGGAAACTGGATTTGAGGCTCTTTTGAACTCTGCTTTTGTCCTTCACCTTTTCCGTCTTATAGATTCTTCCATGGGCACAGGGAAGGGACACTTACTCCTCAATCCAACTTCCTTCTCTACCGTACTAGCTTGGGTGTAGATGTGTCCTGCAACAGTGCATGGAGATATTAGGTACTGTAGCCTTTTTCGAGAAAACATGTGGACTCATATGCAGGACATAGTAAAGTTTTGGTAGAAATAATTTGTAAATGAGATGAGTCATAAGGACAGCAACAAGTGTGGAATTATATTGAAAGGGGACAATTCTGGCATTGTGTAACCAGAAGTGCCAGTATTCACTTAGACACTGCTTGAAAAGCAGGCAATCCTTCCATTAGTGTGCCTGAAGAGCTATTGGTTTTGGTCTGGAGACTCAATTGAAAGAAGTGGAGGAAACAACTGAAGTTTCTCACTCCTTGGTCGGCTCCTGTTCGGATGCAGTGGGGAATTTCTTTTTCAAGAGGATTTGCAAGATGCTGGCTATGGAAATGTGCCGGGTCCCAACATGATGGGTAGCAGTGGTGCCCAATCAGGGCCTGGCCCTGGACCCTTTTCTGGCCCAGGTCCTGGCTTTCCAGGTGGGATGAGTATTGGGCACACGTACGCCCACTTACAAGGTGGTCTGCCCAATGGCCAGAATATGCCAAGGTACTTGCTATCCTATGCTTTCCTAGTTGTTTTGGCATAATTTGTGACTAAACAGAAGCTGCTGTTGGATGGTATGGCTTCTGCAACTAAAGTAGTTGCCAATGAGAAGATAATTTTATGTCCGTATGGATTTTCACTTGGGCAATTGTTGATGCCAAGCTCTCTACTTCTCTATCTAGTGATGAGGAGTCATTAACCATCTCCAGTCAGCTGGGGATTCTTGTTGGATCTATGGTCGAAGGCAAGTGGTCTGCCTTATTCTATCCTTTCCCACAGGCAGTAGTTGTGTGGTAATTCTGAGTCAGTATTTATGTAAGTGTTTGCAACGAGCAAGGAACACGTGTTACAGTTTGGCCTAATAGGTGTTTTTGGTGGTTCTAGAGATTTTTTCAGCAGACCATTTTTAGAGCATTATATCTGGAAACTCTGCAAGCTGTCTTGAGTTTGTCCTTGATGTGGTAGGTTCTGACCGTACTGGATTTGTGTGTTCCTCCATCTATAATTGAGGGCAGGATGGAGCAAGGTCAAGCGGGGCCACCAATAAACATGGATGCCAGCCCACCATCCCAGCAAAATTTGCAACAAGGATTGCAAGGAGCTTACGCTCGCAACATGGGCCCAAAGGCTGGGCCCTATTCTCCAAATCATCACAGTTCTCCTAGTCGATTAGGACCATCAGTTCAGTGGCAGCAACAGCTGCATCAACATCCACACCTCCATCAGCACCAACCATACTGTTCATCACCACAGCAGTCTCCTGACATTCAGATGGTACCAAATCTAGGGCCAAATTCAGGGCCTGGGGGCTGGAGGCAGTTATCTGGGGAGGCCAGTGGCAGCTCTCCATCGGGGATGCTTCCATTCCAGCAGCGCCAGCAGCGCCAGCAGCAGCAATATCTTTCGCCGCATCAATCCCCAGACCTGCAGACATCACCCAATGTAGGGCACCCGAAGAGTCGTATTATTGGGGAGGCAGGGAGCAGTTCTCCAGACAGGCTTTTCCCCCCTCCACAAAGGGAGAATAGAAGGCCATATCCTGGGCCCTCTTATGTTGCAAATGGACATGGTGCTGGAATGGCAAATGGTGGATATGGAATGGATGGGAATCCCTCTGCTGGACGTGGATTCCCAATGGCCACGGGTACACACTTTGCTGTGCCCAATGCATACCATAATGTCGCAGATGGCTCCTCCCACTGGCCTGCTGCTCCCAGCAACTTTATGCCTAATGGCCAGCTTTTTGCAACTGACCTCTTGAGTGGTGAGTACTGAGTTCACTGTTGAGTTTGTCCCAAGCTATGTGCTGTGTGTTTTAGGGCTTTAGCAACATCAGTTTCTTGAAATACTCTGCTGGTCGTTATTCCCTTGGAATTGTCATCTGCAAGAATGACTTAATGTGTTGTCAATTATATTTCCACTGAGTGATAGCGTCAAATATTGCTGTCGCTTAAACCACTACTGTGGATCTCAGCGAGAGTGCTTGTCAATGGAGAGGAAACTCTTATTGATATAGTGGATTGCTATACGGAGTTGTCAGGGTGGTTTTTCATTGCTCAGATAATGCTAACGCTCTTATCAAATTGCCCGTCTCTCGTGTACAGGGCGTAGACATGGTCAATATTTGGGTGGAGGGTTTGTGCGGCCGCCTGTCCCCACTGTCCCAGCCCGGAGAGAATATCAGTAGGTTTGAAGATATACAAAGTGGCTGTTTTTTCCCCTTCATCACACCAACAAGGGGGGAGATGCATGCTGCCATTCTTTCTGGCTTTCAAATGCCCAAGCATTATGACTACCCCTGGCAGCTCACTAAGGTGAATGTCGGCCCAGGACAGTGGCATCCATGAGACCCAGTATCTCGAGGCTTATGTTTGAATCGAAAAAGCTATAGAAGTTGCATATAAGCAGGAGTACGTTGGGGCGGGCATGTGTGGCACAGGCCTGATTCTTTGGAACTTGAATCAGTATCTAATTTGAAAGGGGCCCTAAAGGCTGGAGAGTATTCTGGTTCAGGAGGAATACTGTCCTGCAAGAAAGGTAGCCTTTTAGTACAAATTTTTACACGCGTCTAAACTTTGTGAACCTTGTGGAGATTAATAGAGTGAAGAATTCTCTTTCTTCCTATCTCACTTCCAACAGGTGCATTCACAAGTGTATTCGCTTAGCTTGGGCTAAAGCTACTTGTGGCTTCATTCCCTTATACTCCAACTACACTTGTGGGTGCTGTTGGTTGTGGTATGAGCTCAATTCCACTCAATTTCAAAGAGTAAGCTGCAAGTTGGTCTTCATTTTCTTCAGAGTTGAAGTGTATGGAATGCCTCAGTTGCACAAAGCTGGTTGCCTCTGACATTCAGAATGAAGTCTGTGCTAATACAGGAATGGGTGCAGCCGGTGTTTTTGTTGGTGCTCTTGGATTTTTCTGCTACCTGATGGCTTCATATGCATCTTTTAGTTTTGTTGCTGAAGTTTTCTTGGACCTCTTATTCTCTTGGTCTTTTATGGATGTATGTTTTTTAACCATGTACTGTGCAGTGTTGGACTGGTATATAGGTGAAGGACTGGTATATGCACTGGTATTACATACTGGACCCGGCTGGTATCAGTTTTTTCGTACCAGCCACAATACCAGTACTCTCCCGCCATCTTCCTCATTTAATCTGGTATGTGTATTATATTAATCTGGTGTGTACATATGCCTACATACTTGTACTTATGTATATTTACCTCTTTATATGTATTTTATTGCTTCCTCCTCAGGCTTATTCAGCTGTATCCCCCTCACATTGTAGTGCTGCATCTTCAGCTTATCTGCCAAGATGTAGAGTCTAATTTGAGAAGACTTGCATTTAAGATGATTCACGTTTGTGTGGACTTGTTGTTTGTTGCTGTTTTTGAGAAAGGTGAGCTATTCTTAAACATGAGGTGGTTCTCTTGGCCTTCAGTGGTCCACCCAACTAAATACTGATTCACCTTCCTGAAAAGCTTCTGAGGCTTTTTGTCCAAGTTAACATACACTTATTTAGCCCACATGATGTATCCTCAAAAGCAGTGAAAAAAACTGTGGGTTGGTTAATGAATGCATAGGCGTCACCCCTCAGCAAGACAATCATCTGCAACAAACATGATATCCTTGAGCTATACCTTGGCAAATCAACTCAACTTTTGGCCTCCAAGCTAGAAACTGCATATTTATTTCAAGATCAAAGAGGCCTGCTGCACCAGTAGGAGCTCCCATGGTCCATGTCTACAGACAATGTGGCGTCTACCAGCAGAAATTTGATCAAACACACTGAGAAAAACTTTATATTCAGGTTACAAGTCAGTCTGGATGGAAACAAGAGGGAGGGGATGGATAGAAACAATTGCGCAGAGCAAAAGCTGGTATAAGAACAAATTCAGAGAGTTCATTGCGGATGCCATGCCATTGGCTCAACATCAAGGAGCAGCAGGTTTCAAGGAAAAACTTGTAGGTCTCAACAGGTTTGTTCTCCAGTCTCTCCAAAGACATCACCTTGAGTACCCACTCTTTCTTCAATCTTCTTGTAAACCTACACCCATTCCGTAAGGTTTGTCTGACTCACTGCTGCTGCTAAATAATCACCATGGGAAGCTCACAGAAAGTACAGTAGGAACTGTCCTGATTCCTGACAAGAAATTCTTCAAACTTCACTTACAAAAAATTATCAGTGTTCTCTCCTCACTGTTGAAGTGACGCACTTCTCACGCTTGTTGCTTATTTCACCAGTAATCCCCACAAGAACAAATCCCGTGTTGGAAGTGGTGAAAGCGGTTGGCATCCCGTACAACTATTGCACGGCCAACAATCTTCGAGATGAACTTGGTGGCAGTGTGACAGTCACCGCACACCCGAAGGTTCTTGATAACACGGATAGGCGCTTCCAGGGGTGTGCTGAGCAGCCCAAATGCAATGGCCAGCTTCTCACTGTGACGGCAAAGAGAAAATTCCTTTTGCTCCTCCTCCACATCACGCAATACAAAGCGTGTATCAGGCACATACCCAGCAGCCTTCATCCACCCAGACAATCTCTTGAGCTCAGCATGAATTTCCTCAAGTTTTGGATGTGACTTATCGTCTACAACGAATGTATGCACCTGGTTGCCCACCTCAATGCAACTGTGGGCTGCCTCCTTTCTTATGCCTCTCTCCTGCATCATTTTTCTCACCTTTGCTGCATCTTCCCACCTTCCAGCAGCAGCATAGATGTTTGATAGCAGCACATAAGTTGCAGCAATTTGTGGATCCAACTTAAGCAGGCATTTTGCTGCATGTTCTGCTACTTCCACATTGCCATGAATTCTGCATGCACCAAGCAGGGCCCCCCAAACGGCAGCATCAGCTTCAATTGGCATTTTGCTTATGAAGTCCTCTGCCTCATCCAAATGCCCTGCACGGCCAAGAAGGTCCACCATGCTACCAAAATGCTCCAGGGTAGGGGTGAGTCCATGATCTCGATTCATAGAATGAAAGTAGTGATGGCCTTCACTCACTAGGCCTACATGGCTACATGCAGAGATGACACATATAAAGGTGACCCTGTTCGGCTTCAAGCCTTCTAGTTGCATTTGTTCAAATAGTTGCAAAGCCTCCCTACCACACCCATGCTGCGCATATCCAGCAATCATCACATTCCATGAGACCACATCTACTTGAGCCATACTATCAGACACTTCACGAGCCTCCTTCATGTTCCCACATTTGGCATGCATGTCTAGGAGGGCAGTCTCTAGAATGATATCAGGGGCAATTCCAGCTTTGATGATATCAGCATGAACTTCTTTGCCCTTTTCCAGGGCTGCCAGGCTGCCACATGCATTCAGAACGCACACGAATGTGACTTTGTCTGGCATCACCCCTTCCTGGATCATTTGTTCATAGATCTCTAAGGCCTCTATACCGCACCCATGCTGAGAATATCCTGCAATCATTGCACTCCATGAAATGACGTCTCGTTTGGACATACTGTCAAACACTTGACGCGCATCCTTCACACTCCCACACTTAGCATACATGTTAACAAGGGTGTTCTCCAAATTAACATATGGCTCAATTCCAGCTTCAATGATCTCAGCATGGACCTCTTTGCCCTTTCCCAGGACTGCCAAGCTAGCACACGCATTGAGAATGCAGATGAATGTGACCTCGTTGGGCATTACCCCTTCCTGTATCATTTGCTCATAGATCTCAAAAGCCTCCATACCACACCCATGCTGAGCGTATCCTGCAATCATCGCACTCCATGAGACCACATTTCGTTGATTCATATTGTCAAACAATTTACGTGCATCCTTCATGCTCCCACATTTGGCATACATGTCAACAAGGGCAGTCTCCACAATAACATCTGATGGAATCCCAGCTTTGACTATATCAGCATGGACCTCTTTGCCCTTTTCTAGGGCAGAAAGGCTGCCACATGCATTGAGAACGCAACTAAATGTGACTTTGTTGGGCATTCGCCCTTCCTGTATCATTTGCTCATAGATTTCCAAGGCCTCAATGCCGCACCCATGCTGGGCATAACCTGCAATCATTGCATTCCACGATACCACATCTCGTTCAGCCATATTATTGAATATTTGACGTGCATCCTTCATGTTTCCGCATTTGGCATACATGGCAGCTAGGGCAGTCTCTAGAATAGTGTCTGGTGGAATCCCAGCTCTGATGATATTGACATGGATCTCTTTACCCTTTTCCAGTGCCCCTAGGCTGGCACAAGCTTTGAGAACACAAATGAATGTGACATTGTTGGGGATCACCCCTTCCCATATCATTTGCTGATAGATCTCAAGGGCCTCCTTAGCATACTCATGGTTCACATACCCTGCTATCATTATAGTCCACGAAAACACATCTCGTTCTGGCATTTTGTCAAACACTAGGCGTGCATCCACAACGCTTCCACACTTGGTATACATGTTCGCAAGGGTGTTGAGTAAATAGAGGTTTGGCTTGAATCCACTTTGCATAATCTGGGCATGCACCTTTTTACCCATTTCAAGGCTATTGATTTTGATGCACTCCCGCAAGAGACAGAGATACATATGGGAGTCTGCCAAAATGCCTTGTTCATTTAGAATGTGTAGCACCTCTTTCAGGTGGCCTGTCTTACAAAGTGTTCTAAGATCCCCATAAGAGCCTCTAAAGCTCTTCATGAGTGAATCATCAGATTGAGCTGGACGTTGAAACAGGGCAGCTAGTGCTTTCACCCACGAAGGGTTGGACCGACCAGCAATCCAAAGGTCTTCATTTATGCACTTGTGTCTAAAGTCTGGTGATCTTGGACTTTTCTGTGAAAACCACCAGTGGGCAGCTGAGTAGCCATAGCTTCCACCAGTCTCAAATAGACCAGGGTCGAACCACCAGAGCAAAAAGCAACCTTCCAATACCAAGAACTACCTTGTATAACCTACTGATAGCACTGTAAGGACCACTTTTACTGCTTTTCCCCCCAAGACAAAATTTGTCGTTAATGGAAGGGGCTAGAACTACAATCCAATCCACAAAACATCATCAGGCTGGCTCCAGTCACAAGCCCTACTTGACAAATATCTTCGAGTTCTAAATGAAAATACCTGACCTTATTAAAACACCATTGTGAAGGAGTCATGAAGAACTCCTGCCAGAGTTGGTTTCGGCTCGTTGTTTGACCTGCATACAAGGAGTACAAGACCATGACAACTTGGCCAATTTCCAATCACCTGTGTCTCCATAATGGAGACCCTGATGCTTAAGCATACATCATGAGCAGCTCCTACTTGAACTGGCTCTTATTGAGGAAGGCTGAAGAGACTTCATATTTCTCTATATCACCACAGCCACATGCATTCCATCTGTGTCAAATTGGCAATCTATGTAAAGCCACATTTTTGAATTGTGTAAGAGGCCTGAGACAATGCTGCAAGCTGGATTCCAGGGTGACAGCATGAAGACGAAGCTATAGTACACGCGCTCTATCCAGGATCAACATCATTGTGAAATGTAAGGTCCACTGATGGAGCCCAAATCAGGCATAGGCAATCCCTTCTTCCCAGCTGTGAACTAACTGTAAGAGGTAGCATACATATAGGTTCAACTTTAGCCCCATCCCCAGGTGTGCTGCTGAGGTGTCTAGCATGATCATCAAAGGCTGGAAAAAGCTCAGAAAGGATTTGTGCTGAACATCAGCTTACTTGCTTGTAAGAAAGTTATTATATCCCCAGGAGGCCCAAATGGCTGCGGTAGAAAAAGGAAAGAGAGATTTACTCATCACACTGCTTGTCATAGTCGTGTAGTTATAGACCCCAGGCCCAGTTTTGAGGGAGTTATCCACCTGTCACCCACAAGACACTAGCCAACATGTCAGGCGTTCCACTAGCGAATAACTACTGCATTGCAACTGCCCACAGAGACGAATGTTTCTTATCCCCTAACACATATGAGACCCACTCCTACACAACTTGTCCGTTAAGATACAGATAGTTGTAGAGGACAAACAAAAGTGGCACTCACCTTAGGACATGCTTTAAAAAGGTAATTTTTGTTGACATAAGCATCCACAACAAGGCACCCTGTGACAAAAATCCTGTCCCCTATCTTCATAAGGTACTCTGCACACTCAGCCAGAGTATCCAACTCCAACCTGCCATCCCACCAGGGTCTTTGTCAACTACCTTATACAGTAAACCCATTTGCATTAGTCTGCTGCAGAATGTGAGGCTTCTATATCCATTCACCACATGGAGAAGAGAGGGCCTTGGTTACTTGCAAGCTCAGGAGAGCAGTGGAATTCGCTGCCACTTTGAGAGGATGAAGACCAAGTGGGAAGCAGGAAAGCGGCAATTAAACTAAGAACAAGTAAAGGCATGCTGGCTTGGACTTGCAGACCTTGTAATGTCCAGTGTGACCCCATGTTCTAGACATAAAAAATGAGAGAACACAGGGAGAATATTACACACATAGCAAAACCAGCGGTGTTCACCGTTTCACTGAAGAAGAATCAGCATCAATTTTTTCCACTATAACTCAGTCCACATAATGTGTGTAGGGTCCCCCACTCACTATGATATTTGAGTGTGTAGTATGGCGCAGGGCTCTGCTGATGTGAGTATATTGCTGCTAGTGCCTCTGTATAATGGAAGTCCAAGTAATCTAAAGGCTTTATCAACTTACCCAACACAACATGACCAACCCACCAACATATGCACAATCTGGAATGACCAAAACCTCACTGATCGCTTCCCTAAGCATCAACATTAGACGGTCATGACATATTGCACACAACCGACTGAGAAGACGCAGCTAAGAATTTTGTGCCTAAAGAACACAAGAGCTTACCCCTTTGTTTTAGTATCAGAGTTTGGCACAGCAAGGCTCGATTTTGCCAACAGTTGTTGAGTGTCCACGAGCTTGATCTCCATGTCCTGGCGCACACTGCCAATGAGGTGCACTGTCTTGGTGATTACCTTGCTACATGTGACCACCGCCAGTTGCGGCCACGCATTGTTCTCCACCTCCAGGTAACCTCCTAGCCCATCACCCTGTCCATAAACCTCCTCCCCCTCCACCGGTCCAGCATTTGACTTGAAACTGTTGGAAATAAATCTGAATGCACTACGGTTTGAAAGCCGCAGAGGGTGGTACAGTGTGAGCAGAGCAAGCACCTCATGCCACATCAAGATACCTCGATGGCCTGCCTGGCATAGGGCGACTAGGACCACGGGGGAGCGAGTCATTGCCCCCCTGCTTACTGTATGCGCTGTCATGGCTGCTCATCCGTCAACTCTTCAACCCAAATCCTGGATTTCCCAATATGGACAAATGAAGCAAAATCCAGCCAACAACAGATATAGTCTCCAGAATAATTAAGACTCAAAGAGGAAGACGTTGAGAGTGCGTGAAAAAAAATCAAGCTATCACCATCCTTGGACAATGGGTGGGAGGCACCTGCAGGAGTGAGAGCAGAAGCATGAACCAACCGCCCTTTGTGCCAAAATGAAACAACCACATCTGGCCATGTGTGGGGACAAATCCGCCCTCATGCTTGAACCTTGAAGCAACATGCTTTCTTTGATGCACGTTGCTTGTATCTCCATTGATGCCCGCAAGAACAAATCCCATCTTGAAAGCGTACAGCAATTGCTCTTTATCCCCAAAAATCGTGGAGACGAAGCTTGCAATGGTGTGGTAATGATATTGCACCTAAAAAATCTTAAGAACACGAACAGCCATCCTAGGGAGCGTGCTGAACCCACAAATAATGGTCATCTTCTCACTGAACAGTTATGTCCCTCTTCTCTACCACGCCGAATGCAGGAGGAGCCCTTATATTTTCCGTGTATGTAAGCCGATCTCAACTTTTAGGACGTGGCAAGTTAGAAGTTACAACCACATGCCCTCTTCCTCACGTCTGTAGTCTTGTATGCTCGAACACGATCTTTCAAATTTGAATGTGTACATGAGAAAGGGCAAGTCCTAACACCTGACAGCTGGAAGGGAATGTGGATACCTGGTGAGGAATGGCGCTCTAGGTCTTGACGCCTTGCACAGGATCTGGATTATGGGTGGACCAGAGAACACGAATCTTACATAGGACCGATCCACGAGCTTCGACAATCTACAGAATCTTCTGCCAGATTCAACACCGGTTGGGGGCCGACAATTCCAAAACCATTATAAACATTCTCCTGTCCGCTTTGGTAGCTCTGCGACTGGTGTTGGGATAGTAGTGAATCGGTCCCAATATGGATGTGGCTTGATTTTGTTGCAAGCGTGTGAGCTGACAGGTACGGCCCGCGAGGTACAGTCCGGGAACCCCCCCTCCAGCAGCCTCGTCGGCGAGCTGGACGCCCCATGTCAAAATCACTCCCACCCCCCTCCGACCCCTCCACCCGCTGCTCCCTCCCCGCGCCCCCCTCACCCCCCAACACCCGCCCCCCCCCCCCCCCCCTCCCCCGGGACCCTCGACCCTCGCCCCACCGCGGGCCACACGGCGCCCCACAACACCGCCTGATCTCCAGCCACGTGGCGGCCCCCCCCGCTGTGGATCCCCTCACTGCATTGATCCCCGTCCAGTGCCGGAGTGATCCCCCACCCCCATCTCCAGCCACATGGCGCTCCCCGGAACCGTCGATCCCCTCCCCATCCATCCAACCTCACAAACAATGGATGATGTGGGTCATGGGCCCCTCATCCTCCCGCCATCCTCCACCCGCCGCTCCACCCAGGGGATGGACGACGGCCGGATGAAGGGCGGATGACACTGACAGGCCACGTGCCGCTCCCCCCGCCATCGATCCCCTCTTCCCATCGACGGCCTGATCCCCCGAGACGTCGCCGGTCCCCCCCCCCTCGATTGATCCCCCGTCCAATGCGGTGACTAATTCCCCTCCACCCATCGGCCGGCACGTGGCGCTCCCCCCGCCGCCGATCCCTCGTCCCATCCACGGCGCGATCCCCCAAGACGTTGCCGCTCCCCCCGACCTGGCTTGATCCCCCCTCCGGACCGGGAGTGATCCCCCACCCCTAATCGCCGATCCCCCGGGCCATCGGCTGCCACGTGGTGCTCCCCTGAACCGTTCATCCCCTACGCATCCATCCAACCTAAAAACTGGGTCATCCGCGGTCCCCCTGCATTCGATCCCGTCCTCCCATCCAGCTGGCGCCCGGGCCGCTCCCCCTGCCTCGGTTGATCCCCCGTCCAAACCGGGAATTGATCCCCCTCTCGTCTTCTACCACCACATGGCAGTCTCCGTAGCCGTTGACCCCTTCGTCCCATGCACGGTGCGATCCCACGAGCCGTTGCTCCCCCTCGCCTCGGTTGATCCCCCGCATCATGCCACGTGGCTCCCCACCCTCGACCCCCCGCCCGCGCGCGTCAACGGCGGAACAGGGGATCGTCCCCCCCATGGCGGTCCCCACACCACATGCCGTGATCCCCCATCCTTCCGCTCCCCACCCACACCACCCCCCCCCCCCATCCGCGATCCCCCCACATGTCAAATGTCAAGGCTGTTTGCACGTGGCTATCATTCTGTTCATCTGTGTCGTCCTCCCCCATCCAACGGCCATGCACACCCCCCGCCATTTTGGTCTGCGAGATGAACGGAGTGGATGTATTGAAATTTAGGGTTTCCGGCTGCTCGCAGATTTGATCCTCTTTACACGCGTGTATGTTGCACTTGCGCGTATAGTTTGCTATCGTGTATTATTTTTGCAGGACGCGTATGGTCTACTGTTGTGTACTGTTCCTACAGGGGTGCTGGGCATCGTGACTGGATCTTCGGAGTTGCGCACGTCATTCCTTCTATCACAACTAGTGGCACGTTGCAAATCCCCCCGGATGGTTCCTTCAACCACAAGTCGTTTATATGGACTCCAACTATTTCAAGTGGAGGTGGACATCGTGTGAATACGGATGTTGCGGTCATTCCTTGGACCTGGATCGACGATTTGTGAGAGGGGAGGAAGAAAAGGCAGAGGCGCCCACTCATTTCAACAGAACGGTGCCTAAAAAGGGAAAGCATGAGAAGGGCGAGCTTTTAGCTCCAAGGGCCAATAGTTGCTCTCTTGTGATAAAGTCCGCCTTCACCTTTGTGGTTTCTGGATGGTCTCAGTGTGTTCTTTGAAATGGCATGTTGTTTGTTTGCATTGTTTACTCTTCTATTTTGTCAAAATGCTATGCTCTCTTGCTCTGAGTATTCCTGTCGCGGCCCTTTGCCTTGAGGGCAGGGGGTCGGGACACATGAGGGGCTGCCCCTGTGGTGGGGGCAGCGGCAGCGATAGGTATGGGGGGCTGAAGCACCCTTGAGTGCCCAAAGGCACTCAGGGAAGCGGAGGCGCTCACTAGGTGGAGCCCCGCACACTGGGTTGCGGTGGGGGTGGCTCCACAAGGGGTGGTGGTAGCTTAGCGGGACTTAGTGGGGGTGGCATAGGACTCACCATGGGGGCGGAGACCTCGTGGTGGGAGTCGTGGGGAGTCTTGGGACTCATCACGGTCCATAGGGGCCGTGGTGAGTGGGCCAAGACTCACAGCGACTCATCACCGGGAGTCGAGGGTTTTCGTGGTGGTTCGCCATAAAATGGCATGGCTGGTTGTGAAACCCCCGCGAACAGCTACAGAAGTATATGTAGGGAGTAGTAACCCCGAGAACGGTGCAAGCCCATTGGTGACCAAAAACTAGTGAGTAAGCGAGCGAGCCGGAAAGCGACCAAAGAGTGGGGAGCTGTTCCGGACTCCCGCTGGGCCGAAATCGGTGGAGGGTTCTTTGGGAGAACAAAGGGGGACCGTTATGCCCCGGTGAGCAGCCGAAGCTCCAAGTTGGCCCGGCGGCCAGGTTGGGAGTTAGGCGCGCGCATCAAAGCGAGTGACTATGACTTGAAGGGGAGCTTACCGAAGTGAGGTGCGCGACACTTGGTATCAGAGCTTAGAGTTCAGTACGCGATCGTCCTTGGGATTGGCTTCATCATGGGGTCGGGCAAGCCGAAGCGAAAGCGGAACGGCCCAAAAGATGATGATCCTGGTGAGCCCGATGGGGGCGACGTGTCACCGAGGCGGCCGTTTGAGGAAGCGATGCATGTTTCCAAAAACGAGGCCGCTCAAGAGCGGGAGGAATCCGAGGAGTCGGAGCCCGAGGAATCCTTGAGAGCTCCGACAAACCAAGAGATGCCTCCCATGCCGGCAGCCTTTTGGGAAGGGTTGTTGGCGCAGTTTGGCGGGACGTTGAAAGACGTGTTGAAGGCAGCTAATGCCACTTCCACTAAGGCAAAGTTTAAGGTGAAGCCTAAGGTGAAGCCTAAGGAACCCGGCACCTTCGAAGGCGTCCAAAATCGGAAGGCACTCAACACCTGGCTCCTGGAGCTAGAGCAGTACTTCCGGGCGGCCAAGTTAAGTGACGAGGATCGGGTGGAAGTGGCTCCCACCTATTTGAGGGGCTATGCTCAACAATGGTGGCAGAAACGCCTTCACGACCGAGGTCCAAGCCCGGAAACCTTGAACTGGAGTGGGTTCAAGGAATTGATGAAGAGACAGTTTGTGCCCCTCAAAGCGTCCTGGCTTGCCCGGGACAAGATGAGGAATTTGAAGCAAACAGATGACATTCGGGGGTATGTCCAGGCTTTCAATGTGCTGTTGCTCGAAGTCGCGGACATGGCAGAACCAGAAATGGTCTTCAACTTTGTGGCGGGATTGGCCCCATGGGCCAAGCGGAAGTTGGAGGAGAAGCCACCCAAGACTTTGAACGAGGCAATTGAGAGGGCTGAATGTTTCTCGGATGTCCCTAGGGGTGAGAGACAAGGCCGTACGGAGCTGAACCACAAGAAGACCCGGCGGGAAGGTGACTCCTTCCGACCGGAAAAGAAGTGGGATAGGCCACGCGGCGACAATGGCACGTGGAAATCGAAGGGAGGGCCTTCACTCGTCAAGGCGGCACCCGGTGCTTCGAAAGGAAAAGCGGGTGAAGCGGCTTATGGCGAACAGAAGGCGACCTTTGATGGAGTGTGCTTCAATTGCGGGGAGCCCGGGCACATGGCCAAGAAGTGCACGAAACCTCGACAATTGAACATGACTCGGGCAACCATGGAGCTGTCGGAAGATACCATCAGTCGCTTGGTGGAAGCGGTGGTCGCCTGGACTTGCAAGGTAGGCAACTATTCTTGTGAGTTGTATCAGGAAACTGACGCCCTACGTAAAGGGAGTCAGTTATTGTTCGTGGATGGGATAATATCCGGAACTAACGTGTCGTTGTTGGTGGACACAGGAGCGTCGCACTCCTTTATGACGCCGGTGGCGGCGCGAAAGTTGGGACTCCCGACAAGTGACGTGGGGGCCTCTATTGAGGTGCGTTCTGCCAAAGGAGAACCACAGTTGGCGACAAGGTTGGCGTTTGATGTTCCTCTTCAACCGGGGAGTTGGGAGGGACGTGAGAACTTCACCATCTGCGAGATCGATGGAGTGGATCTCATTTTGGGGATGACCTTTTTGAGCAAATCCGGAGCGGTCATAGATGGCCGCAAGAGAGTAGTCACACTGCCATGTGGGAATGGTGGCGAGGTCTTACGAGTGTCGGAAACGCCCAAATCCGTGGGAGGGCGAATAAACCTTCTGTCAGCAAGGGAGTGGGCCGTAGAGGAGGCACACGAGCCCCAGTTTTTGCTCTACATTAGAGAAGTGAAGGGAGAAGGCGATGGGGAGCCGAGCCCAGATTGGATCAAGGGGATTTTGGAGAAATACCAGGATGTGATGCCGGAGGATTTACCAAGCGGTTTGCCACCGCGAAGAGGAGTTGACCACAAGATTGAGGTGATACCGGGATCGGAACCGCCTGCCAAGGCGCCCTACCGGTTGAGCCACAGAGAGTTGGTCGAGCTGAAGACTCAGCTCAAAGATCTAATGTCAAAAGAGTACATCCGGCCGAGTAAGTCACCTTACGGAGCCCCGGTGCTATTTGTAGATAAAAAGGATGGGACGCTGCGGATGTGTGTTGATTACAGGGCTCTGAATAAGGTGACTATCAAAAAACCAGTACCCTTTGCCAAGGATCAGTGCTCTGAATGTCAAAGTGAAGAAATTCAACCAAGCGCGGGTAAACGGCGGGAGTAACATGCGCTCAAAGTCCTCCTCAGTCAATCCGAACAAGTGCTTTCTTCGCACCCCAAAAATTGGATGTGCCATAGGCATATGTCTAAGGTCTTCAGGCCGTGGGTCATCCATGAGAATCAGCTGCACAAGTAGAGGCGGCGCATTTTGGTCGCTTGTGGCTTCAATGGCAACAGCAGAGGCGGCTTCTAGAACATGGTTGGCTTCCTCAATAGAAAACTCCATGGAATAATGAAAGGGTACAAATGACCACCGGCGGTCCGCAACGATCCGGTGGAGCTCATTATGCCAATCCAAATGGGGATTAATTTCTCCCACCCTAAGCCGGGGAAGTGTGAGGTCTTCAGCTCCGGGGCGAATTACCGGTGATGGCGATCGCCAAACTGCAAAAAGCGCCGTGCTATGTGAGAGAAAGACAGTCTGCTAGTCCGCAGTCTGTTGGATGACAGGACTTCCCATTGGCATGGGTTGCATGATGGGCTCTTGGAGAGGAGTCTGCAGGATGACAGGCTGCTTGTTGGGAGTCTGCTCTCTTGGAGTCTGCTGGATGACAGGCTGCTGAACGGGAGTCTGCTGGATGACGGCCTGCTGAATGGGAGTCTGCTGGATGGCAGACTCAGCTGTCCCAGACGCATTCCCCCCCGACGCGTCTTCAATATGTAATGCCGCTATAGCAGCAGATGACCCAGGATACTTCAATAATATGTACTCTCGCACGCGGTCCACTTCCGCACGCACTGCAGTCGCTTGTAAATGAGCATCATTGCTAGGTTTCCGCCAAGCCTGAATGGCCCTACGAATAGAAACACGTTCATCCTAGTACACGGCAGAGAACTTCGACATCAGGAATATGGACGTGGACTCTATATTCACCTCATGCAGCGGACTGGACTCACAGACCAGCAGACTGTAATGTGTGTACGTAGGGTGGAGGCAACTAGTAGACTATACCAATGGACTGGACCAGCGGACTGACAAACGGTCTCAGTAAGTAATGCAGCGATATAAAACAGACTAATTGACGAGCGGACTGAGCCAGCGGACTGAGGAGAGAATGCAGGGGACTGACCAGACTGAATAGGCAACGTGACCCCGATGATGGACTCAAACAACACAGAGAACAGACTGGGCAGTCAGACTGACCATTACCTCCTCTACTTCATCATCGTCATCTTCATCTTCAAAGCTGTTCAACCAGTTCTGTTCCGCCTGTCGGATTAATGTGCGTAGCAGACCTGAATGGGCAACTCTGTAGAAATAACGGAAGAAGTCTGGATCCCCAATTGGTGGGCACTCTGGTGGGAAAAACCCAAAGTCAACGAGGCGCAATGTGCCAGGGCAGACTGGCCCTTCAGTGCTCTGTTGAGTTTTTGGTTTTGACCCTAAGCCGATGGCATGGGTCGCGATATTTGTGTGAGTCTGTTGCCGAGTCTGGTCAGGCAAGTCAATGTCCACTGGACTTGTCACCCCTTCCAGGCCCTGAGCAGATTCACTTTCAGTATCAGTACTGATGGTGTGGGTCTGCCGCCCAGGACGAGGTTCAGTCTGTTGCGTGGATTTTGCCCTTGCCTCGCGAGCAGACCTTGCAGCCTTCTCTTTTTTTTGCCACTCCTTTTTTTGGGCCCTATCACTCAGTTTACGTTTTCTGGGAGTGTCCAGCGTTCCCTGCACTTGCAAATCCTCCATTGACGGGCCACCACAATGGACGCCATACCGTGCGCGCACTTCGTCTAATTCCAAAGTGCGGGGGTCAAGCACTGATCCGCGCAAGCGCATTGTGGCCTCTTTGACAATCGACATTTCTTTCAGTATCGGCCAAGGCTTGAAATCCCGTGGAATCATTGCAACAGTCTCCTTGCAACCCGTGTCAACACAATGCCGATTTAGTTGGATTTTGTCCTTGATTACTTCTTCACAGAAGGGACATAAGAGCTTGTCCTTCTGCCAATTCGAGTTTTTGGGCTTCCGGGCGCGGAGGTCTACAAATGCTTCCACTATTTTATGATCAAACTCGTCTGATGAGTACCAGTACCTTCGCTCCTTCTTCAGTCTGGTTTGGTGCACAAAATCCAACCAGTCCGCTCCACCTTTTTCACAAGCATCCTCCATCGCTGCAGAATGAAACAAAGGTGTAAGGACAATGAGCGACAGAGCGACAGATAGAAGTCCTATGAAAAGACTCACCCTAAGCAAGAAGAAGAGGACACAGAATGGAATGGAAACACCGCAGCAAGTGAGAACCTCACCGAGCCGATGAACTTCGAGTTGTTACGAAGGCGAGCGTGTTTGCGACGCTTCGCGGCTCACCGCGACTCTCCACACCTGGGGAAGAACGGTCGTCTTTCGTTACGGTGATGGAAACGCAAAGAGGAAAACAAAGCAGTGCAAAACTGTGCAAAGAAACAGGCGCGAAGAGAATGGAGAAAGTAGAAGTAGAAGGGGGAAAGCAGGCATGGCACTGCCAACGAGGTGCGATTTCACAGGCGCCAACTATCCGCCGTCATCGCATTGAATACGTTCACCGAACGAACGGATCGTACTAAATTCATCCACGCTCCTCGCAAGTGCAGCAGACTCATTTCCCATCGGGCCGAGAGTCCACCGGACTGCCAGTCCAGCGGACTATTTGCTTTGCTGAGGCGAAGCGGCTTCATATTGGAGGCACTTCCCTGCCAGCGGAATGAAGACAAAAGAGAGTAAGGGGAGAACAGGAAAGTCGAACACACCCATTGCGAACAGACTCGCGGCACAACAGATTGATGCATGCACAGTCCAACAGACTGATATCCATAGAGGAGAACTGTCCAGCAGACGGACGTTTCGCCAGACTGGCGGGAGAATAAGCCAAACAGACTTAATGCAACAGACTTCCGACACAACAGACTGACAAATTCACAAGTGCAACAGACTGCTATCCCAACAGACGGACTTCCAGCAGACCGCCTCCAAACTGACTGTTATGCACGCGATAAGGGGAATATCCGGAGCACTGACAAGCCAGCGGACCCACTATGAACAGACTCGCAACACAACGGACCTCAAACATCCACGCGCATTTGCAGATGCAATTGTCTCAGACATCTCCCGTCGTGGCTCAGACATCTGCATTCAGCAGGTGCGTGTGGATGTTTGAGGACCTTACGACTGGATGGTGTTCCGTGACAACCCGAATTGTTTTTTTGTGTTGCCATCCCTTATATAATACCATGTGGATCCCTCACAAAGCTGGGTTTTTTCAGATTCTCCACCCTTTTCCACAACTTATGCACGACGGATGCAAGCCGCTATACTTGGTCGCATAAACAGTCCTATCGTCCGATACAAAATCTGCAATACACGCCCCCATGTGCATACGCTTCCACCATTTTCGCGCCCATGTTACCCGTGGGTTCCTTTAACGAACTAAACTTGTGAAGGCTCTCATGAGGGATGCAGTACGAAGGGGCTAAACGTATCATGACGGATCACAAGCAGAGGACGTTATCGACGACAGATGTCCGCATTTTCCATATTTATGACATAGAACCAAACCATAAAACGAAGGTTCCCGAAAGCACAACAAGAAGGCAAAAATAGTGGAAGCATATGCACGATGGTGGCTGTAGTGCCCAGACAGTCCTCTCATGTTCAAGCACACGCTTCATCATCATCATGAACATCTCGCGCAAAAGAGGAATAGTCGCGTGCATGGAAACGCCTACCGCAACATCGGACAACAAACAGCCGTCAATAGAGAGCGGCCGGGATTTGGTGGGAAGATCATTGCCATTTTCGCAGCCCTAAAAATGGAGGGCTCGGATGGGTTATGGGAATGGACGGTGGCGATCCTGCGCCGTCATCGGACTGGATGGCAGGAGACTGGCCAGCAAACTGGCAGGCAGACTGGCGGACTGGCAGATTGCTGGGCAGCGGACTGGCCAGCAGCGGACTGACGGACTGGCAGACTGCTGGGCAGTCGACTGGCCAGCAGCAGACTGGCGGACTGGAGGGCAGCGGACTCATGGGCGGGGGACTAGCCGTGCGGGGCGGGCGGGGTGCTGCGGAGCCGGGCGTCCGTGCGCGGGGCCCACCGGCCACATCGCGAGTGCCCATTGAAGACCCTATTATCTTAAAATGAGAGGCCTTCATCCCCTCTTAATAAATGTTTTTCTAAAAACAATTGCTCTATTTTGTAACCTAAGATTCAATACCTGCAATTATTATTATTATTATTATTATTATTTTACTTTATTTTGTAACCTCCTTAAGTGTTTTTTTCCTTGAAATCTGGAAAATAACAGGAGTGGCTACTGAGTTTCGCAAGAAATAGCCATATTTTCTGTTCATCCACTGAAATTCGAATGGGATCATCCTCCCTGTACTTTCATCCATGTATATCATCCATATTTGGGAAAATTCATCCATGATTTATATTTTATTTGGAGAAGTTTGGCTATTTCATCCATCAGAAAACAGCGAATTTATGACAGAATAGCCCAAGCGGAATCTTATTTAAATTAAATATTATGATGAATTGTTTTTTTGTATAGAAAATCATATGAATTAGTTTGTAAATGGAGGTAGGTAGGTAGTGTGTGGGGTGGTCGGTAGGTAGTTTTCTAGTTCCCCCGTCGTCTTCTTGGTGAATGTGGGCAGATGAGCCGCGACATTTCTTGACAAATTCATGGCAGATTTTTAGTTCGAAGATCCTGCCAAGGTGTTGGAGGTGTTTGCTGGAGGTATTGTCCAGTCTCTGCTCTGTGTTTGTTACCCATGTCAGTTCAGGGATATGCGAACAAGTTTCTCTCCGCAGAGTGAATGCTTGTGTCATCTCTGTGGTTCCATGCGTTGTATGTTGTGTGGCGATTCTCTGTCTCGTTTGTGTAATGTTCTTCTGTTTGGAGGTGTCTTTCAGTGTACTTGTATAGAGAAAAGGACCCTAAAGAAGTGGAGCCATCCGACTGAGGTACAGAAGGAGCCATGTCGATCGAGGCACAGAAGCAGATCCGTGAGAACAACTTGGTAGGTGCTTTACTTGCCGTCTTCCGTTACAATCGCTATGCCAGCCAGGAGCAGGGATTTGGACACAAAGTGGGCGAAGCAGGCTTCATCCTGGCATGTTCGGTCACTGTTTATGGAGTAATGAGGCTCAAGTGATTTGTCGACTATTGTAGTTAGCTATTCATTAGGGTTAGTGTTCATCCGAGCAACTATTGCACAGTGGGTACTGCAGCTTTTTTTAAGATTGAGCCACTCAGTAAGAATGTTCGTAGATATTTGACTTCTCTTTCTCTTTACAAGGGAGGAGGCTACTGTGACTTCCTCTCCAGCATCTGGTGAGGAATTAACAATTGAGGATACATGTGCAGGAATTACACGACTTCCTGAAGGATTTGACAGATTGGGAGCATACGGTGAAGGAAAAGGAGAAGAAAGTGAAAGGCAGTGTTGTGAAGGATAGTGTATGTTCCGCCCTTGATTTCACCCCTTTCTCAGCAATCTCAGAGAGAGAATGAAGGAAAAAAGACAGGAATTTGAAATGTTCGCCATGGTATGTGACCAAAACGTCTATCAGGTGACAACAATGTCTACTGACGTAACCTGCTGCCCGAAGATGAAGAACCTCGTACAGCCTAGCATTTCTGGTCTTTGAAATTAAATGCTTCTACCCGTGAACAGACTCTGAAGAAACATGGGAGAGAGAGAGGGGGAGGGAGACAGAAAGAAGAGAGAGATTTTATCATTTCTGGGGAAGGCCAAAGGGCTGAGGAACACAAGTAGGACCACAGCTAACAGCAGAGTGCAGAAATCACAGGAACTGCTCAAGAGAGTAATCCACTAGATGTCATTTGCTGCAGTCCCCACCTGACTTGAACTGAGCAGAAAAGGGTGGAGGGAAGGGAGGAGAGCACAATGCATCGCACCATTCTGGATACCTTACTCCAGTACTGAGGTTCACTTCGTAAGAACACACGTTAGAAGATGTAGTGTGCCTCTGAGCATGGCACATGGTCTGTTGATGGCTGTTTGCAGAAATTGCCACCTGTCCGGGGGCAGGCACAGACAACCCTTGACGAAGAAAATGATGAAGAAGAGGAAGGGCCACAGGTGACTTCAAGTGCAGCAAGTCACACATACGACTACTCCCATGATAAATGGGATAAGTTTGATGTGGTATGCATTGGCCCCTTCCAGTTTTGGCACTCTGCTTTCTTGGTGGTAGACTTGCTTTTGCTTTTGAGATTGTCAAAATTGTTTGAAGGAACAGATAGAAGCATGATCATAAGGATGTTGTAACTATTGTGGTCAGGAGTTTGACTGTAATGACTCAAGTTTCTCTTATGCTTATGTTTTGGCCGTTATGAATTCATCCTGTACTTTCTAAACTTTATAATGTTAAAATAAAAGTGGCTCAGTAAAACATGTACCTGACTATGCACATCAGACCACAGTGATGTAATCCTGGCCCATTAACTGGATTCATTGTGTGTTGTGGACATCTCATTCAGTAGGATGCTGCATTAAAAGAGGTGGATGAAGAGGTGCCCAAGAAACCTCCGCCCAAAAGAGCTCCATCGACAACCAAAACCAAGTTGACTAGCACCAAGGCAAAGCTTTCAGAGGCTCCTATAAAGCCCAGTGCCGTGCCTGCCTCACCTTCAACAAGCAACTATGAAGTTGGTGGGGTTCGGGGCAGTGGGTCCGTGGCAAGCATGGACAGTTTGTCCAACGTATTTGGCATTGAAGAACCTATCCCTGATGCTATGTCGGAGAAGGACCTTGTACGACCCTCCTTTCTTCTCTTCTGGAGCATGCAGTAGGGAGATCTTGGCCTAGGAGCGTTCAATATGCCAGGAAAGCTTGATTTTTAGCTTTGCCTTGTATAAATTTAAGCATTCTATCGATTTCAATGCAGTACTGGTGTGTCATGACCAGGGCAATGACTTTTTCAAAGAAGGAAAGTATGTCCAAGCAATTGATTGCTATTCACGGAGCATTGCGTTGCAACCCACGGCAGTTGCCTTTGCAAACCGGGCTATGGCTTCAATCAGGATCAGAAGGTGAATCCTACTTTGCCACCATATTAATGGTAACTGTACTTGTTTGAACTCCTTGTCAAGGATCAGAAAAATTATGAGTTGTTGGTGGAAGTGTTGTTTTTGCTCAGAGCTCAATGTGCAAGCACTCAAATGGGTCGAGTCATGAAACTGAGCCTTGTGACAAGTTATGAGGGTTGGGGCCTCAAACTTCCTATGTGGTGTCAGTAGAACCCTGAACATTCACTAACATGGGAAACAAACCAGATATGCAGATGCTGAGCTGGATTGTACGGAAGCCATTTCTCTGGATGACCGCTATACCAAGGCTTACTCTCGACGTGGCACTGCCCGCAGAGAGCTCAAGAAGTATCTGGCAGCTGTAGATGGTGAGCGATTAAATACAAAAATCTAATCGTGACTCTCTTAACTAGAGTTAAGCAAGCAATCAGTAGAACACTGAATGGTAGCGGCATGGATGATGAAGGAAAAGAGAGATTGCCTACAAAAATAGGTGCAGCATGGGGCTTCCCTGGAGATCTCTACTCCCAGTACTGTTCTGGCCCAAAAGGCAAGAGTATTGATGTGATATGGTGTAGTAAGCTTGGTATGATTGCACTACGCCAACCATCACCCTCCCCTGCTATTCATACCTGTTCCTTCCTCCCACCACCCCCTTCTTTCCTTGCCGAACTTTTTTTCTCAATGCTCTACTACATCACTTAACTTGTGATCAACTATAATTCTCCATCTTGCATAATACAGACTGCTATATTAGATGTCACCACTTTGAGTAAATGAGCCAAAGGTCTGAGTAAGTAGGCACAACACTTATGAGGATATGTCTCCACTGGTGTCATTGAATAGTTTGAACATCTCCACAGATCAGGACAGATTTTTTCTTCTGCTGTCTTTACCTCTTTTGCACTTGGCCACACCACAGAACAAACTAGACTGAACTCTTGTTGATTCCTGTGAGCAATGTTATGAAAGGCCTTGCATAGGAAACTTATCCAACTACTGCTATGTCATCCGTGACCAAAGGGAAGTCAGTAGATTGTGCCAATACAGCTTGAGATCAAGTGCTGGATGGCTAGCGGTAGGGTTGAGAGTGTTGGCAACTTCAAACGCAATTCTTATCACCCATTGTTTGGTTTTGATATCATCTTGTTCTGACTGCATGAGTTTAGAATTGAAAGAAGGAGGACCTGAATTTCTGTCCTCATCCTATTTCTAACAGGAATGTGACACGTAGATTCCTCACTTTTACCTGTATGGCAGATTTTGAATTTGCATTACGCCTGGAGCCTGAGAACAAGGAGTTGAAGAAGCAGTACCTTGAAACGAAGGAGGTCTATGAAAAAGTGAGTTTTCAAGTCAAAACTTTAGTCAAAACTTGGTTTTTGTTAAGTATGGATTTGTACTTTGTAAGGGGTCTTCCTAAAGTGGACTTGAATTTCGTCCACTGAATTAACTGGCTACTGAAGATTGCCTATCATGGAGAGTCTTTTGGCAAATCAATTGCATCTCGCAGCCAAATAGAGTTGACAATGAGTTGTTCTCGTTACATGATCAATCTCTTCCAGGAATATATATCGCTCAACCCTGCTAGATCAGGTTTGAGATCGAGCGTGGAAGATCAGGCAATATTTTTGTTCTGAACATTTTGATGGGTTGCAGGAAGCAAAGGTGAAGCCGCCACATAAGAAGGTCCATCTCCTGGTCCAAGAAACCACAGATGCCTTGCCAAAGAGTTCGGAAACCAAGCCACAGAAACCTGCCGTTTATGCAACAACAACTACGGCTGATTTGCAGCAAGATGACGCCCAATACAGTACAAAAACTGCAATAGGAAAGTCGCAGGAGTCTGCCACTGCAAGTAAGGCTGCTGTGTCTCCTATCCACATTCCAAGAACCACAAAGACTTCTTCCCAGAAATCTGCCCTTCCTGCTTCCAGTAAGGGTGCTGTTAGCCTTGCCAAAGGAGTCTCTCAGGCCACCTCATCAATCCCTGAGACTACTGCAGCCCTTCAACCTGGAGGGAGTCAATTAACTGCTTCTGATGTTCTACCCAGCCCACCTTCGGACTCAAAAGTCTCATCTCCCAAAGCACGGGCTAAAGTGGAGGAGTCAACTAAGCAGGTACTGTCCTGCATATTAGCCAGTGTTGTTTTTTCAATAGTTGATGTAAGTCCACTCGAAGATTGAATGAGTCACTTGAATTAGATCCCCAGGCTTAAATGTTTGTCATCTTCAGCATACCTGGCAGATTGTGCATAACCTTGTTGACACTCGAAGGTTTGTTGATTGCTGGCCATGTTTATCACTTTCTTCAGTTGTTGCTTGAATTCCCTGGATGAAGGCCCTTTCAGCAGCTGCAGGAAGGTATGGTTGTACATCTACTTAAAAGCCAGGGGAAGAAACAATGAAAGACAAACAACTTAATAACGTCTGTGGAAAGGTAAAGACCTATGGGACAAGAGAAAGCAGCATACAAGAAAGAGAGCGGGGCCCTCAAGAAGCAGCCCAAAAACCAACTATTCATCAAGGGATTTGCCAAGATGTAATGCCTCATACAGATATGCTACCAAGCATTTCTGATCTGGTAGTGGAACACCTCAGTTATAGATTGGCTGTTTTGGAATAGTCAAAAGTACCTCCCTGGGGATCTCATAGTAGAGAGGGCAGTGAAAGAAGTGTTCTTCAGTTTCAATCTCCCTTCTGTCATCTCTAGCACAAGCGGGGCACAAGCAGTCGGCATGCTGCAGGGAAAAAGACATTTCCATGGGAAAAGACCATATCAACATACCCAAATGTTGCTTTGATATGGTGGGCTTCATGCAATCCGGTCAGTAGCCCATTCAGACAACTTCCTATCAAACATGTCTTGGTGTTGTTCTCTACTGAACAGAAAATCATGGGGTGGGTAAATACAGGCCAAATATGTGGACAGAGAGGCTGCAGCATCTACACAGGCAGCAGCTGCACGTGCGGCTGAAAGTGCAAGAGCCGGGCTGGCACGCAATATGGTGGCCCCAAAGACCTCATATGAGTTTGAGACAATGTGGAAAGGCTTTGGTGGTGATCGTCCCTTGCAGGCCCGCTTGCTAAAGGTCAGCCTCAATTTATCAGCATGATGCTATCCATGTATGTGCAAATTTACGGCTTGTGATCTTGGCTAATGATGTCCTAGGACATTGACAACACTCGTTGTATGCACGAAGTGGATTCAGTTACAGCAACTGTAGGTGCGCTGGAGCAAACAAGATCAAATGGGTTGAAATAGTTACATGTCTGCTGGTTTTTTCACCTCAAACTCAACCTTTTGGTTGTGAATGGCAGGTAATCGACCCATCATCATTGCCCAAAGTGTTCAAGGATTCACTGGGTGCGCCGTTGCTGATGGACATGATCCAAGCTCTCTCTCTCCTTCTACCGTAAGCATACCTCAGGCCTTGGCTTTCAGTGTTATTTTCTGTGGGATTAGCATTATTCGTAAAATTTTGTTTCGGCGCTTGTACTGAAAATAATCAAAGAGTTTTTCTGTCATCTTTTTTCTGCTTGGTTAGCAAAAGGGAATTGTTTTCATGCCCAACTCAGGCAGAAAGATGACAACAGTGTGGCGAGTCTCACTAGGAGTGTACAGGATTCTGAGTCCCTTACTCTGTCTTGATATCTTATGTCGAAGTGCTTTCTGCTAATTTTGTTTGCATTCCTGCTTGTATTAAGTCTAACTTCCTCAGAGCTATTTAATTTGAAACTATCTTGCAGGGACGATGCTGGTTTAGTGGTTGACATACTCGAGAATTTGACTAGGGTTGGCCGATTTAGCATGACGGTCATGTTTCTCACATCAAAGGATAAAGCTGGTAAGGATAAAGCTGGTAATAAATTGTTTCGTGACTTCATGCTCAATGTAAAAGGACTCCTGTTGGATATACTTATTCCACTCAGAACCTGGACCATCTAAATAGTGTGCAACGTAAATTTGGAAATATTCACCAGATGCTTTTCAATACATCATTTTGACTTGGTTTTGCTTCATGGTCTCATCAGAAGCTGTTAAAATATGCTTTTTGTATCATATTTAATGCGACTCATTCTGTGGCCTTTCTCCCTGTGGAATCTCTACTGGGAAGTGGAAAAATGTGGGCTAGGTGCTCACAGCAAGATGGTTTTGGGAAGAGAGGTGCCTATGATGACAATATGTGCGGTGTCCTTATGGCAGGGCTGCGTCATCTGTGGGGTGAACTACTTGCAAATGCACAGGTCTCAAGCAAACAGCAAGAACAACTAGAATCATTGCATGCCAAATATAGACTGTAAGGGCCCTTTGTAGTGGCCTTTTTGCTGTTCAGATTTTTCTATGCTCCTACCTAGTCAGGAGTCCTCAGTGAGAGAACTGTTTGCCGTAAATGTCGACTCTGATTTGCCCAAAGGAGCTTACATGCAGTGTTTTCCTGGAGCAAGTCCTAAGTTGAATTGCAGCCTCCCTTGCCTTCACCAGGTGCAAACCTATCTCTTTTTTATCTCGTTTTCCCTTTCATGGTAAGTCCACTACTGGATTGAACCCTCACAAAGGTAGTGTCTATTCCATATGTTTTCGTCCAAACTGGGTGTGGGGGTCTATGGCCACAAGACTACGGCAAACAAAATCTTGTGTACATTCTCTTTTTTGCTCTTGCTTCAGGGAGGATTAGTTTCATGTGGGACCTGAGGGGTCAATGGCCATAAGGCTATGGCAAGGCAACATTCAGAATGTCATGAATACATTCTTTGTTATCTTGGCCTAACAGGGACCAATGTCACTGGCCAGAATTTCTACAACAAATGAGTACATCTTTCTCTTGCTCCACTATACCTATTTACAGTCTACTTTTGAAGGATTGAGATGAGGCGATGTCAGTCAATGGTATCAACATTAATGTGAACCTTTTGCAACTCTGATACACCAGATTTCTTATCAGCCACTCCCATGCCCCAGTAAGCATGCCATGCTGCATGTATGTCTGTACATGTCCCCACTTCCATGAAAGCAAGGAGGTACATACAGAGGTGGGCCTTAGTGATCTGGCCAAATTCATTGATAGAAAATAGCAAAGGTATGAGGAAATATATAGATTCCTTTGGGAACTTGCAAATCTTGGTACATTGTTCTGAGAAAACTGGAAGTCTATGCGATACTCTTAAGAAAATTGACATAGCTCAAATGTTGCATTTCCGAGGAAACTGGAGGATTCAGAAAATGCTGGGAGGCGAGATGAAGCCGCCCCAGCAACCTCTGCCCGACGTCAGATAGAGCTTGAGCCTTTTGTATAGCAACAGAAATCGTTGTCTAAAGAAGGCTACCAATATGGAAAACACTAATATGAAAAACTGAACCGGCTGGTATAAAAAGTTCCAATACCTAGACGAGGGACCTACCACGAAAGGAATCACTCACAGTTTTGATCCTAGGCTGGCAGCTTAGACCAGAGAAAGAAAATGATCTCAATGGTCTCTGGAGGATTAGATAGTTCAGTGATGAGATTGTCTCTGTACACTATGTATCTGAGGAAGAAGTGACTGCTCTACCAAGATGGTCTTCATAGTTTCATTATAGTTTTGTAATGGCCCTTGGATCCTACTTGGGAAAGTGAAAACTGCCTGGGTTTCATACCTGAAGATGAAAATCAAAGGGCAGCACTTGACAGGCTTTGTTGGGCCTTTGCATTGGTCACGTTGGGTTTGACACTTTTTGTTTCGTGAAAGAGCACTGAGTTGGTGTGTCTTACAATTCAATGGATGAAAGTCTTACATGTCCTAATGAAGATTGGTCAACAGTGTATGTATAGTCTGGGAAGGTGGCCCAGTGACTGACTCAGAAAGAAAGCACAGTAAGTAGTAGACACACAAGTTGCAGTAAAAAGTATGATATGAATGCACCCACAGAGAGCAGCCTTTCACCGAACGTGGAGGTGACATATGAATGTGCAACGTGCCAGGCTCCTTCTTCATCTTTTTCGGGACTCAGCTAACAAGAAGAACAACTGCTTCACCTTTGCCGGGATAGTGGGGTATGGATGAATCACGCAGACACCGACATTGGGTAGACTGGCAAGCATCTCGCTTCCTTGCACGGTCCCAGCTCCCCTCTCTGTTGGGTTTTCTGTGAGTGCTCTGTTTGGGTGTTGAAGAATGGCCACCTGGAGACGCTCTTGGGTGCTGCTGATCTTTGCTGCATTGCTGGGTGGTGTGGTGCTGTCGCATTTGAGACAATGCAATGCATTGCAGGAGGAGGATGAGCGACACCTTGACGAGGCTGAGTTGGCAGAGCTGTTGGAGAATGGGGAGGATGCTGATCCCGCCGACGGTTCTGATGTGACAGGCCTTGCGGAGGATGAATTCGGTGACTTTGATGAAGAGGGCGATGAGGGTGGGAATGGCGTGGCGATCGACGAGAAGGATGTGGTTGTGCTTGGATCTGATAATTTCACACAGTTTGTAGATGCACACAACTATGTATTGGTAGAGTTTTACGCCCCGTGGTGTGGACATTGCCAGGCGCTAGTGCCTGAGTATGCCGAGGCCGCCACTTCGCTGAAGGGGGAAGTCTCTCTTGCGAAGGTGGATGCCACTGTGCACGACGAGCTGGGGCAGACATATGGAGTAGCAGGCTATCCTACCCTGTTATTCTTCATCGATGGCGTACACAAGCCCTACACAGGGCAGCGGACTAAGTGAGTCAACTCCATCTTGAAATTCTTCACCTGTTCTGACAATGTTCGTTGGGGTACTGATGAGATTCAAGGATTCCTCATGGAGGAATCGTGCCACTTCTCCCCTTTCTATTCCTCGAAATGTGTCTGTTATGGGTTCTTTACTCCGTGGGGGTAGGTGGTAGTGGGTGGTACACATTAGTGTTCCCCCCAAAAAATGCAAGAAGGCAGAAAATTTCATGCTTCTGACTGCTTCTACTCTGGCAAAGAGGGTTCAAGCGGCAGCAGTTGGTTTTGGAGGTAAGACAAGTAATTCACTCAGCTACTGAACTTGTTTGTTGAAAGTGGCTCCAGAAAGAGTATCCGACATCCAGCCATTTGGCAGCACTCTGAAGTAAGCACCAAACTTCCTAACTTTGTAACTATCAAGATGAAGACTGCTAAAATGGGCGATACCGGTGGAATTTGGTATGGATTGGCCAGGCGTGGCCCCTATGCATAACAAGGGCCTTTTGTAGATCAGAATCCTCAAAACTGGCTGTGGTCATTGGAGTTTGTGTTTACAAACCTGACAGTCATGTCAAGATTTAAACCCATTAAATGGTCTGCATGCAGGGATGAAATTGTGAAGTGGGTAAAGAGGAAGACTGGACCATCAGTTGAGACCATAACCTCAACAGATGACGCCGAACTATTGTTGGATTCCGACAATCCCATTGCTGTCGCCTACCTCGAAAAACTTGAGGTATCATTCGTATGACTAAGCTGTAGTCCACTAATGCACCTATCAAGGTTTTCCCCAGATTTGGCTTTCCTGTTTTAGTAATGGGTTGCAGTTCCTCAGTTTTATAACTTGCCTTCTTGTTTGAGAGGCCACTAGTCAATAACCTGTTCATCCTGGGCTTTGTTTGATAGGGTCCTGAAGCAGATGAGTTGATTTCAGCAGCAAGGCAGGAAGACGCAGTTATGTTTTATATGACCAGCAATGTCGAGGTGGCTCGTGTATTCAGTCTTGAGAAGAAGCAGCCTGCCTTGGTGTTGCTGAAGAAGGAAAATGAGAAGGACACACAGTTTGGTAAGAATGGCTCCATTGAATGCTAAATGTGTACTGTTCTTGCATGTCTGTAGTTGGCAATGGAGTTTGTACTTGTATTAATGGCATGATTGTTTGCAGTTGTTGCTCCGCTAAAGCAAGTTAGAACATGCAATCGGGTCTTATTCCAAATCTTTACAACTCATTGAGAGAGTGACAAGGAGCTCTTCTCTTATACGCATCCCGTCAATCCCCCTACCCAATGAATATGCAGCTGGGGTCTAGCTTATGTTGTTACCAATTGTTGGCTTAATACCAGAGAGCCAAGAGCATAGGATTGCGATGGTACCATAATGTAGTCAGATCCAGTGGTTAAGGTTCTTCACGTATATCTGTCTTGCATAAGATGTTACAAAGCGATTGAAGGAAGTTAGTGCTCAATCAATTTCATCTTGCTATTGGTAATCTTAAAATGTATTTAGGATTACTTTGGAGTGGGGATTTACAATGGCTGTCTCCGTGTTTGATGTTTGCAGATGGGAGATTTGAGAGGAAGTCTCTTGCTAACTTTGTGTATGAAAACAAGCTGCCACTGGTGACCACATTCAATCGAGAGACAGCATCCTCCATTTTTGAGAGTGAC
The DNA here is from genome assembly GCA_030704615.1 of Takakia lepidozioides. Classification (NCBI taxonomy): domain Eukaryota; kingdom Viridiplantae; phylum Streptophyta; class Takakiopsida; order Takakiales; family Takakiaceae; genus Takakia; species Takakia lepidozioides. The sequence goes on from CM060731.1 coordinate 77,992,632, forward strand.
ATTAAGAGACAAGTAAGTCAGCTTATTTTGGGTTAAAGCTTCCATCAGCTTTACAGCTACTGATTCTGTTCAATATGTGTGTGGCAATGCTGGTGCAATTAATTTGGCTTACAACCTTTTGTACTGAAACAAGCCAGCACCATCGTGTTTGATTAGGGGAAGTGGTGCCAGAAAAACATTAAGAGAGAGCAAGCATCCTGAGACCATTCCTTCTTTTCCTGGGGGCAGGGGGGAATGGATCTGGAACAATGTTCATATTGATCTCCCATATGAGACAACTGCTACAATATTAGTGTGCTTAACCCGTTTCTCTTGATCAGATGTGTTGCATAAATTGCAAGCTGAAGTCTTATTTGGTGTGTTCCAACTGGGTACTTGTGGTTTTGGCTCGTGTGGTGCAGGTCATCCTTTTTGTTTTTCCTGAGGAGTATGAGGCACTGAGTCCAGTCTTTGAAGAAGCGTCAAAGTCCTTCAGAGGAAAGGTAACGATCTACTCTCATACTTTTGCTTATTTCTTAAGACTGTATGTTGAGCTGGACTACATGTTGCCAGCTTCCAGCTGCCAGTTTCTGATACTACCCTCATGGAGATGCAGCTTATTTTTGTGCATGTGAACCTCGGTGAAGAAGAGTCAGCGAAAATTCTTGAGTTCTTTGGCATCACTGGTGACCACACTTCGGTAATCTATCAATCCACAATTGCCATGAAGTTTTTTGACTTGATCGTATACTTTGGTATATTGCTGGCTGTGGCTTGCCAGTTATTTTTCCTCATCCCTACCGTATTTTTTGTTGTAACATTCTCAACTTAATTTCCTCTATAGCTAAGTGAAGTGTCCTTGTTGGGTTGATGAAGTGGGAGTGGGAACTGAGAGGAGCAGGCATGGCTGTTACAGGTAATGGGGTTTGTGGCAGAGGAGGATGGTCGTAAGTACTTGCTGGAGGGGGCTGTAACTGTTGATGCTCTCAAGGTCAGTTTGCCTCTATTGAATGCTATGTTTTTAGGAGTTGCTGGAGGAATTGCGACAATTATGTGACCAGAATGTGTGTCTGAGTGCGTGTTACACACCTAACACCCCTGTAACTTTCCTGCTGTGGTCAGACATTTGGAGAAGAGTTTTTGGCTGACAGACTGAAACCTTTCCTCAAGTCACAACCTATCCCTGAAAAGGTACAACTTATCTCAAGGGATTGCTTATTTTGAGCCATGAAACTTATGGAGCAAGAAATACTTGTCTGTGGTCACTGGTAACAATAGTTGTTTGTTCGTTTATCTACGAGCTAAAGTATGTCCATGGCTTCACTTTCCATGTATAAAGCACATTGCCTCATCATGTTGCTGTAGTTCATTGACACACTGTCTGGGCAATTAGATATCTGATAGTCAGATTGACTAGCCGAAGTACACTCCATCAAAGCAGTTCAGGGAAAGGATATGTATCTTCGTTAATTGTCAGAACCTGTATGCATTTTGGGGGTGCTATTTGTGCAGAATGATGATGATGTGAAGGTAGTCGTGGGCCACAACTTTGATGAGATTGTTCTTGATGAGTCCAAGGATGTCCTTCTTGAGGTAAAACTCACTTTGACCCTTGGAGCTACCCAAAATCTTTCAACTCCGAATCTCCCTTTCACTTTTGCTAGTTATGTTTTAAATGGGGATACATAAGAATAGACCAATACTGGTATCCTCTTTCATGATTTTTAAAAGATGAGGGTATAGTCATGACAAGCACTTGGAGCTGGATGTTACAATGAAATCATGTGCCAGGAGGTGACTCTTACATTGTCTTGCAGATCTATGCTCCCTGGTGTGGCCACTGCCAAGCATTGGAGCCCACATACAAGAAGCTGGGCAAACGGCTGCAAGGGGTGGAGTCTTTAGTTATAGCCAAGATGGATGGCACTGCCAATGAGCATGTGCGGGCTAAGGTTTGCACGCTTTTTCTCTCTCCCCATTTTGAAACCATGTCTTCGCATTAAGGGAACTGGAAGAATATTCAGAGCTAGCGCAGGAGCTCAGTTGATGTTTATGATGTGACAACCTCTGGATACAAGTTCTTGTCTTTCTAATGTTAAGAGCTCATGAACTCTGGACATGTATATGATTCCTTGTGCTTTGGTGGCTGGCTGTATCAATGAGATCCTCTCTTGCCTTGCCAGTGCGTGTTGGCAACATTTGTGTAAACCACCTAATCCATCTGCATTGTCTTCTACGTCTCTGAGAAGTGGCTGGGGGATTGGTCTGATTTGCAGTCTGATGGCTACCCCACATTACTCCTCTTCCCTGCTGGCAAAAAGAGCTTTGAACCGGTAAGCTTGTTCATATACTGCTCTACAAGGATTTTAAGACATGTCTGCAATTTTGATTCTGATGTGTTGACTGGTTCTATACAAATTAGGTAACAATCCAGAAGATGATGAATTCTGTGTCCCTAGAATGCTCAGTGTGATGGATTGGAGCTTGAAATGATCTGGTTGTTGTATGATACAGATAACGGTGGATGCGGACAGGACTGTGAAAGGACTCTATAAATTTTTGAAGAAGAATTCTGCGATCCCCTTTACCTTACCCAAGAGTGCTGATAACAAAGCAAACACATCGAAGTCTTCAACAGCGACAGTAGAAGAAACCAGCCCTGTAGATGAGCCCAAAGACGAGCTATGAGCACACACTGTCACAATGGAAATGACTAACCTCAAAATTCTGTAACGGGAATAGATAGGAAACTAGCAAAGCTGTTGTCATGCCCATTTTTGGACAACAGCATAGATGTATACAATTCTAGTTCTGAGGAAATAAATTGGAGCAAATCTTATAACTATGCGAGTGGAAGATTGCCATGCATTGGAATTACTAATCAGACAATTGACTCGGTGTAGGGATGCCTGTGTTAAGTGGCGGTGGGACAGACCCTTGATAATCTTGCAGGCCAAGTAGGTTGGATCAAGAGCAATGTGCACTGTGTGCAAACATCAAAGAACACCAACAAAGCAGCCAGCTGATCTTCCGAGTTGGAGCCCCTGCATGCTACCCACAAAGTTGTTTTGTCCTTGGTGCCTCCGTCCCCTTTTCTTGGAAGAATGCTACGATGGGTCAGGAAATCGAAACACTAGTGTTAGTGTTAGCATTCCTCGCATTCGTCGGTGTTAGTCTATTTAGTCTAAATTGAGAGCTCATTCTCTCTTGCTCATCTACGCAATTTCTTGTGTCATTCTCCATCTGTGTCTCTCTCATTCCATCTATTTTCTTCCCGACAATAGTCTTCAAATGTCAGGGCCTATACATAATGAGTTCTGGCTATAAGTATGGAGAACCAGAGTTGGTGATCGACAAATTGGTGAGAGAGTGCTGCTACTGACAAGGCAAAATAAACTTGTAAAGTGAACCCTTTGTTCTTAAACTAGCCTTTCATTTGCAAGTTCCATTATTCTCCAACCTTTCATGATGATTGAAATGGAATTGGCTTGGTTCTTATGAATATGAGGTCAAGTGTCTCCGTCCCTTGACTCCATATTCTTGTCTTCGGGATTATTCCACCCTCATCTTCCGTGATCAGTACAAAGGGAAAATGTACCTGACACTACTTGCTTGCAGACAAGGGAGAATTATTCATAGATGACATAACAGACACCCTACATTCACACAGTAGATCTTTTATTCACAATACAAATACACATCAACACCTGATGTACACTGTTTGAAACCCCAAATCATCACTGAGCTCTAGAGCTCAATCATTGGAGGTCGGCTGTATATTCGAACACCAACTATTTCTGGACAGACGAAGTTGATGATTACAACAGTGATCATGGTGATGGTGGTGAAGTGCCGAAAGACTTAGATTTTGCTCCAACGGAAACATCAACAATGTGACGTCTTATGTTGCGCCGTAGAAATAAACCCAAATGAATGGTGTTATTTTGTCCACACATATTATACATGATATGCAAATGTTTATTGGCTCCTCCCTAAAAAGGAGACTACCCATCAGTTTCCAAAAAAAGGCAACTACCTGTTACACCTGGCCCAGATAACACCAACCTCACATTACCTCCCTGCAGGTTAATTAAATTGACTGAAACCATCTGAGCCGTCAAACCCACCATCAACCGACGTCACATTACCTCCCTGCAGGTAAATTAAATTGACTAAAACTGTCAAACCCACCATCAACCGACGTCACATTCCCTCCCTGCAGGTAAATTAAATTAACTGAAACCATCTGAGCCGTCAAACCCACCATCAACTGACGGCAAAAATATCTCGCAGAATCTAATACCAAAAAGGTGGTAAAATATTTTACGCTTAAAAAGCTGCTGGACATTCGTGGATGGATCCCCATTGACGAAGGTCTGACCCTCAGATCTCTCCACATCAACATGGCCTGTTCTATTCTAGTTCTAAGAGGGGATGTCCTGCAGTTGTTTTTCTTTTTTTTCTTTTTCTTTTATTTTTGGGGTTAGCAGTTCCACATACAACGGCCTCCCGGTCCTAATGGCTGTATGACTGAAATTTTAATCTAAAGGAATTGACATGCCAATCACGAATGACGGAATGGAGTCCTTGTTGTAGTTAAATGAATGAAAAATGGATGGGATCAACTCCCCGGTGTCCCACAAAATAAACATGCCGTACCATTTAGGCATTTTTTTGCCTAATAAATATAGAAAAACAACAAGGCTGCTTAGGCACGTTTCTCAAACCATATCTTCACATTACGCATCTTCATGCTATAAGTTTTTTGAATTAGACACATAAAAAGAGAAAAAATTGATGTTTTACGAATTAAAATTAAAATTAAAAACCCAATGTGGTGGACGAGGTAGACGGAGAGATCATGATGATTAGCGATGAGGATGAATATGATGACATTGTCGAGTCCATGCAGGGGCCTTTGGAATGCAGGGGCCTTCGGAAATTACGGAGTTGTCGCAAATAGATTGGGATTTGCTCGAATGTTTAGGAATTAGGCACTTTGATCCTATAGTTTCTGTGCAATTAGGCCAAAATTCCCAAAACGCGCTAGACACTTTCAATTTGAATTAATTATCATATAAATGGTTGGTAAGGGACGGTATATCCACATCGCTCGAAATAAACTCGTTGGGTAAGCCTAGTCTCTTCGGCATTCGCTATTAAAAAAAGGGGCTGGTTGGGCCAATCGGTCACCTTATGTGGCGGACTTTCGAGGTCTGGGGAGAAATAGGGCTACATCCCATTTTCAAAAAAATAAAAATAAAAATAAAAATAAAACTTATTTCGCCCTTTCTAGTAAAAATAATAATAACTATTTGTAGCAATTGGTTTGAGGGTTGGCAGCCGTTCTTTATCTGAAATTTTAGTGTTTTGTTTTAGATTTTTTTTAAACCCTTTAAAATGTATATATATTCAGTTATTTATTAATAACCTTCAAGTATCTATTATCCAGGAGAGGTTCATTTAGAGCAGATGTTATCTGGGGAAGGCCCTTTAAATATATATACATATATAATTATTTATTAATAACCTTCAAGTATTTATTATCTCAGGAGGTTCATTTAGAGCAGGTGTTATCTGGGGAAGACCCTTTTTATATATATGTATATAGTTATTTATTAATATCCTTCAAGTATCTATTATCCAATGATAGGTTTATTTAGTGTTATCTGGGGAAGGTGTAACAAGGAGTTGATATACCACTACAGTATACTCACATCCTAAAATATTACCCTTCATTACAAGTAAAACCTCTATTTTTCTTCCACACACACACAACATCATATGGACAACCGTATCCTCAAAATAAATATGGTACAAAAGATGCAATGTGAATATTTGATGTTACACAAACTGTATGCCACAGACAACCAACATACTCCAACAAAACAATGGTTGATAGTCAAATATCTTGTCTACAAAGTATATAAACAAAAACTAAATCATTACCCTCACTCAACGAGTTACCAAGTTACTGCTATTCATAGTTACTGTGATGACAAGTCAGACTTCAATGATAGCAGTGCTGAGAAGTCACAGTTAACAATAGAGGTAAGCTTAGCTAAAAGTTAGCTTCAGTTATTAATGACCGATGTCAGTGTACCAGAATAGCAGTTGGAGATAACTCAGACGTTATGCTATAGTTATCTCAGATGTTCCTATAATAGACTTTGAGTAGAGAGTTCTCAGTAATCAATTCATCTTGTCTCTATTCTATGTAAAATAGATGTGGTACAAATTGTTTAACTATTGTTTCTTTCTTTTGTCTTCATTGTTTTCAGGTAATCTTGTATTTTGGATAGTGTGATGGCTGTAAGACGCAACCGATTTTTTTTTAGTGTAGATAATCTTGATTACAGTGTAAGATATGCAACCTTTGAGTGTTTTGAACAGGTATAGAAACTTTGAGAAGACTAACACAGAGTCTTCTTCATTTTTTTACCTGCGTGCTGATATGACAGACAAATATGACATCCAGATTGTCACAATCACCATCAGTGGCAATCTTGTGAAGAACCATGAAGAGTGTTTTATCAAAGGGGTTGCATTGAGGATTGAGAACTTTGGCTTGCGCCCTAAACAGAAGTGGGAGAAATGGGATAGCGAGGTGGCAATAAGGATCAGCTCGACCACAACTGATGAGGTGCTTTTTCTATTCGTTCCTCCTGTTGAGCTCTATTTCTTTCCAACATAATCAATCATTGAATTTGTATCACGCACGGGAGAAAAATCTGTGATTTCCACTCTCGCGGTGGTTGTGATATCTGTCCGGGGGCAGATTGACAGCAAGTATGAGCTGAAAATTGCCGACGACATCGGCCCTAACGATATCCAAATTGTAAGTTCTAATCCTATAGTTTTACTGTACAAAATGACCGATCTGAAAATGCAGATTTGACAATGTGGTTTTAAGGTTTCATTTTTAGTTCTTAGCTTTCTTTCGATTTTCAATTATACAAGTTTGGTTTTATGAACATGATAGATTTTGAATTTCATTTAGATGTGCTTCAGACCTGTGTGTTGTGAATCTAGCTTTTCCCTTGAAACAATAGAAATTGATACAGATTGTGTTTGATATCATGTAGGTGAGTTTCATTATTTCCTTTCATTCTGAGTATGGGTGGTTGACAACGACTTTCCGGTCTGGAGGAATAACATGTGTTGTTCTAAAGCACATCACAATTACTCACAGTGGTGATGTTTGACTACGGGCATCTTCATCAACCATTGTGACACATGTTCTTGATTCCGTTGCACAACATCGCCTTCAAGTAGTTTTCAACACTCTAACATCGCAAGAAAGAGCACAAGCCATTGTGGCATAACAAGTAAGCTTAAACTACTTTTTGTGATATCATTCTTTGTTAATTCAAATTATTTCAACATTGTAAGTATCTTCTAACTATGCGCATATCCACTGGCGCAGCTTCTAGGGTTGATTTTCAGGTTATGGGAGAGTGGTTGCACACAATCGTAAAACTCGATGAAGCAAATCTTAGCCCCGTATCTAAAATTGTAGGTTACGATGCAGCTTAAATAGTTTGATTCAAGTCAGTTTGCGTCTATTTTGCTCGCCGCCATTGAACGCTGACAATATTTTTTGTGGTTCACTATCTCATTTCTAAATATTTCAGTTGTCGTATTCTCGGTTTAAATATTGGTTGCAAATGAAGAACTGTTTTTAATATTATATATATTTTTTGTTGTTGATTTGTTGTTATCTTTTTAGAGTTGTTAGATATCATTAAAAAACATTGTCTAGTAATATCCATATTTTTTCAACTTTTTCAAAATCTTTAGATTTTTTCAGATCTAAAATCCCCTCAGGTCCCTTCAGATCCATCAATTTAAATATTGTTGTTATCTTTTTGGAGTTCTTAGATATCATTGAAAAAAACACTATAATTAATCAATAAATTTATGCCATAAAATAAAATACTCATGTTTATCAATCATTCATTCTTCACTTGTGACTAGAATTAATCACAAATTTATTAAAATAAATTTTATATAAATATATATAATAAATACTCATATTTATCATTTTCTAATTAGTATTATATTTAGTATATACTTTTATTTAAATAAATGTAGGTGATACTATTCCAGTATAGTAATATCCATATTTCTCTAACTTACCTCAAGTTTTTTTAAATCTTAGATCCCTTTAGGTCCCTTAAGATCCATCAATTTATGTATCGTTTCACATCTACTAACATTTACGCTACAATTTTTTTTTAAAAACTTTATATGCCATATATTCTTAAGATTTTTATTATTATTTATTATAAATATTATTTATAATTTATCATATTTAATTATAATAATCTAAAAAACAATCATTTGTTACTAAAAATACATATTTTCTTACGCAAATCATTTTTTGAACATGGATACAGATTTTTTCTTGCATTCTAAAAATCTCGAACGAGTGAAAAATTATCCATATGCCGTCGGTGATTGTTGGTTCAACTCTATTGCGTTTTTATTGGAGTATACGTATACATCCGAAGAGTTGCGACAACAAAGCATGGCTTGTTTCTTACAATATCATCAAACCTCCAATAATGATATGTTGGAGATGGTGCAAATACATTTTTTCTCCAATTACATGGCGTCCATACTTTCCAAGAATATATTGAGAGAATTTCTTTGAGTGTTGGAAATGGGGGTCTAGAAAGTGACAATCGCGTTATATTATGTCTGACAAATTATTTGCAAAGACGAATATTAGTTTAGTCAAATACAACAAAAACAATTATGTTATCAGCAGGCGATGAGTTTGTTTCGCAAACCCCACTTCAAATATTTTTCTCTAGTATCTAATTCTCCTACTTTGTCAAGTAAAAGTGGTCATTACGAGATAATCATCTCTCGTCTCTCCACATCGAGTCCCATATGTGAGGATATGTCAGCAGTGATCCCAACACATACTTGAAATGACACCCATCAAAGCTATAATCGTAATTGTTTAGAAGTACATCCAAACATTGCAAACCATGTGACAACCACTAATTTTCAATTATTTGTAGATAATAATAAAGTTATCCGTTAAGTGACCATCCCTTCCGCCCCTGATACATCCCCACTATACCTCTCATGGGCACTTTGCGCGTATTCGTGTAAGTCCTGCAGACAAAGTACCAAAAGCAAAACTAGGGACGGCAACCGCAGGCCCATGCACAGGCGCACATATTCTCATTAAGTCGGCGTGGGCCCCGCCCCAGCCACCCTGCCTTCTTCGTTTCACGCCGCGCCACGTATCCCGAGAGGAAAGCCAAAAAACAAATGCCGGATCAAACTTGTTTTACTCTCATTTTGGTGTTATTTTGAGTTCGGTCAAGTCTTTTCTTTCTTTGTACTTTAATCCCCTGCTCATTTGACATTTATTGCAGGTCAGCCTATCTTTTGGTCAAACTGGCCTAACTCACCCTCCATCCCTAATGGATAATTTTAATGAATGTATGAACGTTCATACTAAACCAATACGTTTTAAATGGTTATCTATTCATGATAATATCATATCGAATTTAACGGAAAATTATCTTTCTTCCACCCTCAAAAACATAACAGAATTTTTTGCAATACAACAGATGAATTTACAACTACATTTCTCTCAAATCTACTCTCACTTAAAGTATATCATCCAAAAATGAAGAAATGTTGCAAAACGTATTGACAGTTCAATAATACAACTTGACAATATTCCAAATAATGTACAACCAAGTAACGATAACTCTACCTCCACTCCAATTTCAGTCTCAAATGTTGAAGAAGAAATTAGTTTGAACTCATCAGATAATCATAAATACCAATATACCAAAAAGTTGCTTGATATTCCAATACATCCATGCATATATTATCACAGACTATGTTTCAAAAAACAAATATCCAAACTTACCAAAAAAATCCAAAGAAAAACTTACGGAGTTGTAAATTATTACTTCTTAAGGATGAACTTCCTAAATACCAAGTACCTATTCAAATATCACTCAATAAATCGATAGATTTTGTTTATAGATTAACCCAATTGGAAGAAAGACTAATAGCACCGCGTATCGCTTTTGCACAAATATACCAATTATAAAGGTATGGACAGTACGGACTCTGTGGTAATATAATTAACGTTCCATCTAATGCAAATCAAACACAAATGATTTTACCTCGTCTACCGCATGATGATGCTACAATTGGTTTGCTTCTAAAACGTCGTCTAGAATACAAATCTCCGTATTTATCAAGCAATGTCTGCCCTAACTCTATCATGAGTGCTTTGTATGATCTTGTCAATACACCATTATACATAGAAAACCATGTCACTCTTCGTCCACAATGGTCAAGTCTATTCGTCACATCTCAACAAATACAAGAACAACTATTAACAGACAATTGCGATCTTCCAGTAGACTTTGAAGAACTTCCACAGACAATTTCAAAGAAAATGTAGTAACCGATACATTAGTTCAAAATATCTTAAGTTCTGAACAAATTCAAATATTTGACGATGATATTTTGACTGTCACACCTAGTCAACATTTTAAACCATTGGGTTTTTTCTACGATATCTATAGCGAAGAATTAAATTTTCCAACTCTATTTTTTGGTTTTTCTCGTCAGAAACCTAATTGTTCGAAATTATCTTATCAAGCAATAGCAAAATGATCGAGGTCTGATGGTGCACCTTCGGGTATCGAAAGTTATTGATGTTTCTATGGTAGTGAAATTATTTTTAAGGTCAAATCCACCTTTGGCAGCTAGAGGTGCCGGATATGAAAAATATATATATGGAGACTTAAACTATAAAGCCAAATCGCAATTTGAGGGACTCTCGCAAGAATTTCAGGGGCTAAAATTGGAATTTGAGGGGGGCCCTCAAATTGCAATTTCAATGGCATATGTGGCCATCCGTGCTTGCATACACAGACTTATAGTATAAGTCATCAATATTATTTATTTATATCCGGCCATCCGGCCATCCGACCATCCAGATTTGTATGTGGTCATCCAGATTTCTATCTGAACAACATGTTGTGGACAACACATTGGTCGACAACCATCCTTATCCGAAGCCCATTTTTTTTGAACGGATTGTCGTAAAGCATTCCAACAATTGGGAGCCGGACGATTTCAGGCAACATAAAAAAGATTAAATAATATTTAATCAAATAACAATTATCTACAAGAGACCTACATGAACGTAGAATGGTTGGTAAGTGTTTTCATGTCTTCTCTTTTATGTATGGCACCATGTAAAATGTCATATATGATTATGCAAAAAATTGAGGAAGGACAATTCTGAAATTGAAATTGATTTGTATTTTCAATAGTCAAAAAAACATTAAGAACCGTTGTTCGTGACATACACAAACCTACAACGCCATGGGTAACAAAGGTTTACACCAAGAAGTACCAACCCCTCTCTACACTAGCACTCTTTCAAAACTATGCACAGCTGCTGTTTGTAGCGGTGTTATGTCCCCATGATCTAGTCTCAACCAAACGAATTAGATCATTCTTTTGCAAAATCACAGCCATGCACCCTACTAGTGAATACATATTTAGCCTTAGGGATACCTGGTGCTCTCTTGCAATTCTCTTCTTATCCTCTGCCCTCGTTATCGTAAAACTCAAATCCCCAGAATTATTTTCCAGCTGCAGCATCTATTCGACATCAATGACGCGGCGTTCATGCTCTGCTGCAGCCCTAGACCTGCTCTGTCATTCGGTGTGCAGACGTCTGTTCTCAAATCTAAAGTGGAGGATGAGCTGTTTTTGGTATACAATGAAGTTCATCTCAAGATGACCGATTTGAGCAGCACGGTTGTTCTCCTCCTCCCAAATCTCCTTGTCCAAATCATGCAGTTGGACGCAGAGACCATCAACGTCCACCACAAGATTCTCGTACTCATACATGAAGTGGATCAACTCCTCGTAAGAGCCGTCGTTCGTGTCACCTTCATAGTAATGCTCTACCTCCTGCAAGATTTTGTCAAACCCCTCGCGGATTGTTGTGGTCGTAGCTATGATACAGTTTCTCAGAGTTAACGCGTCGTCTCTCAACGCCTCTACATAGCTCCTGCCATCTACGTCAACAAGAGACGACAGGGAGCTCACTGAGCCCATAAAGAAAATTAACGAGAGAATGGAAGAGGAGGACAAAAAGTAACGAGAGAGAGTAACGAGATAAAGTAATTCTGGTCTTCACCTTCGTCATCATTAGGTGTAAACTTTATGTACGGATATGTCAGCTTAGATTTCATTGGGGATATGAAAACAATTTTAGAATCTCGTCAATGCAACCTCGAAACATACCGCCACCTCCGAAGTCTTTTTCAATGCAACATCGAATGATGTCAATACCTCCGAAGCCCTCTTCACTGCAACATTGTAATATGCAACCACCTCCAACGTCTTCTTTAATGCAACAGCAAACGCGTCCTTGTGAGCAACGCTCGACTCTATATGAATCTCTTCCAGAAAGCCAAGGCAGACCACGAAGCGGTGCATGAATTCGTGGCCATGATGGACATGGAGTCATTGATTCTGAAAAGAGATTGAATATTATTTCATGAGAAACTCATGAAGGAGTTTATCTACAACTATGATTTCTGAAAAATCGATTTCAAAATAATATTTAATATATCGGGATGTGGCGGTCCTATGTGTTCAAGAAAATATTTAAGATGACGGTCAGATGTGGTGGTCCTGAATGTTCAAGAAAATTTTAATAAATTGGAACCACCAGCTCTGATGGTCCCTATTTTTAAGAAAGTATTTAATAAATCCGGGACCGTCAACTTTAGCGGGCACTATTTTGAAAAATATATCTAACGAAACAAGATCATCAACTCTAGCGGTTGCAATAATTATTTATTTATTGGGATAAAATCGGGTCTGCTACAACTTATGCTCCGATTTTTTTTAATCTTATTTTCCCGTCGAATACCGGGTTAGCTTGCCTCAAATTCAAAATAGATTTTGTGAATTCGAAAATCGGTGTTCCGGTATTTTGCTATCTTTTTAAACAAAATTAAAAATCAGGACCATCAGCGTCAGTGGTCTCTATTTTGTTTTTTAGAAAAATGAACCTTAAAAATCGGGACCGCCAGCGTTGAGGGTCTCGAATTTGCATTCCATTTTTTTTTAAGAAAAAAACATCGGGTTGACAACTCCAGTCGCTTAAATGCCCAACTTGAGCCGCTCAGATCTTTAACTTCAGCTGCTCAGGTCGACAACTTCAGCCACTCAGGCCTCAACAAATAAAATAAATTAAAAATTAAAATATAAAAAACCAAAATTAATCAATGAACTAAAGTTAATTGTTTGGATCAATATATTACATTGGTGGTTCATGGTTTAAATCCAATACCTTGCTTTTAACTTTATGTATCAATATTTCATGCAAATCTATCATCTAAGAAGATGACGACTCAAACTTTTTTCTCAAATTTAACATCAATAATTCAGGTTTAATATTAATTCTTTACTATGTATGGTACAAACAAAAATGAGTATTAAAAATAAAAGTAGTTGAAGTAAAACAACCAAGATGTTGGGTGGAAAGATAACAATGGTCACTCTAGTTGTAGCCACTTAAGTTCGACATTCTGAAAACAAAATATGTTCAAGCTTACAACCAACTCAAATTTTAAAGTAGTAATAATAATAATAATAATAACTAAGTCAAAATTTAAATTTCAGCAAAATATAATAAAATATATAGTTTAAGTCAGAGTTTATTTCGAGTCAAAGTCAAAGTTGTCATCAAGTTCACTTTAATTTACTCAAATTTAAGACTTATTATAAGTCAATTAAGTTTACTAAAATTTACTTAAGTATAGAACTTAGCTTATGTAAATGTTTTCCAGTTTAGAACTCAGTCCACTTAAGTCTTGTAAGTAAAAAAAATATGACTACCAAAACCATTTACTTAATCAACCCATTAGTCCCAATCCAAGGCCGCAGCGGATAGGAAGACCAAGAATATACACATGTTTTGTTTATGAATTTTTGTTATATTCCGTTAATTTTGCCCGAGCACATGATGAGTTGTCATCCCGTAGAGTTCATGTGTTATTTCATTACTCACATTTTCAACATCTTGGCACCACCATTTGTTGAAGAACGATCAAGTGTCACTAAGTTAGTTTTGACATGAAAATGATTAATAGTCATTTACTGATGTTTGGGTCAGGGCTAATGTCTTCCTTAATTGAGAGGTAAAGGAATTCATAGTGTGGAGCTTCAGCTCTCCAAACATGAGGTATATAAACTGATTGTAATTCTACATGATTTGTTTTCTAGATTATGGCCTCACTCAATTAATCATTGTTGTCAGTATTTTACTATTACTGAAACAAATATTGTTTAAAAATATTGCATGCGGCAATACTGAAGATCGACATTTGAGGACTGATCAGTTCACAATTATTTGATCTACAGTTATTGATGGAGTAACTCAAAATAATCTTCAAATGATTCATGGAAGCTTTTATTAGAGTCAATACACTCGTCTATATATGTTTATTTTTATATATTATATTTGTATTATTTATAAATTATAAGAAAATATCAAATAAAAATATATATCTCATCATTATTTATCTATGATTACTAATTTAAACATGTTATGTTATTTTATACATTTTTATGAAAATATAAGCCTTCCATTTTCAATCTATCTGCTCCACCATACAAGCGAGTTTCTGTGGATTGTTGACTTATAGACTTTTTTCGAAGTAATGATGACCAATTTCATTATAATGTTTTTCGAGCAAATAAGCAGATGGTGAATCAAGCATTTATTCAAGCCAAGATCAAATGATGAAACTCAAACTGTCATTAGTTACATATTTGCAAGGATAATGGTTGGAAGCTACAGTTGTTTCCATGTTTGAACCCGAATTTTTTGCTTATAGCAAACACAAACAATTTGTTTATCAAGACTAAGTTTGGAATGTAAGTTTATGTTGTCACCCACTTCTTACTTGGTTGGATTTGAAAACCATTTAAGCCTATAAATTGTACAATATACCACATCATAAATAGCTTATGACATACCTTCATCAATTGTACCGGCATCTACATTAGATTCATCCATTGAATCACATTTGATTCCAAAGCTTAAACAAATTCTCGATTCTTTTGGTAGTAAACCACTACTAGACACCAAGGTCTTGTTACAGTTTGAGTCCCTCTTGAAAAATGAAGCTTTTCGCACTACACCGAAACATGATTTTCAGGTTTTTTTTATTTAGGTGTCATGAATTTCATAACTAAAACCATGAATCAAAGAAGCATTGATCATAAAATGTGTCAAAGACGAGAACATGACTGAACACAAACAAGATATCAAACTAGAGGTACAAGACTAGACAAGAAATCAAGGTCGGCGTGGCCGAATGCATGATGGGTAAACATGAATCAAGATGATCTTTATAACAATTGACAAGAATACAAGATACTGGAACTTGATTCGAATACTGGAATGCTGGAAACTGGAGTAGAGTACTGGAAGATGGACTGAAGTATTGGGACTGGGAATAAGAGTAGCTTGAACTTGTGTTGGCGAGACTGAAGAATGTCCAGTCTCGCCTCCTATATATACTGGCTACAAGAAAGTTCCTTAAGAAGCTTCCCCAATGAAGGTTTTTTTATGGAGAAGTGTCTTTAAACAAAAGTTTCTTGAGGGAGAAAATTTCCTTAAATAAAGAAGACATCTTGATGGAGAAGTTTCTTCCAAAAGAAGCTTCATGAGCAGTTTCTCAAGTTACTCTTGGTAATTTGATAACTAATAGTAATTTATGATAAATCATGATAAATTATGGTAACTTTTGATAACTTCGTAACTTGATAACTTCTGGTATTTACTCCTGGTAAGTTCCTCTGGGCTATGTCTGCGACATCACCCCCTCCTCTACGCCGAGTTCCTCGAGGAGCGGTTAAATCTTGGACTTGCTTAGAGTTGGAAAAAATCCAAAATCCGGCGAATGATACTTGCCAAGTATTCAGCTTTTCATTCTTGACTCAAATGATTTATAGGTCCTTGCAACCATCGATAGTGTCCAACACCTTGAACTTGGGACCACGCAGTGATTTGAGCATTCTGATTTTCGAAGCTGCCTTTCAAACATGATTTCGTTGCCCTCTGGATTCGAAGCCTCAACCTCCAACATGATTATCAGATTTCGTACCTCCACTTGTCGTCGTACGAGGTCCAGACGAGGATGTACGCGTCGCATTTGTGGCTTATCGTCTCGAGAACGTCGCCGTGATGTTAAAGGTCGTGAGAGTCGAAACGGCTGATCTGGTAGTTGGGTAAGCGACAGCTCCAATGTATCTGGTTCTTGTGACTCCATGCTGCCAATACAAGATGCAGAGTGTTGGAAATGTAGCTATATATACTGATGTGTGGTGCTCCTCCCTCTTTAGTGTGTATCAGGTACACTGAATGTGGAGTCTTCACCTTGAAACTTGGCTGACATCATCATTGTGATGTCTTATTGACGTGTAGCTCGGAGCTTAGCTAGATATCGTTGATGAAACTCTCGAACTTTGTCAGATGCATTGGCAAGGTTGGATGAAGGTTCTCACGTTCGTTCGTTCGTTGACGTCGTAGCCGTTCTAATGTACGAAATACTCAAGACGTTTATACTTGATGCGAGAGTCTAGGACTTCGTCGACTTCGTACTCGATTTTCTGATTGACTTCGATTGGTGGAGGTGGTATGGAAACTCTCCCTGGAATATTCGATGGATGATACAACTCCAATAATGAAACATGAAAGACTGGATGGATGCGCATACTTCGTGGGAGTTCAAACCGAAAACTGATAGGATTTATTTGTCGAATAATTTTGAATGGTCTTAGGCGTTGATAATCCAACTTCCTTGATGGTCGCGAGGTTTGTATGTCCCGTCAAAAAAGCCACACACGATCTCCGACCTTGAACTAGGATTGAAGTTGTCGATGTTGATCTGCATATTCCTTGTATTGTTTTTTAGCTTCTGCTAGGTGGAATATAAACTCATTGTGAATCGTAGCAAGATGAGTAGCAAGGTTTTCTGTAGCAAGGCTTCCAACAGTCTTCATGTGGAAAGGGTTTGCTCGAGGATGATGACCATAATTGGAGAAAAATGAAGTTTGTTTGGTCGAAGAATATATAGTGTTGTTGTAAGCAAATTCAGCCAAGGGCAGAAGGTCCGTCCAATTATTTTGGTGATAATTTATCGTACAGCGAAGATACTGCTCCAAAATTTGGTTTACGCGTTCGGTTTGACCATCAGTCTGTGGATGATTAGTTGTAGAAAGGTTGATCTTAGTATCCAATATGTGAAATAATCCTCTCCAGAAATTTGATATGAACTGTGGTCATCGATCAGATCAATGTCCTCCGGGAGTCCATGAATGCGGAAGATATTATTGAGGAAGAGTCTTGCAGTTTCCTCACCTGTAACCGTCTTATTACATAGAATGAAATGTGTCATCTTCATAAAGGATAATAACAAGGACAATAACAAGGATTGAGTCGGTGGTCTTGGAAATTGGAAGGTCCGTAATAAAGTCCATAGACAAGGACAACCATGGACCCTTGAGAATGGGTAATGGTTGAAGAAGGCCGTAAGGTCGATGTCGTGGTCCCTTCATTCTAGCACGCGTGTCACAAGATTTTATAAATTCTTTCACAAGTTTCCACATCTGCGGCCACCAATAGTCTCTAGATATCAATTTCATTGTTTTGTTGAAGCCGAAATGTCATGCAGCCGGAAGATCATGACAAGTTTGAATAATTGAAAGTCGTGTAGATCCTGGAGGTACATAGAGAAGTCCCTTGAAATAAAGTATATCATCTTTGAATTCGAAGTCGTTTGTAACATGTGGGTTGTCTCGAGGTCGATTTAGTTAACTTCGTACTGTCGTAGCAAGCTCTTCAGTGCTTCCTGAATCTCTTTTATGATCTCTGCATTGTCATAGGTGGATATGGATAGCATATTCAATTGGAGGTTTGCTGGTTTTAAGATGATGGATTTCTATTGGTCGAAAGCTGTCTCCCTTTTTTTCGGCGCAAGATACGATCGTCGAGAAAGAGCATCGGGTTTCCCTTGAAGATGTCCGGGGGCGATAGGTAATAACAAAATCAAACCTTGCTAGTGACATACCCCATCTTGTTTGACGTCGATTCAAAACACGAGCACTCATAAAATATTCGAGGTTTTTGTGATCGATGTAGACAGTAACCTGATGTTTAGCTCTCTCTAATAGATGATGCCATTCCTCAAAAACATCGATGATCGCTAGAAGATCTTTGTCATGGATTCACAATTGATCTCTGCAACGGAAAAATTTGCGAGAACGAAAACCAACAGGGTGAAGTCGGTCATCTATACCGTATTGAGATAGTATAGCGCCAAGTACGAAGTTCGATGCATCTGCTTCCAAAAAGAATATTTTAGATGGATCTGCATATACTAGTGTTGGAGCCGTTGTAAATGTCTGCTTCAACCTTTCAGATGTCTGGTCAGCCTTCTCGTCCCACACAAATTTTTCTTTTCATGTGAGTCGTGTCAATGGTGTAGCAATTGCCAATTTTGGAGTAGTCATTGATGAAGATTCTATAGAAATTTGCAAAACCCAGGAAACATTGTACATCTCGGACGGAAATTGGTTTACTCCACTCGATGATAGTTTGTATTTTCTTCTGATCCATAAAGACGCATTTGTCGGAAATAATGTAGCTCATAAATTCGACCTTAGATTCATAGAAAAGATGTTTTTCCAACTTGACATATAATCTTCTTTCTCTTAATTTATCAAGGACCAGGCGTACATGACGGTCATGTTCTTATTCATTCTGTGAAAATATCAAAATGTCGTCCAAATAGATGACTACAAAGTCATCTAAAAATTCTCGAAAGATATCATTCATCATATGCTGAAAAATTGTTGGAGCATTTGTAAGACCGAAAGGCATAACACTGTATTCAGAATGTCCATACCTTGTTCGAAAAATTGTTTTCCATTCGTCTCCTTCTTTTATCCGTACAAGGTTATAAGCTCATCTCAAGTCAATTTTGGTGAAAAATTTTGTTCGTCCAGCTGGTCGAGAAGCCCAGAAATCAGCGGCAACGGATAACGATTCTTAATTGTGTCTTTGTTAAGACCGCGATAGTCTACACACATGCGTAATGATCCGTTCTTCTTTTTCACAAACAAGATAGGTGCCCCCGCAAGTGATTTTGAATGTCGGATGAAGTATTTCGACAAATTTTCATCAACATATTCACGTAATGCAGCCAACTAGTTATAGATTGGGCCGAATGGTGGTTAGGCTTCTTCTTGTAACTCAATTGCACAGTCGCAATATGTCTGCATTTTTCTACTCAAAGACATCCTTGAAATCTTGATATTGAGTGGGTAATGTTGAAGTACATTTGTCTGTTGTGGTCTTGATCGGAGTCGCATAAAGTGCAAATGCCGCATTATTTTTGGTAGCTCTCATGAAAGCTCTAGCTCCAAGGAACAGGGGTTGAATACCTTTGATATTTCTACATTTTGTCTTGCAGAAATTTTTCGCATCGCCAGTTGATGTCAGGATTGTAAAGTACGAACCAGAGAGGTCCAAGGATCACAAGATTCGTTGGAGACTGGATAACATTGAAAACAACATGTGATGCTTGATCTTTAAGCTTCACTTCAAGTGGTCGAGTTTCATGATCAACATCTCCTGATGCTAACGGTCGTCCATCGATGACTTCAACGGGGGCCGAGAGTTTCTTCTTTACTAGCGTTAAATTGTGTTGCTTCGCAAAGTTTTTGTTAATAAAACTTGCTGAAGCCCTTGAGTCCAAAAGTGCATCAACAGATATATCTCGATTTTGCGCTCTGATTTTTACCGGAACTGTGAAGCAAGGTTCAGGGTCTGGAATTATAAAGAAATTTTTTTTCGGTGAGGAATTTGTGGTGTTCAGCCGCATGGTCCATATTATGACTGGATATCTTCGTTTCCGACCTCCTCGTATCGAACACTTGAGTTGCGCCCCGAGTTTTGAATCTTCTCTTGTTGGGGCAGTTAAATGTTATGTGATCTTCTTCTCCGTAATAGAGGCATAATCCATTTGAACGTCGTCTTTGTTTTTCTTGTGGCGTCAATGGCTTGAATCGGACAGCATCAATCTGCATAAGATCACTACCGGATGTCTGATGGATCATTGTGTTTGGTGCCGTAATAGCAGCGGCATGATGCGTCAACAACCATCTAGATCGTTTCTCTTGACGTCTTTCGAACAAACGATTATCGTATGCAATGACTTGGGTGATGAATTCGCTTAATGTGCTCGCGTTTGGCATTGTCAGCAACAAATCTTTTACATCATGTTTTAGCCCACATCGAAACTGACTAATAAGGCTCTTTTCATTTCAGTAGAGGTCGCACGCAAGTTGTCGAAATTCGGCATCATAAACGAAAGAAGGACGTGCTCATTATAAAAGATTTCGCATCTTTGTCTCTGCAACTCTCTCTCTATCATTCTCTCCAAACATTGCAGTGAACTCGGACATGAACGCTTCAAAATTGTATAGTAAATGCGATTTTTTCTTCTTCTAATAACGGTGTAAATCAAGATAGGGCAGTGCTTTATAGAAGGGTGCCCACGAATCCCACTTGAATACCTTCATCGGGGTAGCGTTATAGATGTAGTCGTATGAACATTCGTATTTGTTGAACAAAACCGCAAAATCTTAATCTCGTCCCATCAAATTTCTCGGGCATGCTGATATTTGATCTCTCGTAATTTGTTGAAGAGGAACCGTTGCAGTAGGAGCTGGTGCAGTAGGGACTCGTATGGTTGAAGATCCATTGTTCGACTCTTTTAAGTCTGAAATTTGTTGTTGCAAATTGTAGAGAATGTTGCCAAGATCTTGAGACTGATCAGCTTGTAATTGGGCGGTAGAGGTACGAAGTTCTTGCATCTGGAGCTGAAGACTCTACAATGTGGCCACCATTTCCGCAAATGTGTCTTCCATCTTAACTAACTAATGCAACAAACTTTAGTCTCGCCAAACTGTCAAGGATGAGAACATGACTGAACACAAACAAGATATCAGACTAGAGGTACAAGACTAAACAAAAAGTCAAGGTCGGCGTGACCGAATGCATGATGGGTAAACATCTATCAAAATGATCTTTATAACAATGGACAAGAGTACAAAATAACGGAACTCGACTCGAATACTGGAATATTGGAAACTGAACTAGAATAGGAAGCTGAACTGGAGTATTGGGACTGGGAACAAGAGTAGCTTGAACTTGTATTGGCGAGACTGAAGAATGTCCAGTCTCGCCTCCTATATATACTGGCTACTAGGAAATTCCATAAGAAGCTTTCTCAATGGAGGTTTTTTGATGGAGAAGTTTCCTTAAACAAAGATTTCTTGAGGGAGAAGTTTCCTTAAACAAATGACGTATCTTGATGGAGAAGTTTCCTCCAAAGGAAATTTCCTGAGCAGTTTTCCAAGTTACTCTCGATAATTTGATAAACTCCCGGTAATTTGATAACTTATGGTAACTATGGTAAATTATGGTAGATCATAGTAACTTTTGATAACTTGATAACTTTTGATATTTACTCCTGGTAAGTTCCTCTGAGCTATGTCTGTGACAAAACATACATATGATTATGTCTATGTGTACACTTCAAAAAAGTAGTGTATTCATGGATGAAGGCACGGTATACCGTGCTATGTCACGTGGCATCGCGCCACGCTGCGCTGGACCACGTAACACTGTTTTTTTTTAAAAAGTTAATTAGTATGTATGATATATGTATTTTTTTATATACAATAAAAACATGATATGTACACATATGTAGTTAATAGCTATATTGGTTAATGTGTAGTGTAGTAGAAGTGATATTCAAGTGGTCAAAGCTTTATCCTCCACATACAATTAGATAAATTACTATGACTAATAAGATATGAATGATTAGCATATGGGAGCTCTAGGTGATCGACATGTGGTTAAAATAAATAATTTTTTAAAATAAAGAATGCCACATGGCGCGGCGCGGCCCGTCATGTGCAGTAGGAATTGTTTTGAAAAAATACTTAAAACATATATTTTTAAAAAAAAACTTGATGAGTTGCGCATCGCTTGGTGCAACAATTTGAATATTAATTTATTCTCTATTCATGATACTAATGTTTGACCCTTCAACTCATGGTTTTGGACGAAGTATCTCTCATTGGCAACATAATGCTTACGTTTGCATACATGAAATTAAGGTCAATCGAACGCATATACTATCATTTTTTTGGAAACCTAGATGTCATCATTACTAGAGATTTTCATCAAGCACCACATGTGAGAGAAATAAATGTAGGACCAGCTTCATTAGCTCAAAAAATTTGGCATGATTTTATTACATGTTATGACCTAAACCAAATTATGCGTCAATCAGATACCCAGTTCATAGATATATTGAATCGATTAAGAACAGCCACACAAACATAAGATGATATACATGTTATTAACAATCAGTGTTGTCGTCCACCATCTAACAATTCTACAT
Organism: Takakia lepidozioides; assembly: GCA_030704615.1. Taxonomy (NCBI): domain Eukaryota; kingdom Viridiplantae; phylum Streptophyta; class Takakiopsida; order Takakiales; family Takakiaceae; genus Takakia; species Takakia lepidozioides. The sequence goes on from CM060731.1 coordinate 78,015,176, forward strand.
TTCCATATTTGTATTATACGAACAAAGAAATGTTAAGGCACAATGAAAAAATATTCAAACAAACAATCGGACAAATCTATATATTTCAAGCTGTTGATAAACATCACGATATATGCCTTTCTAATTTCAAATTGCTGGATAATGCCAATTCCACAACGGGTTTGCATACAACGATTCATATTAAGAAAGATAGGTTAGTAGAATTGTGCGCATGAAATTATGCAACACATGATGGACTTGTGAACGGAGCCGATGGAATTTTTAAACATTTCTCTGTTTTGTCAAATTCAACTATTTTAATATGGATCCAACTTAATAACCCGAAATCAGGAATTGCTACGTGTGCATTATATATATATAATCAAGAGGATATAAAAACCATGCCAAATTGTTCGTTATGGACGCCAATCCAACCAGTTTCAAAAGAAATACAAATATGATCTAATACAAAACATATCATCACCAGAACCCAATTTCCAATTCAATTGGCTTCTGCTCGAACTATCCATTGTTCCCAATTATTAACTTTGGATTATTTAGCGTTCGACCCTAAGGGTATAAAAAAAACATGGTTTAACATACACACACTTTCGCGCATTCGACCAAAAACAAATTTACATCTTATCACACCTTTGCAATCAAACAATTTGCATGTTGATAATGGCGTTGCCGACGAAATGCAACGGTTTCATACTTCTGCTCGTTGGCAACTATTAATTCCCATTCTCATGTTATAGATAATCAAACATCATTGTGCAATCTTTGAACACTAGATCGTTGTCGTTACATAAAGAGGATGTTTTTTCCAACTTTAATATACAATAATCTCATACAATGTGCTTTAAGGAAACTCACTTCAATCCAACAAATTCAAACATTGAATTGTTCTTTAATACTACATTGTACTCTTATCTAGCGGTTCATGCAAGCCATGAAATACTTGTATTATACGACCATACTATGTCATTAGCATCAAATCAAATACTTTCAAATGAAGGTGCTAAATATATAGCTGCACCATTTAATTTGAATACCAGGAAAACAATTCACATAATTGCGGTCCATAAACCTCCAACACTACAATTAACTATTTTTTATCTTCTCTCAAAAAGTTCATTGATAATATCCTACAAACATGTCCAACAATAATAATAGGGGATTTTAATGTAGATCTTTTACAAAATAATACCATAACAACAAATCAATTGTAAAAGTTCATGTCTTTTTTTCACATGCAACTACAATTCTCAATTAGTACTACTATCTATGGATCTCAACTAGACCATGTTTGGACAAATGCACCTCATCAACACTGCAATATCTGGCATTACAGAATCATAATATGGGACGGACCATAAACCTATATTTTTTGCTTTTAAATTACCTAATTACATTCCTTGCTACCAACGTATATCATAATAATACTCTAATAGGTACTCACCATAAGGAGGAGCCACTACGCGACGAGCCGCTTGTTACAATCTCAAGGCTTCTACAATTATGTAGTATGTTTTGATTGAATGTGAAAGAATAAAAATTGGATTCCATTTGTGACATACAAGTTACAACCTCATGTCCCATGTTTTCTTTTGTTTCATTCACATGCCATGTTTTCTTACAAACTTGCAGTCACACATTGTCATATATTCACACCTTTAATGTATTTATGATAACTCGTGGATTCTAGAGAGTCATGCATCATGCCACAACTCTAATATATATATCATCCAATAATTGCAAGGGTCTTCCAAGACTAATCTATTTTTAAGTGCCCATTATTCGTTTAGGTATTCACTTATTGAAGCCTATAATACATTGTTGAAGGGCACTAGCGGTCCCAAATTTATTAGAACTTTTGGAACATATATGGGACCGCCAGTGCTGATTTAATTTAAATATTTTTTAAACATATCAGGATGAAAGTTAAATTAATATATTTTGAAAATATAACCATACCGCGAGCTGTGACGGTCCCAATTCAATCTACATATTTTATATTATAAAACGGGACGCCAGCACTGGTGGTCCTAATTTGATTTATATATACTTCAAATATATCGGGACCGTCAGCATAATCCAAAATTGTAAGCTTTAATGCATTGTTGTTACCAAATATAGCATTTTTTTCCATATTTAATAATTATTTACAATTATTTATCAGATGTCCAGATTTCACACTTTTGTCCACATTTACTTAAAATGGTGTTTATTGTTTGAAATGCCACCTTTTCATGCGGAAGGTCTTGGAATTTGGAGCTATTTTATGTGTCTGGTGTCTAGGACCATTGATTCTTCATATTTGGAGGTTCATTTTTTTGCAACATTATATCAAATTATCGTTAAATTAGATTTTTTTAATATTTATATTTTAATTCCACATACTTTTTCTTTTCTTAAAACATATTGCTTATAATGGGTCCTCCGAATGCCGAAGGTCCATCATGGGATTAATTTCCACACAAGATTCGGAAAAGATTCCTATATGATCTGAGACTTTCTTAATTTACTTCAGGTTTGTCGTGTGTCCTTTATACGATTTTTCTGGGATTTTTGATGTACCTGCTTTCTATATATTGTTTGAAATGCCACTTTTTAATGCGGAAGGTCTTGGAATTTGGAGCTCTATTATGTGTATGGTGTCTAGGGCCACTGAACCTGAGATTCACTTTCTTACAACATTATATCAAATTATCGTTGAATTGGATTTATTTTTTGTGTTTCTATTTAAATTTCCACCTCTATGTATAAATTTTTTTTAAACGAATTATTTTTAATGAGACCTTCGAATGCCGAAGGTCCATCATGGGGTTAATTTTCCCAGAAGATTCGTAGAAGATTCCTAGAAAATTGTTATGATCTGAGATTTTTTTAATTTACTTCAGGTTCGTCGTTTGTCCTTATACGTTTTTTTCTATATACCTGCTTTCTATGGAATTTCGCATTCTTGAAATATTATATATATTTATTGTAGAACTGTTTGTTATTTTTTTTATAAATTACTTTTTATATTTAATTGTCATATGTAATAAATATATTTACTAATCACTTTTATTAAATAGATATTATTTTGAAAGTGTATTACTGGTTCATTATTATTTTGATTTTTCCTCATTTTCGTCGCCACATGTGTTGTGGGTCACATCCGCCATCAAGAGGATGTCACATTTAATTCCGCGGATTCAATTTCCTAATTGATTGTGGGCCGGTGGGAAAGGATATATTAAGCACTTGTTGCCCTACCTTATCCAGAGGGACCAACCCCACTTTTTCTGCTTACCTTACGTAGAGAAATGTGATGTCTCTAAATCATGTTATGCTCTAGGAAGCAAATGTAACCCTACTAGTACTGTGTCAGGAGAGCAGAGTTTTGGAGGTGGCTATCAGAAATGTGGTGGCCATGTTTGTTCTCGAGAAATGGATGAGGTGATGTTAACTTTTTCACTTTGTATAATTATCTTTTACCCCTGCTCTGTTGTTAGAGCAGCCTATAGTTTAGGGCTTCTTTGCCCGTCTTGAGCACCTGGAGAAGGCCGCTGGAGTAGTCCGCGTTGTGCGTATATGCGAGTATATGTGAGTTTGGTTGCAAAGGCGTTGAGCATCGACGGAGTTGTTTTTGTTCTTTCTCGTTATGTGCACTTTTGCTTTTGCGAGTTTGTTTGAAGTCCTTGAGTATCGCAGCTGATGAACTTTTTTGTCATAAGCTGCACGGTTGCTTTTTAAGTTTGCTTCTCGTAAGCTACACGTTAGAGGTTGCGTTTCTAGGTTTGCTTTCTTCGTTTGCTACTCCTAAGCATCTCACTGCAGCTTGTTTTGCTTTCTATATTTGCTTTCTAGGTTTGCTACAGCTCGTTTTGTTTTTGCTTATTTGGGTCTGTCATGCGGACACAAGTTAGAGAGAGAGTGCAAAAGTGTTGAGGGAGAGAACCACAGATAGAATGTAGAAGAATGATGAAACATAATAAGGTGGGAGATGCACTCACATCTTTACTTAGCCACTGGTGAGAATGAAGTCTTTTACCAATTCTATGCGTTCTTCCTCCTTGTTTGGCATGCTTGGTTTTTTCTATATGCTTGCTACTCCACTTCTGAATAGTACTGAATCCTTAAGATGGGTCCTTTGTTTACTATTTCATAAAACTCCGAGAGCCTAACCGAATGCGTTCTACTAAGCCACAGTAGTTGTTTTACTTTTTCGTTTGTTTATGCTTGCTTCTGGGCTTTGATTGTGTGCAGGATGCAGAGGGGGGCGAGAATTTCTCCCTCTTGTCAGACGAAGGCCTTAGCAACCTCCTGGAGAGAACGGACATCCTGCAAAATTCTTTGATTCTATTTCCAATTCCAGATGATGGTGAGCATGGAACAATGGAGGAAGACGAGGACCTGTACTCCTTACGTCGATCGAGCGTTGTTGCCGACGACAAGTGAGCTGGGGCTGGTACATCTGGCGGCTCCGTCAAAGAAGGGCATCGCGGGTGGGAAGGGGGTACAGTAACAACAGTCGGACTCAGAGGTTCAATGTTTTGCGGCTCCCTGAAGCAACTTGTCATCAGGCCCAATGTGATTGTGCAGTATAGCCCTGGAGCTTCTGTGACGGTTTATACGATGGACTTGACATAAGTACAAATAGCGAAATGGCATAGAAAGATAGTCCGTCACCTGAAACCACCACGTCTCTTTGGACAACCACTTGTCCATAATCTTGTTGGTGATTTTCCCATCAGTTTCTGGAAAGTGGGCTTCTGTCTACTGGGCAAGTGGTGCAATATGAAGCTTCAACCACCGCTGCTTCTCCTATGGGGATACTTCGGAAGTTGCAATTAGGTACGTTCTCTCCAATCCCACTCTCCCCCCCCCCCCCTCCTGGCAAGTCTGTAGGGTTGGCAGAAACTCTGAGCCATTGGCTAGATCGCAAATGGGCAGCTTTTTGGCCATTTGCTTGGATCAGGCCTTTGCTTTAGGCAACATTTTTAGCTGCAACAATGGCAATGGCCATTCCCTCGCGGTTCCTCTCTTCTTCAGGGGTTTCCGCTTGATACCTGATCTTTGCTTGTGCAATTGCCTTCATTATGTCCCCATACATGCAAATCAACCAATCTTTATAAGCATCCTTCTTATGCATATACATATGTGATTCCAACCGACCGGAAAGCCACAAAGGTGAAAGGGTAGGGGGTACTTACATGGGCTAGAATCTCGATCATAGCCTCTTGTGCCATGGTATACCATGTCTTCCCTGGTTCCTTCGCCAAAGACTTGTCATAGTGGCGTTTGGTGAGGAGCCCTTTGTATCGCTCCAAAGGGCTTGGGCCGATCATTTGGATGTACCAGAGCTTGTGAATATCATCGGTCTTCACGAACCGCTTCTCATTAATGCTGCAAACAAGACACGTAATTCGTATTAGTTTTCATCTACAATCATGTTGAATGTACATTTGGAATTCCATTTCATTTCATGTCAATGTTAATTCAACAAGCAGATTAGTTGCATTACGCATTTGTTTGGAACATGGCAGCTTTGAGCATGCCGATAGTGCTGGGCTGGCATCGCAAATTCTTGGCTTGCACTCACACATGCCATGGTTTGTAATTTGTCGTCAAGGTGTTGATGAGCTTCAACCAAGTGTGCAAGCGGTGGTTACCATCCACACGTAGAACATCCAATTCTTCAACCATGCCCAATTTGCATCCGCTTCACAATTTGCATCAAACTCGTTGCTAACATGTTGCCAGTGTGCACTCCACCCTCCTTAGATCTCATCCGTCACCAACGCGGGATTTTCCAGCTCTTCTATAGGGGCCAAAAAGAAGTATCCACGACCTTCCACATATTACCCATTTGTTAAGAAATACTCTCTCAATGCATCCCCTGCATTCTCCCCAACTATTGGCCTACTTTTGGGATTCAATATCATTTTGCAAATAGGCGCAATTGGAGGCAGGGTGGGTTTAGTAATTGCCAGTTTATTCACAACGGACTGCAGGTTTTCAGCATTGTGATCATGAAGGACCTGTAACTACTTCATAGCATCAACCTGCTCCAACTGTTCATCTGTTAAAGAAGCAAGCGCTTGAGGGTTAGGAGGCCCCCGCCCCCCCCCTTTCCTAATCATTGTACAAGGAATGGGTTGTTGTTGTTTCTCTAAGGAGTGTATGATGGAAATAGGTTGTTGTAGAGGCTATGGACCTGTTCCTAAAGATCAGAGCAGATACAGATGAGGGGGGTACACATGCATTGGAGCAGTGGATTCTGGAATGGAAAATGAAGGCGTACAAAAAATTATTCAATCCGGAGATCGAGTCCCATCGCTGGACATTGCTACTGTCCAACGAATCAGGCGGACCTCGTGCTGCAAAAAGATTGTTGTACATGTGCCATCTAACCACACTCACCTACTTTTGTAAAATTATTTTTGCAATTAGACTAGTACTTACATTCCCCTGCAATTTCCATACAGCCAGTGCCCAAAGTAAGATATTGGAATCACATATATAAACCTTTCAAGAACATTATAAGCTGCAAGCACGCTCAGAGATTCCAAATTAGAGGTTTGATTGTAAGCACATGATATGGCCGTAATGTCAACTGTAGCAGTCTATATTTGGGAGATCAAGATACTTGATTCAAGTGAAAATTTGATTGCAAATTTAGTGCAAGGCCAATTAACATATGATATCCTAAATTGGGTGACCTCAGGTGTTTGTAACATCTCAGCACCCAGATGACACAATTCAGGTTCAAAAGTCTTAGAACGGTTGAAGGTGTTCTAGTGCTAGAGTCTTCAAAAGAAGTCTATGGTGACCACCAACTTCTCTTATTCTTTGACGCATCTGGAAAACCATGCTCTGGAAGTCTAGTAAGCTGCTTATAATTGCAAAACATGTGAGCTTTGCATCCGTAAATCAGTCCAGAACTCTTGGCCTAGATGGGAGGGACTATGTACAACGTATACTTTACAATGGTGATGGCGGCACATGAGATTGTACTAGATTGTGTATATGACTAAGTTGTAAGTTCTAGATTGTAGCTAGAGATGCATCCAGGTACTGGGACCAGGGGGATGTAAGCTTTATTCACGACCTGATAATTTGGGCTCGTCTTGTCCTCGGAAGGAGGTTGATTGGGCACATATTTGCGCATGATTGAGCTGGAAAAAGCATACTCGGTGAACTTTGAGGATGCTAGCTAGGATTGTACATAATGGATTGTTTGCTGCAAAATTATCTGGGTTGTTGGAGCGTCTGTCTGGCTCTGCCTGCCCTCCCCCTCATACATGTAGCTCTTGGCAAGATGGTGCGTTTACTATGGCCTCTGCTCCCTCAATGCTCGGTATGGCTTGCCAAAAACCACGGCAACAAAATACCCGTATCCTCAAATCGTAATGGACTTTCGTTAGGCATAGGCGGGTCACAGAAACCATACCCTGTGGCGTCACCCACCTTCGTTGGACGCTGCCTATAAACTGTTTTTGGATTGGCAGAAAATAGATTAATTTATCTATTTTTTTAATTTTTGATCTCTAGTTGAGGTTTCCGATACTATACTTGATTTATAAGTAGTTTGATTTACAACAACCTCACGACTTCACCCACCTTCGGTGGACGTAGGTGGGTCTTTGGCAGGCCCTACCATCTGATCAGATTGGGAGGAGTTGGTAAAAAATTAAGTTTCCATTTTAATTATTTTGTTTTTGTGGGTGAGGGCCTTGTCTTGTCTTGTCACTGTCTTCAGTGGGCATAGGTCCATCCTTGAAAGGCCGAGGCCCCTCAAATTGCAATTTCAAGGGCAATATGGTCAGACTGGCAGCGAATTAGAACAATTTTTCTTTTTCCTATTACTTGTTTGTCTTTCAAGAGTTTGTGGTTGACATTTCGACCCTCCTGTTTTGTCCCCCCTCCTTCGGTGGACATAGGTTGGTCCTTGACAGACCCACATATATGGTCAGATAGGTAGTAATTTAGAAAACATTAATTTACTTTTTTATGTCTTGGTTTCTTTCAGGCTTTACGATAGAGGTTTTTGACCGGTTGAGTAGAATAATTATATAGTCGAGTAGGCAGAAAAGTATAATATTTTTTTTAAAAAAAAATCTTTTGTTTTCCCTTTCAGTGTTTGAGGTTAAGGTTTTCGACAATACACCCCCCTGTCTCATCACCCACCTTCGGTGCACGTAGGGTGGTCCCTGGGTCCATGATATGTGGTTTAAGTCCATTTGATATCCTTCTTATCCACCCCCATTTTGACCTTTGTATGTCTTTATAATTAAGTGTTATTAACCACACATGGTTTCTTAGGGTTACTTGCACAAATTTAAGTGTTTGTGATCAAGTTACCAAAAGAGGAGTTATCCAAGGTAGCCGCGACTAACGCATTTGTGTAACAAATTTGACGGGGAGTACGTCAAGCTAAAGAGAAGCTGATGGTTGCCCAAAATCGCCAAAAGCAGTATGCAAATGCACGTCGACGGGATGAGGAGTTTGCAGTTGGGGATCAAGTGTGGTTGCCTACAATCAATTTACACATCATTGGATCGCGAAAACTAAGGGCACGATTCATTGGTTTTTTTTCGATCATTAAACGCATTGGAGCAGTAACATACAAGCTGGAGTTACCACCACATATGAAGATCCACCCGATGTTTCACGTTTCTCTACTACGTCGTTACGAACCTCGACCATCGATATTCAAAGATAATCAAGAACCACAACCTTTACCAGAGTTGATAGACCGAAATGAAGAGTGGGAGGTCGACCGTGTTCTGAAAAAATGCGCATACAAACGAGGACGACATAAGGTGTTGGAGTATTTGGTTTTATGGAAAGCATTTCCATTATATGAAGCTACCTGGGAACCGGTGCAAAATCTCACAAATGCTCAATTGGCAATTCAAGCTTTTGAAAATTCGAACAACGAGGACGTTGCTTCTTGAAAGAGGGGAGGATTGTAACAAGGTAGAATCTAGAAGGTTCTAGATGGAGGAGGAAAGTTCCCTAGAAGTTTCCAGAATAATTAGGAAGGATCCTAAGAAGTTTGACTTAATGAAGTTTGACTTGAGGCTCTAAAGTCAAACCTCTAAGATATTCATATTATGGAGAGTAGGTCAAATCTTTGATAAAATCATATTGTAGAGAATATGTCAAACCTAGGAAGGTTGACTTTAACAAGTATCTTTGATAAAGTCGTATTGTAGAGAATATGTCAAACCTAATAAGGTTGACTTTAGGAAGCTTTGACTTGAGGCTCTCAAGTCAAACATTTAAAATAATTATATTGTGAAGGGTATATAAACCTGCAATGAAAGCCTAAAAGGCATCGAGTTGTTTTGGGAAAAAATTGAGAAGTACTTCTATTCTAGTTTGTATAGATCATGGGTGTTACAGGAATACTCATTCCACACAGGGACATGACCAGCCTCAAAGCCTACCGCAGGATCAACCGGATCAACAACATGTTCGTCTAGAAGCTCGCAAAAAAAATGTCAACGTTTTCAGGAAGACCCGGTTTCTCACGATTTATAGATGATTCAGTCTCCACAGCATTAAAGAACTTGTACAATGAGACAAGTAATGTCTCCCTCTTTCCAGTTCTACAAAGGTTTGTCAATGTCTCCAAGTCCCCCTGTAAACACATCACATTCGAAGCTGATGCGGCTGTAAAAGAACCAATGTACCTTGCCGACCAAACAATCTTGTCGCTGCTACTCCCACTATGACTTCTTTTCTTCTTGAGCTGCTCCCCATCATTTGCACTTCCTGCAACGTTAGAGTCTCCACGATCAGAGTCAGTGATCGCTTTCTCTCCCGCGTTCATCCCCTTCATTGTAATGTACTGTCTCCTTTTGTTTTTTGCTATGGCTGCTTCTGCAACTTTAATCCTTTCATCCTCCAAAGCAACTGCAGTTTTCGTGGCCTCTTTCTGCCGGAAGGATCACTTTGTTGCCCGAGCATCGGGCTGCAATCCATGATTCTCATCACCCACATTAGGCTACTCCTGGGCAATTTTTTCTCTCTCTCTTTCTCCTGGAGGACCGTCAAATGTTAGGGGGGTAGTCCAGATACCACGGACACAATTCAACATGAAGTGGGTTCATCTTTGCAGTCTAATCTCCAACGAATATAGTGTTTTCTCATTTACAGTAGTTGTCCACGCCTCGGCCACAGAGGGAAGGTTATCTTTCTCATAGATCTCAAGAAAATACCTACATAAACCACTTCGTAAGAGTTGTTGGCACATTTGGGTGTTCACCATACATAAAAAAAAAATGAGTTTCTTTCGTTGACGCGTTGACCGAGTTATTGTATGAAAATTCTACCAATGGTAATAACCAATCCCACTCTTCTTGTTTTTCTAATGTAAAGGCCCGCAATATGTCTTCAATTGTACGATTCGCTCTGTCTGTCTGTCCATCTGACTTCGGATGATAGGCTATTGACATAGCTAATTTGGTTTTAAAAAAACCAAATAAGCTTTTCCAAAACAAACTAGTAAATTGGGTACCCTTGTCAGTTATGAAAACTTTAGATAGCCCATGATGAGAATAGACCGCTTCCAGATATAGTCGAGCTAGTTCATGTGCAGTGACGGATTTTTTAGTGGGACGGATGTTTATCATTTTACTCAATTTATCTGCAAAGACCACTATAGTGTCGTATCCCGATGAGGTTTGAGGTAACTCACAAACTAAATCCATGCTCATATGTTCCCAACGTCTGTTTGGTACTGGTAGTGGTTGTAAAAGACCTGCTGCTGGCTTGCGGTTTGTTGACTTGTTTTGTTGACATTTCATGCAACTTCGAACGTACGCCTCCACCTCATCTCGCATCCGTGGCCAATAAAATGTTCGTTTTAATTGTTCGAATGTTTTTTCAACTTCAACATGTCCTGCTATCGCCGTATCATGAGCTTCAAACAAGACTTCTGTCTTCAATGCATGTTCATCAGGGATCCAAAGTTTACCTTCCTTGAATACCAATCCTCAAATTTCTGTCACTTTGTCATTCTTCTTAGCGTCCACGATCTCCCCATCATCTTTAGAAGCCGTCGCTATCTTGTTCCACCAATCGGGTTGAATGTTGATTTCTGTCAATGTGTTAATGCGCGACATTCTTGTCATTGCATCCGTCAATTGTCGTTTTTCCTCCACATAAACGATCTTCATGTTACATTGTTGTCGTCACTCCGCCCAACGAATCTGTCTCTTCGATAGATCTTTCTGTGTCTCCAAGTACACCAACGGTTTATGGTCTGTCTCCACTATGAACTCTTTATCTCCAAGATAGTGCTTCCAATGTTTTGTACCCAAAACAATGGCTAATTCTTCTCGTTCGGTTATTTGGTAATTTTGTTCCGCAGGTAACAATTTGCGAGAAAAATATGTCACTGGGTGCCATCCGTCTTCCCATTCTTGTTGTAACACCCCACCCACTACTGAGCCTAACACATCTACCGAGAGCTTGATTAGTCTTGTTGGATCATACCATTTCAAGATCGGGGCATGAAGCAACGCATCCTTCAAGGCCTGAAATGCTAACTCCTCTTCTGTACCCCACTTCCATCTAATTCCTTTGCCCAAAAGATTTGTCAATGGTTGGGCAATATTTGAGAATGCCCGTACAAATCGTCTGTAGAATCCGGTAAGGCCAAGAAAACTCCTTAATTGGGTAATGTCTTCAGGGGCTATCCACTGCTGAATAACTTCTATTTTCTCACTCATTACCTCAATTCTCTTCCTACTCATGCGATGCCCAAGATAATCTACTTCTTGTTTTCCAAACTCACATTTAGATGTTTTGGCATATAGCTGATTCTCACGGAGAACTTGTAATACTTGTTTGAGGTGGTTTCTATGCTCGACAAGGCTGTTACTGTAGATCAAAATATCATCTAAAAAGACTATCACAAATCTATCTAAGAATGGACGGAATATATCATTCATGAGGCCCATGAATGTGGCTGGGGCATTGGTGAGACCAAATGACATAACCATGTATTCAAAATGTCCATACGTAGTGCGAAAAGCGGTTTTATATACATCTTCATCAGCGACTCGAATTTGATTGTATCCACTCCTCAGATCAAGCTTCGTAAAGTATTTTGCTCCTCGCAGTTGGTTAAATAGATCGTCCATGCGTGATAACGGATACTTGTTCTTCACTGTCTGCTGGTTGAGTGCTCGATAATCAATGCACATGCGCATTGCTCTATCTTTTTTCTTCACTAACAACACCAGCGCTCCATACGGGGATACACTTGGTCTTATAAAACCTTTTGATAATAGGTCCTCAACTTGAGCTTACATTCTTCCAACTCGTTTGGTGCTAATCGATAAATGACTTTACAAGAAGAAGTATTACTTGGAACAACCTCAATCTTATGATCTACTCTTCTCTTTGGCGGAAACCGTGCTGGTAGGTCATCTGGAAAGACATCTTTGAACTCTTTCAATACACTCTGTAATTCTATAGGGACCTCACTCATGTCTTTTTTCGGATTTTCCACGTCTCTTATTAAACCTACAAATAATAATTCTTTCTTACATATAGCTGTAGTACCTATAACAAATGATGGTAGGTTTCGATATAGTGTCCTCACTCGATCTCCCTATATTTTTCCAATTCTGGGTTTTGACTATCTTTCGACGCCAATCAACATCAGGGTTGTGAGATTCCATCCAAGACATGCCTAATATTACGTCATATCGAGCCAGTCTGACCACTCGTCATTCTAAGATTTCTCTATATTTACCAATTGACAACTCTATGTTTTTAGGTAGTGTCTCAATGGCCTCTGTATGTCCATTTGGCATTTCTACTTCCTCTCTTTCATCATTTTCTAAGGGGAGTCATAGTTTCAAGGTAGCCTTTCTAGATAAGAAATTTTCTGCTGCCCCAAGGTCTATTAACACTCTCACATAAATACCTTCCAAGGTTCCATCTGCCACAATTAACTGCGTCTCTTTCTTGCCCGCATGATTGATTTGTCTCTTCTCCTTGTAGGGCCCCTCGCCTTTCCTCTTCTTTGTAGAACCAGTAAGACCGCGAAGTCTACTTACTGGTTGTCATCGTTTTCCTGCTCATTGTGATGTTCGTTATCTTCTCCTTTTCTTAAGAGGTCTTCGATAAGTTTTGTCGATTGTACCTTCCACTTCGGCAGTTGGCTGCAAGATGTCCGTATTTTCCACAGTTGTAACATTGTCTAGTTTCCCTTTGTCCTTCTATTCGTGGGAATGTTGAGGAGGTCACATCTTTGTCATTCAATTTCATTCGCCGCTTTGGGTTATCTTCCCCATATCTGATTCCCGGCCTATTTCTTTGAGAGTATTGGAAGTTATCCCGTCTTCGAAGATTTCCAAGCTGTATAGGCGTTGGTCCGTATTGGTTCAATGGAACGTGTATACCTTCGTCGTATTTTGGTAGCATCCCTTCAATCTTTTGGGCCAATGAAATTGCTTCGTGGACATCAACCGGGTTGAGTAAAATTACTTCTCCTTGAATTTTCTTCTTCAATCATCTTTTGAAGTTGTCTAAAGCTTCTGCAGGACTCATGTCTTCGATTTGGACCTGAAGATTAAAAAAATCTTCAATGTAATTTTGCACACTCTCACGTTGTTCCAAATTCCATAATTTTATTCGAGCAGTTGTAACAGCATCTACTGCCTTGAATTGTTGGAGCAGTTCCGCTTTCAAGGTGCTCCATAGTAAATGTTCTCTTTTTGCAATCTGTCTTCTCTCCCATGTCTGTAACCATGTTGAAGCATTGTCGAGTAGAAAAGATCGTATGAACATTCCGTGGTCCAAATCACTTGATGTAGGGAAATATGACAGATGTATTTCCATTTGATAAATCCATCTTTCTAGTACTCCCATGACGCGACTTCATTTATACGGCTTGACCTTGCACAACTTGGTCATTTTTTGCAGTAACGTATCCGACCCATCAGCAACCAGTCCCGGGGCGGTTGATTGTTTCACTTGTTTAAGCTCCTCCATCAACACGTTGTTTTGTTGTTGGGTCATGACAAGAGCATTCTGCAATTCATATAAGCGCTCCATTATCCACACCGTCTGATCATTGGCTTGATGAGTAGTGTGTGCATTGTCCACCATTTCTTCATTGTCCGCCATCTTGCTCCACTACTCCTTCCTTCGTGGTGTTTGTCTTCTAAAATTAATGTATACTATCTCTATTCTCTTATCCTAACACAGTATGTAAATAGTGCAATCCCAAACCATCCCGTATGTGACTATTGGTAATACAAAAAGGACGTTTGAACTCATGACAAGGTTCATGAATTCTACCCCAAATTTTGCAACTAAAAATCTCACAAGATGATGTTTATCAATGACGCGTACATTGATACTAAATATATTTGGCGGTGGAAAATTAGGCGGAAAATGTCTACCTCGATCCATGAGCTATGTATATACACATATGTATACCTTCCAATTTCTAATTATAGGAAAGACGACATGTCGTGGGTTTTGTAACACTTCTTAATATTGTTCCTCTCCAAATCTTTGTACTATCATATCTCTAATTTCTGCTTTACGACGACATATAATTTTAAACTCACACTCCGAAAGAAAATCACAGAAATGTGGTTGATTTAAGTCCATAAATTTTTTATACTATCGTTATGATGCACCATCACTACTATCTATTCAACATTTAAAAATATTAACGACAAAAATCTCTAAAAAAAAAAACATCTCAATCGAATCCTCCTAAAGAATGTATTCACTCCCAACTTTAAGAAAGATTAGGTTCTGATACCATTGTACACCCATGATCTACACAAACTAGAATAGAAGTACTTCTCAACTTTTTCCCAAAACAACTCGATGCCTTCTAGGCTTTCATCGCAGGTTTATATACCCTTCACAATATTATTATTTTAAAGGTTTGACTTTAGAGCCTCAAGTCAAAGCTTTTTAAAGTCAACCTTCCTAGGTTTGACATATTCTCTACAATACGACTTTATCAAAGATACTTGCTAAAGTCAACCTTCCTAGGTTTGACATATTCTCTACAATATGACTTTATCAAAGATTTGACATACTCTCCATAATATGAATATCTTAGAGGTTTGACTGGAGAGCCTTAAGTCAAACTTCTTAGGATCATTCCTAATTATTCTGAAAACTTCTAGGGAACTTTCCTCCTCCATCTAGAACCTTCTAGATTCTATCTTGTTACAATTCCCATGAGAACATGCTCAATGCATTTGACATTGTTTACGATTTCATTGAGGACAACAGATGTTTTATTCTGATTGTCCCAACCGATCTCCGTACGATAATTCGTAGGCACACCGAAAAAAAGGAGATGACGATGTTCAAGACTTTGACATGCATCGATGACAGAGACTTGAGATGCAATACGGGAAATGTAATCACTTTTGCTATTCCTTGCAAAATTTTGGATATTATTTTATAACTGTTCCAAATCTAATCCTTTCATATGTTCCTGCACTGATGCTATTCTTCAACGTCCATTGTTTGGTGCTCGCGAGTTGCACACAATTTGAAATCAGTGACCAAGTGTTTCTCCGCTGATATGTTGCGACATTTTCTACCTTCATCTGAGATGACAATGTCACCAAATGATTATCCTTATAGAGGTCGCAAAGAGAAATCCCCCGCATTCTACGAGACAATCATGGAGCTATGTTCAGCTGAGGAGGCTAAAGTTATGGATTTGTCTGCTTTGGAAAATAACATTAATTCATGTATTTATACATGTCTCTTTTGTAATTAGACTACTATTAAGTATGTCAAGGTTTTGCATATGCTTTGCTTTAACTGGAAACGGGTTATCGTATATTGGCCGAGTTAGTTGATGTTGTAGGAAACTCGGTGAAAGCCGCAATTACATCCGGCAGATACATCATTGCAATGGAGAGTGATTTTGAGCTGTTCGATGACATTTAAATGAAGCCAATGATGGACACTGGCCCGAAGAGAAGACGACCTCCTGGGCCACCTACTAGAAGGTTTGCAGTGAAGTATGTGGACACATCAGATGGCGATGGTGATATGTGAGTGAGTCATCTCACAAACCTTCTTTGAATATTAGTCAGTTTCTCGGGTTATTATAATTATAATTATTATTATAAATGAGTTTGACTGCGTGGTTGCATTTGTGCAGGCACACAAATGTGAGGAGGCAGAAGTGGGATTTGCGTGCCTACGCCGCTGACATACCCATGATCCCACAACAGTTTCCGATGCTCCCAATCTACGCAGAGGCTGAGACCGAAAGACAGACATCATCAATACGAGAAAATGAGTGGGATGACTAGTTGACGTGGACAAGGAAAAAATCTATGTTTGGGAATAATAGTTTTGTCTATGTGTTGGACGAGGCAACATGCATCTGAACTGTCTAGTAGTAGTATGACCGGTAGCCTAGATGATCTACCAAAAATGTGTAATAGATTTGGGATCTGAGGACACCATTAAATAACAGATTTTTAAGATGGGGAACGGGCTAAGCAGTAATGGATGTCTTACTGCCGGATGTTGTGTCTAAGTACAATGGCCTCGATGGGTGTGATGTACCCAAAGTGTCTCCGACCAAGTCATTTTTGAAGATCATACTTCTCTCTTTGTGTCTAGATTTTGAAACGGAATATAAGTGAAGCTTCATTTAGTCATATGTTCGGGGATGGATTTTACAAGATGGAGTTTTGAAAAAATACATACTCTGTAATGCTGAAGGGCCTATGAAAAGAAATATTCTCCAATTTAAAGGCCTAATGTATTGTCGCATTCAACATTAACAATGACAACGGACTATCAAGAAGCATGTTTGTTTTTGTGATTGAATCATTCAATTTAGACATGCTTCCCCTAACAATGTATTTGCATACTGTACTCTTTGCCCTGTGTGAACGAAGGTGACGTTCGTCAGCGATGGATATGCGATGCTAAATAAGAGAATTAGAAACCATATCCTGTGGAGTGACCCACCTTTGGTTGGTGGACGAAGGTGGCTCCTATATTGCCTATAATGTTTTCGTATAGGCAAAAAAATATTAATTTATCAAATTGTTTTATACTTGATCTATGGTTGATGTTTCCGACCCTATCCCTGATATATAAGTATTTTGCTTTATAACAACCTCATAAGTTCACCCACCTTCGGTGGACATAGGTGGGTCTTTGGCATGCCATAACATATGGTCAGATTGGCATTAATTGAGATTTTTTTTATTTTTTTATTTTTTTTTCTTATTATTATTATTATTATTTTTCCGCAAACCGGCCCGTGTTCTACAACTGCGGAGGATACCTCCTTCGTTGGCCGTAGGTGCTTTTATTGGGCAGGTTTGTTGGGCAGCGGCAAATGTGCTGACCTTCGTTTACCTTCGTCACTGATGGAATATAGCTGTTAACGGACACAATATGAGCTCTCCTTGCATGAAGCTATGTCAATCCCTTTCTATTGCATGTGCTTCGTAATGAGAAGGAGGCTGCCCTCACCATTCTTGTCTATCGAAAGAGGTTGGAGGATGATTTCCAAGACCAATGTACTGAATTGTCATTGCACCAGGCTAAATGTAATCTCAGATCCATTCTTAACCCCTAAAGGATTTTTGCCACGATCCAACTTTCATGGATGACAGTGGATAGAAGTGAACGCTGAAGATAAATTGTCGAGGTTAGAGAGGACCATATGTGGGAATTTACAGCACCCTAAAATAATAAAAGCTCCGCTCTCTAGAATTTTGCAAAGTGCGAGGGGGTCAGGAAATCCAGCCTAGTGTTGAGCACCATTGGCTGGCCCCCACATGCACAATCTTGTAAATAACGTCTAGGGCTGAAAATTTATCATAATGCCAAATTTTTTGGACAAGGCACTATGAAATGACTTACTCACCACATGAATTAGAAAACAACTATCACCTTATGGGTGTACTTGGGAAAGAAGCCAAAACATGACAATTTATCTCCCCGATTTTACATTTGGTCTCGATTTTGGGGGACGCAATCCTTTAGATGCCACATATCCAGATTAGGGAGGTCCTCAGTCTACGAAGATTCAACTCAATACTTGAATTCTGTGGTCAAACCAGATTTTCCATGCAATTTTGGAATACATTCAGAAATTGGGGCAGATTTTTTTGTTATAATCTCCCAAATGCAATGGTCAAATTGCCTACATTTTCGACTTGACGTTGATGTAGTAGATATGCACATATGTATAAGGTTCATCCCCATGGATGGTAAAAAGTTACTCCCTCATCCACGAGGTACTCTTCTGAAAAGAAAATGTCCCCTTTTTCATCCTCCATGGTTGTTCTCTGAGGTTATTTTTTCCTCGCCCTTAATTAGTAGAATTCTCTAGGGCCTCCGAGTCGGTTCCAGGTTTCACTGAAATCGGTGTGTGCCTTATGGCGTAACCGGGGTTTTAATTTTTCTCCCCTCAATAACTCTGAATAAAGCTCCAGGGCATCCCCCTGTTAATCCAAAAAAAAAAAAAAAAAAAAACAACGTCATTTTCTTCTTAGTAATACTGGGAGGAGTCGAATGGGTGGGCTTGTTTACCCGCAGGACAAATGTGTGACTCGGTGAATAATGAGAGCATCCGGCGAACGGACTGGGGGTATGAGCAAAACCGTTGAGGGGCGCACCCCTTGACTCTTCCTTGCGTGGCTTGTGGCTGCTCAACTGGCGGCCTCACACATTTGTATTGCCTGCTGTGACCGAGTTTCTCATCTTGGATGTGGGCAGGTCCAAGCTGTTGAGATTATTGCAGTTGGGTTCTTCTCTTGCCCTCTCTGTCTGCCTGCTTTCAAACCGAAGGAAGCTCATTTGGGCGTGCAAGTGTGGAAGATTCCAGGTCCATGGAGTTCATTCGATGACGGAGGTATTCTGATTGATGCTGTTGTTTTGATGATTTTGCAGTTTCAAGCTTCCAACACAGCGGTTCATTCTCAAAATTGGTTGCGTTTCATATTCCTACTATGAGGATGAGCGAGTTTCCATTAACTTCTGATTCTTGCTGGTAGTCTAGGCATCTTGAGCAAGAAAGACGAAGTGGATAGGCTCACTCACCATGAAAATCATTTTCACAAATTACAACTTTGATGAGAGAGAGGGGCACCAGATTGCATCCGATGATACTCATGAATGGGCATCGCATTGAAGCTCCCGTAGCAGTATTCCAGGGCATTGAGTGGGACCCCTTTCTCCTTTGAAATTGTTTTACTCGATTAAGAACTTCTTAGCTGTAAGGTTTGGCTGGAGCCTTGACTCCAGTCACGATTGCAATATTCATTTGATGTGAACCTCTTTCCGTCACAGCTCCCGGAAATCTATTACTTTGCTCAGTGCTCGCGATGTTTTGCAGTGTTTTATTCCGGTATCTCCCACCAAGAACCCGAAGATACAGGATGGGGGCATGGACTGAGCCATAAGTTTTGTAAGATCCAAGAGACACAGCAAAATGGAAGGATGTCATGAGGATGATGCTTCTCACAAACAGAGGCCACCGTACACTGAGATTTGTCCAAAGTCACCCTCTTCTGGTCTGCAAGTGATGCTGGATGAAGAGGAAACTGGACTTGATTCAAGTGAGCATGGAATAAGTGAACCCGGGCCTCTTAGTGCAAAGGATAGTGGGTCTGATACTGATCTGCCCTGTATGAGCCGCGGAATTGAGCAGCCGATATTAAATCTTCATTTGCAGTATACATCAATTTCTCAGACGAACAGGCAATCAGACTGTGTTGATCCAGCACAAAAAGCAAATATTATCTTGTTGGTGGAAAGCGAGGAAGAGAAATTTGGCTTAAGGATCACCTGTGCGAACCATGTTGGTGATGTTGGTTTGAGCGATGATACATTGGCTGGTGGATTGGAAGGAGACAACAATGTCAACAACTTGCCAGAGCCCGAGTTTGTCACAAATGAAATTGATGAGAAGATGGGGGCCACAGTTGGTGGTGAGGACAGAATTGGCGAAGGCAATGGTGATGCTGGTGGGACAGATGAAGAACAGGAAGAAGAGGAAAGCGGAACTGAGAGTTACTATCTCTATGACGAGGATGATGAAAAAAATCCCATTGATGGCAACGAGTGTCCTTCCAAGGTTGGGCCACATGGTGTTGGTAGCGTTGGACCTGCAGATGGCAGGAGCAGTGAGGCCGAGAGCCAGGATGTCGATGGTAACTTTGATGAGGATGGCGATGATATTGATGTGAGGGATAATGGTGACATAGATATCATTCTTGAGATCGCACAGGAGGTAAAGCAAGAATGCAGCAACGACAGTCCTGACAGTCTGGAAGTGAAAATAAGCAAGGACTTGCAAGGTAAATAGTTGGCATCTCTCTCTCTCTCTCCAAATGTAACATATTTCTTTTCTCGTATTCTTTTCTTGTTGTTCTGCTTTGTCCAATTTGCCATGAGGGCCTCCTGTGGATGTCATAAACTTTCCTCCTTTCTCTGTCCAAGAAATCACATCATACAGTTGTGAGAAGGAAATGCAGCATCAATTGTGTGTCGCAAAGAAAGACTAAATGGTAGCCTTTTGAGAAAGAAGAACGTATAAGCCCAACTTGCTGCACGCTTCCAGACATGGTGACCTAACTGTGCTTGGCTGGAGTTGGAGCCAGTTGTGTGAATATCTATGTTGAAGATTGTTATCATGATAACAGTCTCATTAAGGAAATGGAGACTGACTCAGTTTTCAGTTGAATACCCTATGTTGTTAGGTGGAGGGGATTCCAAGTACGGGTATGGAGCTGTGTTGCACAGAATTGCAAACAATGGCATGGCTGAGCCCCACAAAAACAAGGCCAAGAGTGCACAAGAAGGAAACTTCAATGAACTGTGGGAGGATGAATGCATGAGGTACTTGGAACGAGAGCCTGATTTTCGAGCAAGACTACAATATGAGATGCGAGTAGTTTTGATATCACCATTGTTTGAAATTGCGGGCCAGAGTGCTTCAGCATTTTCTGGGCTTTACGAGAAGAAATTCAAGAAACCAGTGGAGACCACAGGCTTCAGCTCAGCTGCAAGGCTGTGTCGAGCAATGCCCAATGTAGTGCAGAGGGGGTTGCTTCATGACGAAGGAAAGTTACACTTGGTGGACTCTCCAAAGAATCATCGTGTAATAGCAGGAATCCGTTCAGGTCTGCGACGGATTGTGTACGACATCCTCCGGTCACGTCCGCAAGGCCTTGGCTTTGAGGAAATGGAAGAGCACTGCTCACGGTGGTGTGGGCAGCCCTTTTGTGATGTTCTCTCTGACCATGGGTACCAAATGCCAGTTATAGAATGCATGCTTCGTGACATGCCTGACATAGCTTACCTTGATGATGCTGGACTAGATACCCGGGTTTATCTCTCCAAGAGAGCTGAGGATCCAGCTCTCACAGATGGACTACTGATTGGCCTGGCTGAGAGAAACTTTTCACGGTTGAGCCAACAAACGTCCGTCATGGGTGAGGACAATTCAACACGATTTAATCAATCTGTATATGCCCCTCACTGGGCAAGAGGTAACTCTCTGGGGCGAGCAGAAAATGCAACTTCTAACATGACCATCAATGTCACCGACATGGCAATGGGTGATACGGCAGGTTTGGATTCAGATTCCTTGCCCTTTCTAACTTGTATGTGGCAACTAATGAAGTGATGGCATCGTGTTGATTTACTGTCAACCATCAGTCATAGCTAGTTCAAGATGTTAAAACTTTGCTTTTTACTGTTTGAGCAGGAGGATGGCTTCGATTTTTATGAGCCTTATGTGTTCAGGAGCTTTACTGTAAGAATATAGGCACTGCTTGAACTGCTTGTCCGCTTGTCTTTTTGGTTGTGTTTGAAGTAAACCATTCACTGCATTCTGCTGCAACTAGCTGCAGGATTGCCTATGTTATGCTTGGATTAATGGGGATTGGGCACAGGTTCAAGAATTGGGCCTGCTGGTATGGCCCCCGAAGAGCTTGCAGACCTTCAAGTCCTATGCGCTGCCGAGACAGAATCATCCGATGCTTGTAAGAATGGATCCCTGTATTCTATAGAAGACACTTCCCCACAGGTGAGACTGCGCTTGAGATTACTGCTGGCCTTGCACAATGAAGGGCATGGAGCAGAAGTTTCAAAGCTAGAAGCAATCTATGAGAAGATGTTCTCAACAACACTAGACCTTCAAACCTTGGGGTTTCCTTCGATTGAAGCACTAGCTAGATGCTGGGGGGATATCATGCTCCAGCACAGTTCCCAGCCTGGGTGGGCATTTCCTGCTGAGACTGAAGAAAACAGACGAATCTTGAACACCGTGACCACGGGCCTCCGGTCAGCCATATTTGCAATCCTTTTAGCACGTTACCCAGATGGTCTGGACCCCCTTGAGCTTGTCCATTGCTTGGATCAAACACTCTCCGGGAAGCTCTGGGATGTGCTTAGGACCAATGGATATGTGTTCAATGATTTACAGGCAACCCAAAAGCTATTGATGGACAAGGAGTCCGATTTTCAGTTGGCTGATTGTGGGGAGCTACGACTGCTGTTGCGGGACATGATTGACTTTGTGCGCCTGGGCTGTCGAGAGGATGGCTCCTTAATAGTGAAGCTACGGGATGGGGAGTTTCCACTTTTAGATCTGTTAGATTGTGATGTAGCTGAGGAATTCTGCTGCAATGATCAAATAGTCTCCCCTGATACAAATTTACAGAGCCAGGTCATCCTTGATGCAAAGCAGGGCACCCCCATACAAGATACCAACAGCCAAATGGATGTGAGTGCTGGCCCAGTAAGAACCAACAGGTCTGGTTCAGAGACTGTGGCTGAGAACAAAACGGATTTGCATTTGAAAGCAAGTAGAGTGGAGGCAGATGGTTCTCTTGCAATGACACCTTCTCTGACTATAGCCCGCCATCACCACCAATCTCCCTCTAAAATGCTGAAACATGAGACCCGGCTGATTTTGGGTTCAATTGAATACGTTGCACATGGTCTTGCAGTGCAAGACTTTTGTGCAGTTTATAGAGAAAGGACTGGGCACTTGCTCAATCCAGGTAAATTCAAGAATGTTAGGTCGCTTATGCAAGCAATGCCTGATGTGATCAACTTGAATTCTCTAGGGGCTGATTGCCTTGTGCTTTCAAGAACTGCTCAAAATCTTAGGGTGCTGTCAGCAACAAAGGCAGGGCTGCGTCAGGTCCTCTTTTGGGCATTGTTGAAAAACCCTGGGGGTATCTGGGCTGAGCTTCTTGAAGGCTGGTACCTGGATTTTGCGGGGTGTTCCCTGCCGAGCACCCTTGCTAGGAATGGTTATGGAAAATCAAAACGGGCACCACTGTCCCCCGTTATTCAGTTCTTGGAAGATATGGGCGATCTTCTGAAACTGCACTCGAGAGATCCTAGTATCTACATCTGGGCTGGAGGATTCGAGGACCCAGTCTTGACAGATGCCTCTCTGATTGGACTGCCTGCTGATATAATTCAATATGATCCGTTACATGAAGATTATGAAAATGCATGCAGTCATGCAGACTGTAGCCTGGAAATGACACCAGTTGGTAGTCAACTGTGTGAGAGAGGTGGAGAGGAGAGGGATGAAGATGAAAGCCACAGTACAGTGCCTAACAAGTTGGAAGATGACAGTAATGCAGGCACTGAGACAGATGGGGAGTATACTGAGGGGGTTTTGAGGGCTGGAGTGGTTAGGACTCAGGAAATGGGTAAGGAAAATGACCCCTTTTACAGTTTAAGTGGCCAGCCTGAGATGGCAGGGAATGCCTCTGAAGACATTCTTTCTGACAATGTTGAGGCAAACACAGAGACAGGTGAGATAGGCAGCAAACCAACTAGAAGAGAATATGCAGTATTGCGATGCACAGTTACCCCCCATGTAAGGGAGGTGGATGAGAGCAGCTTTGCAAGCGGGAGTGGCCACTGGAGTAACAACCTAGACTTTGAGAGTGAACTATGCCACTCCATTCATTATGCTGCAATTCGAGGTCAGGGGTCAGAACAGACTAGAGAGGATGGTTCTGTAGTTGAACCAGATGAGACCAGTCCCTCTGCCACACCCCACTGTCCACTCCATTCTTTAGGAAATGACTTCACAACACTTGGCATCAAGGAAGAGGAGAGAGATGACTATACAGAGAGAGATAGACCTGAGCAGGTTTGCATGTCCGGCATGCCAGATCAACTGGGGGATGGGTGTATCACAGTTCAATCAATACCTGCCGGGGTCTGAAAGCCTATAAACGACCCTTCTGGGAAACCGTTAAGCTTGTAAAGACATTCATCAAAGTACATATGGCAGTCGAATTGTGATCTTGTCAGGGGAAGGAGATTGGGTTATTGCTCAGGTTCATAATATGGGAGGGGTGCTCCTCTGGATGAGGCTGAACTTAGCATGTCTGGAACTCAACAGCTGCTCCTTATTTCCCTTGCCCCCAGAGCCAAATCCTTCCAAGCTTCTTGTGGTACCACTGTACCCAAGGGAGTTTCAATTCCCCCTCCCATTCCCCTCTCTTGTCTCTACCTCCTGTTGCTCTGTCTTTCCACGTGCCATCTCTTGGTAGAGCGCCAACTTTGCCTGTGGAAGGTAACAGGATTGTCTTCTCCAAATGTGAACTATTACAATCTCTACTGCTTTGTCCACTACGTTATGCTGGGGAGGGGTCTCGAGTCGCACGCATGCACCTTATGTTCTTTATCCTGTATCTCCCTCCCTCCCACCAAAAGTAGTGGCCTGGTAGTTGAAGACGCATGTTTCAAGTATTCTTCCCCACATTTATCCTTTTTCTGTACCAGTAAGAGATCATACATGCATGTGGCATGAAATGGGTGGTTTTGTTGTTTTTTAGTTCTGGGAAGATACAAGATACCCAGTCCATATTTTGCAGGCAGATTGAATGTTGATGAATTTTGGCATGGACAGTGCTGACAGGAATTATGATCACCAAGGCTATGTCTTGGGGCTCATGGTAAAAGAAAATCCAATGATCCATTCCTTGGACTGAATATCGAGTTTTGCACACAGAGAGTGCATGACGAAGATAAAGTTTGTTTAGTGTCCAGAAAATTTAGAGCCATGAGTATTTCACGAGTTCTTACTGTGTCATATTATTGATGTCCTACAGACAACCACCAAGAATGAAGCTTGTTGTCATACCTGTTGTTGGCCATTTCATGCTACTCAGCAAATTGCTGACAAACACCTAATGAAACCAAGTTTCCATATGATATGACTAACAGCCCCTCCCTTCACTTCTATGGACCCTACGGCTATGAACTTTACAATACCCAGCAATATAAAATGGACTCGAGGTGGGTTCAGTCTTAAAACTTAGTCTCCAGAAATAATGTCTGTGAATGAAGTCTCAATGTCAACTAGCTGTTCAATGTTGGAACTATAATCCTCAATGTGATATCAACGTCTAGGCCACTGTGGGCTCACCAGCTGCACATGCAATGTTATTAGGATATTTAGAGCCAGATACCACATCCTACCAAACCTGCCAGTATAAAGGACACGGAAACGTTGTACTCCAGGACAGGGCTGGGACTTTCTAGTCATTGCTACTGTGGCTGCTGTGATGTTATGGGCAGAGGCTTTTTGATCTTGGGTCTAGCCTGTTTCCTCTTTCTACTGAACAAAAATTAAGGGAGAATGGTAAAGGAAGAAACAAAGGAAAAACATGAGTGGGAAGCCCAATGACTAATGGACGACAGCACGTGACCAAACAAAGCACTGGAAAACCTGGCTCTAAATCCCGAAGTCCACCTCGCGGAAATATGTTGGCAAGAAAGGAAAGAAAATTAGCAAACCAGGAAGTAAAAAAGAAAAGGAAGTCTAGAACATCCTTGGAAAGCTCAGAAGTTTGAAAAGAAATAAAGAAGAGCAAGGAAGGATATAAGATAAAGGAAGTCTACTGCGTCCACTGGAGGCCTAGAAGGCCAAGGAAACTATGAAACGTCCCGGGGGGGGGGGGGGGGGGCGCGGGCGAAAGGTCCTTGGGGGAAGAAATGAAGAACAAAAAAACCATATCATAAGACACCCAACATAAGAAAGAGAGAGCCAAAGAAATATAATAGGTCTGCAGGAGGTCCATAAGGGAGAGAAAAGGGACCTCAAGGGTCGTAAACACTAAGCGCATTCGATCGGCCACCAAGGATGGCTCTTCTGCATACCCTGCCACTGCCAACTGCTCCATTTGTAATGTCTTCACTGGTAACCTGCAAAACCCATGTGGTAAAATCTTGTTCATATGTAATTAAGGAGTGGAATGCAATTGCAGGATATTTGGGGCTCATGGTACCAATTAAGCAATGTTTATTGTTTATGAATGTTGCATGTTCATTAACAGATCCCCTCAGTAAGCCTGTTGGAAATTCTTTCGAGATGTTTCACAAGGTAAGCAGTAAGAGTATAATTGGGCTTCAGCTTAGACAGCTGATTGGGGTCACCTGCGTCAGCACAAGGGTGCCAGCTTCCTGTTCCATGTTAGTTTCAAATAGAAAATAAATGACAACCCTTTATGATATCTCACTGTAGATTGTTGAAAGATTCACTTTCTTCACCAAATGCATTTGCCACAAACTTGTATCAAACCTTCAACAACATTCTTGTGGCCACAGACAGTGCAGTAAGCAAACAATTACTCTTTTGCTGGACTTCACATACCTGGCATTCACTGAGTAAAGCATAGTGCCATCAACTATCACTAAGTGTCCAACTGCAAATGGAAGGCAGTGGCCCTTTGGGGTGAAGTGACACCATGAGTTATGCCTGGAGTCTTCCTCCTCTGTCGAATTTCTCAGTAACAGACTGTCACTGGTGATTGAAGGAAATTATTGATCTGAAGAACTACAGAAGCCTTTAGAGAGGTAGGTTCCCGAGAATACCAAGCCATGCCTCGCTTGTAGTAGGCATTAGCAATCAGTGCACAAAATCCACGCCATTGGAGCTGGGTGTCAGCGGAAACAGGGGGAGTAGGGGACCATCGTACGATTGTCGGTTGCGGGGTACACAGAATAGTGATAAACAAAATCGAAAGCCACAGTATGCACTCCTCTATCTGCTTGCATCCCCACAAAATACAAAATGCCAAAAACTGTCACTTTTATGAAACCTATCATTACATTTGGTAGATTATAGTGAGCCTCGTCCCTTTCATATTACTGTCCGTAGCATTATTCATAACCACAACGTCTTGTCCTTCGATGACAGAGACAAGACTTTGATTCTCCAAATGGAAATTGGAACATTTCATCAATTCCCTTTCCAGGAATGTCTGCAGAGGGAGAACAAATACAAAAAGAGTATCAAACACACACCTCCTCTGCTTTGAGCTTTGACTTCAAACCAATGTTGCCAGTGCTCCCCTCAAAGTCCCCTTCAACTTCACCGACACTCAAGAGCTCCTTGCGTAACCCCTCAGCAGTACAGCCCACAGAATATGCTGTCACCCCTGCATTAATAAACTCCTGCAAGTGTTCGAAATGTTCCTCTTTCAACATCATCTTTGAATAGCCGCCATCTGATGAGTGATTGCAAAGACTAGACTTTGCACCTCCCAAATCAACAGTGCAAACTGTTAGGGTTTTGGGTGGACTGGCAAGGGGCAGAGATGACAGCATTAGAGCACAAGTTGCAGGAACTTACATTAAGATTGTCAGTGAAGCCACTTTCCAAGACACTCTTATACCGACGGTACAAGCCCAATGCTATGCTCCGTGAGGAACGAAACTCATCGTCATAAGCTGCTTGAACAAGCTGCCCACCCCAAAGCCGAACACAATCAGGTATGCAGATATGAGGGGATGCACTTGAGACAAGCATTAACCTTAGATTAATCTGCTGAGAGTCAGAGACACCAGTTACTTGGTAACTGTAACCAACTCTTTTCGAAAAAGATATACCTGGCGATTGATTCTTCCGTGAAGAGAATGCAGACTATTGTTCCATAGCCCATGTTGCCAATGTGTACTGTCTCCTAGAACACACAAGTAATGGTCCTCACCAAGCCTGATTGATCTGGATGAAGCAAAACTCAGCCTTCCCTTGTAGCTGACCACCAAGGAATCCACGCGTATCAAAGAAAAGGTGCTACCAATTTGTAAGGGAAGAGGCCCATGGATAAAATGGCCTGATTTATTACAGCCTCTTAAATAACAATCTTGTACTGTAGCCCTGGAAAAATCAGAGATTGGAGCTGAATATTTGCATGGCTTGACCACCTGCTTCATAGTATGTTACCTGCCACATAACATCAACGCTGTTGCATAAGAAATTTTCTCAACTACGGTAGGTGTTAGAGTGTGGAGAAGACAGAGATGCTCAATGACTGTTTTTTGAACATTGATGGAGATGTGCCCATGAAGGCATAGTTCCTTCAAACCCTGCCGAAGCTGGCTGTGGTTCTTAACCAAAATTCTCCCAAAATTGGGACTAAAACCCTTGTGTGTTCCATAGAGCAAAAAAAACCATACATTCCTTCACTCACAGGAAACATCTAGAGTGCATGTCCTTCCGACCTGCAATGATCAGTCTATGAAAAATCCTTATTCCTCATCCCAGTGAAAGATGCTCAGTGTGAGGCACAAACTTTGTGTTCTCTGGAATTTTTTGGTTCTATTCCTAGGGTGGGTATATAAAAGGTGATGCTGTGGTCTCAGGATAGGACACAGGGCATCAAGGTTTAGGAATAAACATTTGACTCATATATGAAATTGTAGCCAACCAAACAGACACTCAACCACAAGTAGTGAATGGGTGCTTATAACGTTTCATGTTTCAAATGCCTGGGGAGGTTATCTGCAAGATTTTCACAGGCTTCAGACCTGTTACCTGGCTCCTGACTTGGAACTACTCAAGATGCCGTGCTTGGCAAGTACTGGTAGGAGCTGGATTGCAAAAGCTATAGTTTTAAGTCCCACCAGAGATCCATGTAGTTCTTTGCTGTCTCTACTTGTAAGTACAAAACGTTTCGGGTGAATGTATAAACTATCACCTTCGGTATAGGCGGTTGATTTGCCTTGGAGGGTGACAAAAATTTGGCGAAAGACATACCTGTGGGTAACACTAGAACGAGCAACTGGGAATCAAAACTAGGCCAGCAGCGAGATGAGCATATTGATGGTCCTAAGTCCCTGTCTCTGGGATGAGGGGCTTCCAACTGAAGCAGACTTTGTCTACAAGCGCGACTCAGTCAATCTTCGTATTCTTCCCTGTTCTTTCCAGCTGCAACCGTTCCTACTAAGGATGGAAGAGGTATGAAAATCAAGAAGCTTAATCTGACTCTACGACATCTGAGATAGCAATTCAGACCATGTAATGCTGTTGCAACCTGAGCTGACGCACAGCAAATATACAAAAATTCAGCTACTACTTAAGGATGTCATAATTCGGCTGCTACTTGAGGATGCCAATAAGTGAGTACTTTCACATCTTCTGCACTCGACAGGATACAACTGTCTGGGTACGCGGATCACTAAAGAAAGCAGAATTGAGAGATAGAGAAAGCATACTGAAGGGTGTAACGCTTTGCCATTACAAAGTTGCGCAATCCATCGAAGGTAAAACCCCTAGGAGAGTACCGAATTGCAACGGATCTCCCTTCTGGAGAGTGATCACTCGTCTAGCGACCTCAATTGGAGAGAGGGGGACTTACTTACACTAGACGCATCCCGTGTCGTCTTCTGGTGAAGGAGCAATGTGCATCTACAAAGGCTATAGCTGGGTGAAAAAACTTCGTAGTGGCATCATCTTTGAATCCATAGATTACCTCCTACTAGAGGGAACGACTAGATAATAACAGCAGAATTTCGAAGGCAGCGAATTGATTACCGGTCCCAATATGGATGTGGCTTGATTTTATTGCAAGCGTGTGAGCTGACAGGTACGGCCCGCGAGGTACAGTCCGGGAATTCCCGCTCCGGCAGCCTCGTCGGCGAACTGGACCAAATCACCCCCACCCCCCCCCCCCGACCCCTCCGCCCGCTGCCCCGTCCCCCGCCCGCCTGCCCCCGCCCGGGACCGCTGGCCATGCGGCGCCCCACAACACAGCCTGATCTCCAGCCACATGGCGGCCCCCCGCTGTGGATCCCCTCACTGCACTGATCCCCTGGTCCAGTGCCGGAGTGATCCCCCACCCCCCATTTCCAGCCACGTGGTGCTCCCCCGAACCGTCGATCCCCTCCCCATCCATCCAACCTGGATGATGTGGGGTCATCCGGCCCTCAACACCCCCCCCCATCCTCCCGTGCAGGGGATGGATGATGGCCGGATGAAGGCCCCATGACGCATCCATCGCCATGTGGCGCTCCCCCACCCCTCGGCCCCCTCGTTCCATCCACGGCGCGCTCCCCCCAGACGTCGCCACTCCCCCGACCTAGCTCGACCCCCCCTCCAGACCGGAGTGATCCCCCACCCCTAATCGCGCGCCACGTGCCTCTCCCCCGAACCATCAATCCCCTGCGCATCCATCCAACCTCACAAACAATGGATGATGTGGGTCATGGGGCCCTCATCCCCCCGCCATCCTCCCATGCAGGGGATAGACGACGGCCGGATGAAGGGCCGATGACACTGACAAGCCACGTGCCGCTCCCCCGCCGTCGATCCCCTCTTCCCATCCACGGCGCGATCCCCCGAGACGACGCCGCTCCCCCCCCGACCTAGGTTGATCCCCCATCCAGACCGGGAATGATCCCCCAACCCAGGTCGCCCGCCACGTGCTGCTCCCCTGAACCGTCGATCCCCTGCGCATCCATCCAACCTAAAAATAATGGATTTTCTATGTCATCCGCCCCTCATCCCCCGCCATCCTCCCGCGCAGTGGATGGACGACGGCCGGATGAAGGCCTGATGACACGTCCACCGCCACGTGGCGCTCTCCCCGCCGTCGATGCCCTCATCTCATCGGAGTCGTTCCCCCGCAACTGGGTTGATCCCCCGTCCACGGCGGGAGTGATCCCCCACTCCCAATCGCGCGCCACGTGGTGCTCCTCGAACCGTTGATCCCCTGCCCATCAATCTTACGTGAAACCATTGCCGTTCACAGTGACACGCCACGACGCAATCCCCTCCACCGTCGATCCCTCCAACGGTCAGAGGCCTGATCCCCCGAGCCCAGGCGCGGTCCCCCGGGCCTTCGACCATGGACGGCGCATTCCCCGCGCTGTCGCTCCCCCACCTCGGTTGATCCCCTCCTCCAATTCGGGGACTGATCCCCCTCCCCACATTTTCCGTCACGTGCTGCTCCACGGTGCCCTCCATGACCTGTGGGCCACGTCGTGGTCCCCTCGTCGTCGACCCCCCCCCCCCCCCCCTCGCCGCCCTGTCGATCCCCCTCGACCACGTGGCGGCACCCCCAATGTCGATCCGTTCCCAATCCCCTGCTCCCCCCGGGGACTGATCCCCCTTGGCCCTCTTCAACATCATGTGGCCATCCCCCCACCATCCGATTGTTTTGCGCGATGGTCCACTGCATGGCGCTCCCCCGGTCATCCATCCCCCTCCCTGGTCTTGCCGCCGATCTCCTGCTTTGATCCCCCTTCGACCGATCCCCCAATCCCTTCCATTTCCAACGGTGGATATCGCACCACGTGGACCTGCATGTACTATTCACTTCGTCGTGGAGGTAGGGTTCTACATCTCCGTGGTTGAGGGTTTCCAGGTGTCGTGCTTGTTCGTGCTCCTACTTCGACGGGTTTGGGATGACCTGCCATGGCCTGAATCGTGTGCGCTCTACGACGTTTGTGATTCTCTTACGACGAACATCTTGCATACAATGCGTACATGGGGTTGTTTTTCTTCTCTTCTTCTTCTTCTTGTTCTTCTTTTGTTGTTCTTTCTTGTTTTCCTCTTTCTTGTTTGTTGTTTTGTTGTTTTGAAAGCTGAAGTACAGGATTGGCGTAGGCTGCACCAAATCCATGTGCAGGGGGATGAGGATCTGTAACTATAGTAGCTTTCGCATATTAAACTTCAGCCTCAACTTCATGTTTTTTTTTTCATACTACTTACCTTGCTAGATTGACACGTAAACATCTGTGTGTTGCAGAATTGAACATGGTTGCATATCGGGCAGCTGAATAGGATTGATGGAGGTTGCAGAGTCCAAGATGGTTGTATACCGGCCAGCTCATAATGCATGCACTTATAGGGATTTCTTTTTTCGACCTAGCATGGTGTTTTACTCGTCCTACACAACGGTCTCTTCTCATGTTCCCTGCCCTTGCAGTTTTGGTCCCCTTCCTCTCATGAGTTGCCTCCCTCCATCAATCCCTCACTTGCAAAATCCCCAAACAATTTTTGCTCCCCTACTGTCTGGTCCCCCCCCCGCCGCTCCCCCTGTATTCGCTGCCCATGTGTCACCTCCCTGACCATAGAATCGCCATGCATGTCATACCAGTACTCTCCGCACATGTCTGTTCCTATTTTCCCAGAATTGCCCCCGGTTTAAAAGCTGATTCTGTGTTGCATTTTTGCCTGCAGATCAATGCTTCCGCGGGAGAAATTGAGGCTATGCGGAAATCAGAGCGGGCATGGAGCACCTGCAAAGACGGCGTTCCCTGTGCTTTATCCATTGGGGCTGGAGTTGGAAGATTTTGAGAGCTACCTTGTGGGAAAGAAGAGTACTCCATTCGTAACTCCCTCATTTCCGGTGAATGTTGTCCCCCCATCATGCCTGTCTCTTCTCCCCCTTCATCGTCTACCCCTGCCCCCCCCCGCCCGCCTTTGCTGCAAACAGGTATGCTCCCCCCATCTCAGGTTCCCCCACCTCATGTCCCCCTTGCTTTATTCCCCCCTCTTCTGCTCCCTCGACTTCTTTCACGTCTGCTCCCCCCTCTGCTGCTCCCTCCTTTTCTGCTACCCCCTCATGTCTAGATCCCCAGTTTGATATTGTTGAACTATTGCTGGAGGAGCAAGACGTTTGACGTCTGCTTCCTGAATTCCCTCTCCTAAGAACTGCTGAGGGATGTCGCGGCCCTTTGCCTTAAGGGCAGGGGGTCGGGATGCAGAGGGGCTGCCCCTGTGGTGGGGGCGGTGGCAGCAATAGGTACGGGGGGCTGAAGCACCCTTGAGTGCCCAAGGCACTCAAGGAGGCGGAGGCGCTCACTAGGTGGAGCCCCGTACACCAGGTTGCGGTGGGGATGGCTCCACAAGGGGTGGTGGTAGCTTAGTAGGACTTAGTGGGGATGACAAATGACTCACCATGGGGCGGAGACCTTGTGGTGGAAGTCGTGGGGAGTCTTGGGACTCATCACAGTCCAATGGGGCCGTGGTGGGTGGGCCAAGACTCACCGCGACTCATCACCGGGAGTTGAGGGTCTTCGTGGTGGTTTGCCATAAAATGGCAGGGTTGTTTGTGAAACCCCCGCGGACAGTCACAGAAGTATATATAGGGAGTAGTAACCCCCAGAACGGTGCAAGCCCGTTGGTGACCAAAAACTAGTGAGTAAGCGAGCGAGCCGGAAAGCAACCAAGGAGTGGGGAGTTATTCCGGACTGCCATCTACCAAAGGGAATTTCCACTAGGCCCAAATTGGTGGAGGGTCTTTTGGAAGAGTAAAGGGGGACCGTTATGCCCCGGTGAGCAGCCGAAGCTCCGAGTTGGCCTGGCGGCCAGGTTGGGAGTTAGGCGTGCGCATCAAAGCGAGTAACTATGACTTGAAGGGGAGTTTACCGAAGTGAGGTGCGCGATAAGGGATTTGATGCCATTGTCTCTTTGGCTGAAACGTCAATGTCCAGCCCGACTGCCTCCGGTCCCTGTTCCCCTCCAAGTTTTTTTTACCATGGACCCTCGACCCCCTATTTCGTACTTGTATCCTTTGGCCGATTTAAGGCACGGCATCTGCCCCAGTCATATCATGATGCTTTTTGCACCGCAGACTGCTCACAAACTGCCCTATCATGGATTTGGACTCTTCTTGCATGGAAGTTGGCGGATGTTTGGGAATTTTCAGAATCAGGAAAGTATGTTGAAAGAAGTGCTTTTGGCAGAGGGACAACTTAGATATGGTACAATGCAGGACAAAATCAAGATCGTCAACTCCTGCCGAGCTTTTCTTCGCATGGTGCGTACCCGAGTGTTTCATGAATTTGCGGCAACGAAAACGGCCTATTTTCAACTTTTGTGGTGCAAGGGCAACGATGCCGAACGCCTACGACGTGCAGCCAGGGCCTGGGAGGATCTATTGTTTAGGCGGGAGCACATTGATTTGGGATGCTACGTGCATCTTTTGAGTAGATGCATGCTTTTGCCTCTCCAAGAGTCTGTCATTGTGAAGATCAGAATTGGAATAGATGAATGGGGGAGCAAATTTTACAGTCGGGGATCAGGGGATCAGGGGATCACGGGGGTCACAGCTAAGACACAAGCGCTTGTCTATGTGATAGGTGAGGCTGAGGCAGCTGATGTTGGAGTTCAAAATGCCATGGAGGAGGTCTTGCGAGCAAACAAGGTGTTGTTGGCGAGAAGACATGAACTACATGAGCGACGAGTGTCACCATATGCCCCTCACCTTTCCCACATTGATGTTGACGATTTCAATTTATCATAGTTATCCCATCTTGCATTGCATATGACGTCGCCAACACCCTCACAGGTTGAAGACCTTCAAGCGCCTCATACAGATGCTTTTCAAGTGGAATCTCCGACAGCAGGTTTCTACACACCCATTGCGGAAGTTGATGTCAATCCCATCCCCTCTCATACCGTTCTGCCTCACAGTCTTTTGTTAGACTCCCCAAGGGAATACTCTACTGCCCTCTTTGTCTCTGCTACCTCCGCCTCTTCTCCCCTTCCTATCTCTGATCCCTCCCAATGAGCTCTCTCCGCTAACCTCTCTGTCTCTACTGCCCCATCATCATGTGATGTCCCCGCCGCTGCTCCCCTTCAAATCTGTGAACCCGCATCAGGTGCTACCCTCCTCTCCACCCCCCCCCCCCTCTGTGTCTGCCACCCTCTCTGTTTTTGCT
Organism: Takakia lepidozioides; assembly: GCA_030704615.1. Taxonomy (NCBI): domain Eukaryota; kingdom Viridiplantae; phylum Streptophyta; class Takakiopsida; order Takakiales; family Takakiaceae; genus Takakia; species Takakia lepidozioides. The sequence continues at coordinate 78,050,129 of CM060731.1, forward strand.
GCCCAACCATGTGATCTCCTCGCCTCTGCTCTTCTTCCATTATCTGCTCCCCCAAAAGTGGCTACCCTCGTCTCACCCCATGCTATCCCATCGGACTCATCTCCCTCCTCGCATGAGTTTTCTTTTTGTGCTCCCCCCTCATCTGATACTGCTTTAGTGTGTGTCAGTGCTCCCTCCCTTTCTGATCTCCCTTTAGCCCTGGCAGCCCCCACCCGTACTCCCAATTTTTTGTCTGCTCCCCCAGATCTATCTTCTATGAAGCATGCATCCGTGTGTGACCCTGGTCCCCCCCCTGTCTGCCCTGACTTCCACTCTTCTTCCCCACATCTGTCTGCTCTCTCGCATGCTACTGTGACTCCCTCTGGTCCCCCCCTGAGTGCTCCATCACCTGAGGTGTCATCCCCCAACGTTGTTCCCGATGTCATGCCTGCTCCCCCCCATGTATATGCCCTGTCGCAGACTGCTGTGTCTCTCTGTGGTCCTTCACTCTCTGCCCTTGTCCAATCACCTCTTTCAACTCATCCCGAGTCTGTGTGTACTTCCCACGTGGAGAGGGAGGATATGCCAAGAATGGTGGATCCAACTGCCAGGTCTGGTAGATTTGCAGCTGTTTCCAGCCTTCTGCCGACGACACAGGCTGAGGTTATGCCAACGTTGGTGACCCCTGAATGTGACTCATTGCCAGGGCATACCAAATTGGAAACGGAAGGGTTTGTTCCACCCATGTCTGTTTTCCCAGGTGCACCCCCGTGTCATCCACAGGCCATCCCGTTGTTATCCGCACTCGCAGATCGTCTGGTCTCTCCCACAGCAGAGCGATTACTCCAGCCCCTTGGTACTGCTCCTATCGCTTCTACAGATCCTTGGAATATTGAATTGGGGCTCACTCCTAGCTCCACATTCACCACGGGTCTGACGGTGCCTGGGCCTGCGGTTTCTGCTCCAACCCCCCTACACATAGGTTTGACCTCCGGCAAACCATCATCTGGCCCAGTAGCAGGTCGAACACGGCATAGGGTTGTTGCAAAAACTTCGGGACGCCAATTGCACCTGCAGGGGAAAGAGCAGGGTGATCAGAAAGAAACAAAAGATAAGGGGAAGGTGAAGGAACAGATGAAGGGCAAGGGGGAGCAGAACGGAGAGGGGATCGGCAAGGGGAAGCAAAGACCCCCGAAGGACGAGAGGGAGCCGAAGCGTGCCACAAAAATCAAGGTGACGATGCGGGGGAGGGAGGAGAACCGTGCAGTTGAGGGGGAAAGTAAAGCTATCACCAGAACAGAGAAGAACGGAAGGTGAAATCTGGTCGGCCAGAACTCACTAAGTAAGTGGGCTAGGGCTTCCAACGACCAAGGGGGGACCAAATTCATGGTGAGTACATTCATCAGGGCTTATATGCATGATAGGGGGATGATATGGTTGCTTGAAAACACCCTTAACAGTTAATTGTCTACCTGTCTGACTTGATGAACTTGTGATAAATGCAGAAACCAGAATAGACTGAGGGAAAAGCTTCCAAAGGACAAGGGCTCCCTTATTTTCTTCAAAGGCACTCCACATGAGTCCATTCTGGGTTCATGGGATTACCTACGGTTGGCAAAATTGTATGGGGAAGCGGGGGATGGAGGGGTGTTTTTGTATGCCAATATTTTGCAGCTATCCTTGGAAGAGAGTAATCGTTGCTGGTGGGCTGTGATGGACACACTGATATAAACGTCTTTAGAGGGTGTGTCCAAGGACGACCTTCACAAGATTTCCAAAGGTCTTGTAAATGATTGGGTGGTTGAGACGTGCCTAGGGAAGGATCCAGATAAGGTTCAAACATGGTTCATCCCCTTGTGCACTGGGTCCATCCCTCAATCCTCCTATTTTGCAGCTTTGACTGACTTTGATTTGATTTGGAGAATGCAAAGCATTAGTGGTGTCTGGCCTCAAACACATGTGCGTTCTGCAAGGGCCATTGGAGTTTGATGGTTTTTGATAAGTCCAAGTTTGTTCATCTGAATTCCATGACATCATTCGGATCCCATAGCCAACTTGCCTTTGAAACCCGTCTTCGCACTTTTAGAGCATACCTACACAAAGCCGAACCGGACTCAGTACTTTGGAAGGAAATAATGGCATGGGAGTGGTTGGAACCTGAGGTGCCACAACAACCAAGTGGCTGGGAGTGTGGCTACTTTGTAATGACTTTCATACAAAAATACTTGGAGACCAAGATCACATAAAAATGGGGGGCAACTTTTACAGCAGATTGGTTTACATGTGAGTGCGCAGTATCAAAGCAGGATTTTCTTTGTGGATGGATAGTGGATAATTGGGATGATGTTGATTTGCAGCGTAGACTGTCGCAGGACATGTGGAGGGGGGAACCAGGGGGACGGGTGGGGAGATCAGGGGATGAGGGAACCAGGGGAGCGGCGGGGAGAGCAAGGGATCAAGGAACCAGGGGAACAGGGCGGGAGATGAGGGGATCAGGGAGGGAATGTCAGGAGCTGGACGGGAGATAAGGGGATGAGGGGACCACGGAGTGAGGGGATAAGGGACGGCAAGTTTCGAATCTGGGGATCGGGGGATCAGGGAAGTAGGAGGATCGGGGGATCACGGGTGAAAAGTCGCGTGTGAAGGGGCAAGTTGTGAAAGGTCATGTCCGTGTCTTGCACTATGAAAGGTCACGTCCCTTGCATATACGAGTGGTGCATAAGCATGCAACAAAAATTGAAAATAAACTCCAAAGCAAAATCTGAAATTTGCCCAACAATGGCCGAGAGCCGAGAGTCGGAAGATGACCCAGAGCCCACAAACTTTCGCTTTAGTCCAAGACAGTGTCATTTGCTCTCTGAAAGGGACGATGATACTGAAGCATCGGTTTTATGGTGCACTGCCTTGCAAATGCAATGGTATCCTCCTTTTCAAATGGAGAACTTTGAATTGGTGGCTTCATGTTGGAAGCGAATGTATAATGGTTATGAGACAGAATGGTTTTCAAAACCACATATACGGTGTCCGATATGTTATATACACTATGGGAATCCAAATGGTTCCCACTGAGGTCACCACAAATGTCTCTCATACCACTGTGAATCGCACAAAACATCATGGGTCACTGAACACAAGGCGCTGGTTTCAATAATTGCCCCGTCGGATGACAGCCGCGCTGCCTTGTTGAGCGAACTTTTTGGGTGATACATGGGGGAGCAGTGCACGGTGAAGGGGACCGGATATATCAATCTATTATGAAGCCGTAGGGGATCGGGGGATGAGGGGGAGCACTGAATGGGAAGGGGATCACGAAGAGCTGAGCACAACGTCGGGAAGCAGGGGTGTGAGGGGGCCAACTGTGATGAGAAGGGGGATGACAGGGATCAGGGAACCTCTGCAGGCTCAGGGGAGCAGAGGCCGAAGCAATACATGAAGAGGGGGATGCTGGGAGGAGGGGAGCAGTGTGCTTGCAATGCAAAAATGGTGGTAGGGAACACACTAGAGACTGGCGGCAACCGTTTTTCAGTATTGGAATTTAGGAGTGGCTAAACATAATAGTGCACTGTAATTTGTGTTTTGCACATCACTGCAAATGCATGCATACAGACTCAATTGCAATAAAATGTGGATGATCATCCACATCTCTTTCATTCCATTGTGAATTACACAACACATGTGTCACTAAACATAGCTTCAGTCATTTTGAATTATGAGAAATTGTTTGATACCAAATGTTTCGATGAGAATGCAATCTAAGGGAAATCAACAATCTGAATGGGAGCCCAAGAGCATAAACCTGCTTGCTCTCAACCCTTCAATCTGGGACACCCAACTTGACGAAGTGCATGCAAAATAGACGATGATGGAGGGATTGCTGAGATTCTTTTCGATCCAAGACGTCTTGATTTCCGTGACATAGAAACCTCTACCCAATCCTTTCTTCTCTTCAAACTCATTCTCGATCCATCCTGAACACGTTCAAACATTTTAACAAGATGTGGGTGGAAAAGACCCGTAGCCATGCGTCTGGCCATTTGCGCTAGCTTTCCTCTCGTCACACGAAGGTCACTCAAAAGATGGTTCTGAAGGGCCATGTTACCTTTCACATAGACTTCCAAACCGAGCATCTCCTCTGCGATGGCCTTCATGACAGTTGCCTGCAATTCATGGCGGGGCTGCTGCTCGCCCAAGACATTGCCAGCCGGAACCGTGTGTGGTACAAGGGGATCAATGCCACACATGGGATCTGTGTCACACGGGGGCTCCGCAGCGGACAGGGGATCAAGGTCGAGCAGCTTGGCCATGCCCCCATCGAGTGTCCCAAGTCGTGTTCCACAAGTTCGGACAATTAAACCCTCTGGTACATGTGGCCGCAACATCTTGAACACCTTCACTTGAGCTTGCATAGGTTCCCTTCCATGGCGTTAGGGCAGTCACAACAAATCCACTCGGATGCTGGATTGCATATAGTGTGTATAGTGCCTGGAGATGACATGCTTTTTACCTTCGCAGGATCCCCCATGTGCGGCAATTCCACGTTGGATTCCGGTATCTGCCCAGCCCATCCACACCGTATTTTGTACGAAATGTTCCATCCTAGAGTTACGAATGAAACCTTTAGCTTTTAAGGTCAAAATGTACAAATAATGTGTGAGGAAGCTACCTGTTAGGATGTAGACCAAATCCAGTCGATGCCCGTCCATTTTATGTCTTGTTTGGGACAAGCGCCTCTTCAGGTTGGCATGGTATGCTTCAATTCCAACATTCGTATCTTGTCCGGCATGTGAGATATTTCGAGCCCAACAACCCACATGTCTACTTTCGGGATCCACCATTTGTGGATATACAAGAAGAACAGTTCAGCTGCAGGATACTTTGTTTGTACATAGAAAGATAGAAAGAGAAGAGTTCACACGATAACTTCTGGACACAAGAAGACCTTGAAAGAGGGAGCTCTAGATAGATTCAACTGGTTAGTGTCATTACGGTGGCCCTGCCTTCTCTCTTTGGCACCACGGATCACTCTTGGCCGCTGACTCTGTTTCGTACCAACACAATTGCGGAACGAGCTGATCAAAGAGCTGAGCTCGTATCAATTGATCACATCTCACGAGGTTGTCATGCCTCTGATCTCTCTTATTACCCACCAATGTTGGTATGTATTTCGCATGACATGATCTACTACGTTTTTGACAACCTCCTGATGATCACCACTTGCATACAGCTCCGCCATGAGCAGCATTAATACAACCGGATCTAGTGCCTATTTTGACTGCAACATCTGCCTCGAAGCTCCAAACGGCCAGGCTATACTTACCAAGTGCGGCCACATCTTTTGCTGGCCCTGTATCCATAAATGGCTCCATGGTCGTACCGGTTTACCAGACCAGCACAACAATCTCTGCCCAGTCTTCAGGAATTATATTGGTAGCTACGACAGCATAATTCCCATCTATGGTACTGTGGGGGACCACTCTCCAGTAACTACTACAAGCTCAGAGAATACTACAGAGGATTCTCCAGGGGTTACCATACCACCCCGCCCACAGCCGCAGGAGGCCAGCCCCGTTTCCGTACCAGTAGAAATTGGACGATGATTCCATTTGCAATTGCTTCCACAAACTGAAGTCCGATCTGCTAACTACCGCGAGGAGCTACTGTTCTTCGGGTCAACAAGCTGAAGCTGGCTCTGCCAACTACAGGAGTTAGTGAGGAGTTAGTTTGCTCAATAGTAGCCTGTAGCTACGTAAATTGTGCATGCACATATTTTGCAGCTTCACCAGTGCATGTCTTCTGACACTAATGGTTTGTATGTTTGATCACTTTGTGTTCCGAGGAGATTTATGATATCCTTCTGGAACCTAGTGCCCAGGCTGCCTGATCAGTTCACGTTCATGGCGGCTATATTGAATAAGCTCTTAGTCTTTTATGGCACATGTGCCAGTCTCATTTGTATAGTTGACACTGCCCAGGATGGAGGCAAGTGTTGTGCACATGTCAAACATCATGGGTCCAGTGAGATAGATTGCAAGAGCTCCCTACATTACTCAAACTGCACTGTCAGTGACATGATCTCTTAAGTACTTATAAAGCATGAGGAACCTTATATATGTAGTCTTCTCTTTCCGCACGTGGTCGTGGACAAGAATGTATGTTTCTCCTTCTGATTTTCATGGAGTCCCATCATCCCCCCATCATTTGCTCAAGAAGTGTTAATTGTACATAGTCTGTGCAGGGAGTGCAAGAATGGAGACACGAGCACTAACTATGGACAATCCTTGTCTGACTACCGATGACATGTAATTTATTATAATTTTGTACACAGAATACTTGAACACAAGTCTTTGCGTCACGACCACAACACTGATTTCCAAGCTTTTGGATGGATCAATACTTCCAAGATTGTGTTCGCCAGGTTCAGAAGCACTTGGATAAACAGATGCATCACGCTACTCTCTTGGGTCCAATTTCCAGCATGCAAGCTACACATCGATTTTTTGCCACGATGTTCAAGCGCTAAGCACAATCACATGACACACATAATGTTGTAGACTAAAAAAGTACCAAGTAAAAGAGCAGACGTCAGGGCAAGGGACGTATACATGGTTCAATGCTCCTTGGTGAATATTAATAAGACAATGTCTTCAAAGGATCCCAACTTTGCAAAACATATCCATGTAGTCAGGAAGGATGGTAGGACTGAATTGGGCACCCTACTTTTGAGAGGGAGTTGACCAACAAGCACTCGTTTGGCACATGTGGCGATATGAGGACAGTATGTAAGATGAACATTTTGGACCAAGAGAGGTTGGGTCCGTAGAAGCTTCACCCAGCATAATCTCACAACGACCTCCTGTTAATTATGGAACTGATTGTTTGCTATCCAATTTGCGTTTATTGGTAATGATATCTGTAAAAAGGGAAAACCAACTTAATTCATCACATCAATATGCAAGCTAGTGCATACTCTAATTATCTTGGGCACCCCACCACAACTCTTAAAAAACTATCTTTCAAAGTAACCACACTATGAGGCACCAAGCACATGGCTCATGGGAGCCCAACAAGTGAAGGGAAAGAAGAATCCATACAAGTCTTGGCACGGTTTCTCTCGACTGCAGAGACCAAACCTGCATATCTAGAGCTCTCGATATTCCTCTCAGATCGATAACTTGATTTGAAAACTCTTAATTTGTACGTACAAACACTAGGCACAGCTACATTCTATGAAATCTTGTACTACCTGCTTTAATCCTCGAAGAGCCTTCACTAACCATAGTGGGTAGGAATTAGAGATGTAGTACCAGCGATAAAGGCTGGAAGGGAAGGTTAACTTTAGGGTAGAAATCTGGCATATATATACTTTTAGAAATGCAAATTTCGTAGAAGTACTAATTAGAGCGTTGGCTTTCAACTTTCATCCTCCTGATCTGCTACAAGTTTCAAATCGGCGGGTGCCATATCTTGTGCCTGCACTCCCCTAACTAAACCACATTATGGCCTCCTGCTGAGGCTTTACCCAACTCCTAACTTTAAGCGAGATGTAGTTTCATAGAGTGCAATGATGCCTGTGTATGTTCGACACATGTTAGGAGGCTTCCTGGAGGCTTTCAAGAGCTATGAGCAAATAAGGGAAAAACCGACTTCATCACATCAATATGCAAACTGCACATGTGTTATTCTATCTAAGTGCCCTACCACAACTCTTGAAAAACTAATCTCTTTCAAAGTAACCACGCCATGAGGGAAGGGAAAAAAGAAGCCATACAGTTTCACGAATTGAAACATGTTGTAAATGAAAAGAAAAGCTTTTCTAGACTTTTGCACCGAGACTAAGACCGCTAACCAAACCCATAACACTCCTGAATTCTACCCTATTTCGTGATTGGCAGAAAGAATCCATGGGATGTCCATGTGTGTTGCTTCATGTCGTACATCACAACTAATTCATCGCCATGTGGATATACTCTCCTCCACACTAATATGAGATTGTCGTGGCTCACCACTGTAAAATGGGCGTAGATATTGTCCAAACTAGTTCCGGCAATCTCTGTTGTTGCAATCTCCAGCCACTTTAGACTCTTTGTAGAAACTTTCAACTCCCACACACGGAAGATAATTCTACGTATTGCCGAGGGGTCATCTCTAAGACTACTAAACCATCTACATATTGCCAAGGGTTTCTGTCGACGAGTAATAACCGCAGCTAGCTATAGGCGCTCGTTTCTCTCTAAAGCCTTCGAAGGACAAGCTAGAATACCACGTCCACCAAAATCAGGCGTTTGTACAGCAACTTCAGTCCACACACTTGTACCAATGTCACAAGCCATCAAGTGGTGGCCTTTCTCTCGTATATAAAATATAGCAAAGAGAGTAGGCCCACATATCACACTTCCTGAACAGTACGCATCATCTTCTGTGGGCATCTTTCCAGTCTCGGTCCAACACTCGCAAACTGAGTCGTAGATGTCTGTTCTCCAACGTCTCCTGCTGTCGTAGCAATACTTGTGTGACATCACAAGGACCTTGTAGGTGCTGCTGCATCGATCCACAATCATATGCACCATGTTTACATCAAGGAAATATGTTGAATTGTTGTGAGGCAGGGCGGGCAATTGTCTGGAACTGTTCAACAGAGGATTGCACACAATCCATGAACCTTTGTCCTTGGCCATTATGCAAAATAAGCCTCCATTTGCAGCACAAATTCTGTAAGATGATCGGAATTCCTTGGGGAATTTGGGGCCCATCTCGTGCCACCGTCCAGTTGTGGGGGCATACAACATGCACATATCTTGGGTTTTATAACTGTCAAAGAACAAGAGATAGGAGGAGACTTGGCGAAGAGGGAGGTGCTGACAGAGTTGTTGGAAGAAAGCAGTAGATGGGAGGGAGTTCCACAACTTGCAAACCGACTTAAATTGGGCAAGACTGCGATACGGCAACCAGGCCAACACTACCATCACTAACTCGAAAGGGAGCCTGCTCCAGATCTCCTCCTCCATATTGCCCACCAGGTCGTTCGGCGACAAAACCTCTCCAATTGTGCTCTTGTGATTCTAACCTTAACGGACAAGAACAGAAGGGAAAGAAAAACAGAGTCTTCAGCCTCTGAGATTTCATACCCATGAGCCCCGACTATTGTTGGTATCATGTCTAAAGCCTCGCTCTTGCTTTTACTATTCTGGTACTGCAACCTTCTTTGCTAGCCATCCACTTGCTTTTTATGTTGTGGTATGTACATAGAAACCTGGCAGCGCCGTGGAAGCTGGATAAACAGGCGAGTCCCGGACACTCTTGCTCTTCACGGAGGTCACAAACAGCAGGTGTGTTTGAACAATATTGGTGTGGAAGGTTAGTAGTTAGAGGGAAGCTGCACTGAGCCAATGGAGCCTGGGCGCTGACTGTTGGGAGCATGATGCAGTCGGCTGGTGCAGGCGATGCAAGCAGGTGATCCCTGGTATCAGAGTTGGCCTTCTGTGCAACAAGCTGTTCCGCATGTAATATCCCAGGTCACTGCACGGCCTAATTCCATGCTTTTGACGGTGCCAAGAGAATACAGCAAGCATGGAGGCCGGTAATGCAAAAACAGTCGGTCCCCGACAATGCTATCGGTAGCCTCAACCTCAAATCTGCTCAGGTGATACTCAGATCAATCGGGAAAGAGCCCGGGCGCGTGGAAGGAGGCCGCGAATGGCAACTGCGCTCCCTAGTGTTGCTACACAACGTAACCCTTCTCATTTGCAGTATTTAACTGCACATTGTGGGTGCACTTGCAGTGCTGTACACACACAGAGAAACAGGAACATGCCAACCAAAAATGGTATGAAATATCAGATCCATACCAGTCAAAATACCACTTGTTCAATGTCAAGCTGCCCATAAACATCCGTAGCACTTATCGCCCTAAGGCAGCAACTGGTCGCTCGGGGCTATCCACAACATGCATGAGTAGCTGGCTTAGTCAGGTTAGGTTCTCACACAGGCCTGCAGACTCATATGTCCACTTGCTCAAGAAGTCCTGATTCTCGACTTCCACCAACAAGCACGCTTCTGGAGAGTAAGCTGCACTCAATCAAGCACTAGATATCACGTTGCATGGAACTGCAGAAACCAAACTACATCTAGCTCATGGGAATAGAGGCTTCATAGAAAGGCTTTAGAACTGTTTATTTCAATTTCGTTGGCGATGATTTGTTGACCCGCGCTGGGTGAAGGTTTCTCACGGTAAAATGTTAATATATCCTGACTTCGATGTAGGAGGATTCTTTAATCGATAGTTTGGAAACTGAGGACATGTACAAGGCTGCCATGTTGGGATTTGAGGTAGCAGATCAAGAAGATGAAAGTTAAGCCAACGCTCTTAGTTGTACTTCTACAAATTTTGCAGTTCTAAAGGTATGCCAGATTTCTACCCCTTAACCTTCCCTTCCAGCCTTGTCTGAAGTCATATCTTTATCGCTGACACTAGTTACATCTCTAATTCCTCACCGGTTGACCCACTGATCTATGGCTAGTGAAGGCTCTCCCAGGATTATTAAAGGAGATAACTTACAATCATAGAATACATGTAGCTGTGCCCAGTGTTTGCAGATCGCCTTCCGGAGGGTACTTATAAGAGAATCTTGAGTAGAAAAAAGGAGATCTCTTCATGACCGGACCATATGGTAGTCTGTGCAGGGAGTGCAGAGTGAAGACGAGCACTTATATTCCTCATTTTACGTGGTCATATACTTTCATCCATATCAATCCCCGCAGCCACAGAATGACATCATACATATCCAGGAATTGTAATGGAAATCTGGTTCGTGGGGCTCAGGTATTCGCACGTGTATAGGATGTGGCTTGAGGCGCACTAAGACTGGGTGACTGATTGGCAAGTTCGGCTGGGGATTCGTATTGGCGCGGCAGATGATGTGGAGGTGATAGGGAGTCCCGAGAGTTTGGAAGGGGAGATACAGAAATTTGAGAGCGGGGGAAGGAAAAAGATTTGGAGGTAAAGGGGGAGTCGGGGGAGGAAGATGGCAGCTCAGATTTCAGCTTGCCTGGCACTGTCTTGTTTGCCCTCGCACTCTGGCAAGGCCGACCGCGATGGCTGGCATTCGTCAGTGATTCCCACGACCATCAGGCCCACAATGGGTGGCCCTCCCGTGTTTCGAAGAATTTATTTCCCCGTCGTAGCTGCTGCAACAAACGAAGGAGATGAAAAAAAGGCTGTGAGAGGGAAGGGCTTATTTAGCTTTGTGACTGATAATGAGTCCAGCAAGAATTCGATTCAGCTGCCCAATACTCCAGCCCAGGATGGCAATCTGGGCCAGATGATCACGGTATGTATGCTTTCTCATTTTGTGACTTGGTTGTCTTTGCTTGAATGTTGGCAATTCCCTGTCTGGCTATTGAATTTTGTTTGTTCTACAGGCTTCCAGTGAGGGCTCCGCTAATCGCATTGGATACATTCTCAGTGCTTTAGAGGCCACTGTTAGTTGAGCTCAATCTGGCCCTCTTAAGGGTTCAATTTATTGCTCTTTTAGTTACTTGAAGTTCAATTCTCGCGTTTGCTTTCATGACAGATTAGAGTCACAGCAACATGTCAATGCAAGTTTTTTCCCTTTTCACAACGATATCTTTGTTGACAAATGGACCATGATTCCCCCTTAAAGATGTGGGTTTAAATTTCCTGCTATGCTGGTAAAAACCATGCCAAAAATCGCAATTTCAAGTAGTGGAATTCCTCGGGTTGTTGGCGGGGACAGGACATTGAGAACAAGGGCCGGGAGTATGGTTCCTACGTGCGCGCGGGGGAGTTTCGATGGTGGGTTAGAGAAACAGGTATCTGATTAAAACATCATGCTGATATAACTGCGGGGTGGAAGACTTTCAGGCCCTATTGACTCATTTTCTAAGATTGTGGTTCACTGAAAGAAAGCAAGAAAGAAATTTTATAACATCCAGGGACAGCTCAAAGATCTTTGGGACAAACAAAAGAGAGGACAGATTAGCACAGTAGGCAACCATAAAACTACAACTCCTCTGAGAAAGATTCTCCAATTTGAAGAGAGGGTGAATGGGTGATAGACAGGAAGATAGGAACTTCTTAGAGAGAGGAATTTCATTGTGTGTGTGAGAGAGAGAAATGAAATGAAATGAAATGGTGGTTTATAATGTCCATGGAAAGCTCATAGAGCTTATGGGACAAAATGGAAGAAAACATGAGAGAGGAACAAATCCAGAAACCAAGGATAACAAGAGAGAGAGAGAGAGAGAGAGATAGGGTGGTGTTCACTGAGAAGATTCATTCAAAAGATTTTGAGCTTCTAGATACCTTCCATCTTTCAGTGAGGTGTGTACAAAAGATGCCGAGTCCCAGTTGAGTGCCTGGAGTACGACATTGGTGGTAAAATGGGGTGTTCAGGTTTTCTGAACTAAATCATGGCCACGTTTGCAGGGTCAGCATCCTCAAAGAAAGGGACAATCATTTTTCTCCACGGAGCACCCTTGCAATCTTACAGCTATCGTGTTGTCCTTGCCCAGGTCTCTCTCTCCCACTCTCCCCTCCCTTCACGCAATGCTTTGAGCACTTGAGTTGTTCTTTGGTTCTGTTCCACACCCCACCGGAAATGCATTCTTTCAAAATACGGAAGGTTTAGGCATGACGGCAACAAACTCATCATGAGGTGGGAGCTGATGGAGCTTTATGTTCAGTGGACCTGGAAACCAGTCAAGAAAGCTGCAGTTCTATCAGGAGACATTCTTGGCCCTCAGTGATGATAGAATCTCACAGCCCACTTACTTGTCTGAAACTCTCATCTCCCTCAGTGGGAAGGTTAAGGGTGATCCCCACAGTCTGTAGATAGAGACTGGTAGGTTGGACAACCTGCAGCGTACTGACGGCTTGTACCCCACTTGTGCTGGAGATGACAGGAGGGAAATTGAAACTGAAGAACACTTCTTCTTTCACTGTCCTTATATGAGAGCAGGGGAGATACTATTGTCTATTCCAAAAATAGCCAATCCCTTACAGAGGTGTTGTACTACAAGGATCAGAAATGCTTGCCAGCATATATCTGCATGAGGGGTTACATCCCGGACAATCTTTCTATCAATAGTTCTTGTTTTCTTGTTGGGGTCACCCTCTTTCTTGTTTCATGCTTTCTCTTGTCCCAAAAGCTCTTTGAGCTGTCTGCAGACGTTGAACAGTGTCATTTCATTTCTCTCCCTTTCCTGATGGGGACTACGTCATGCAAACACGTCATTATCCATGTGGACAGTGTTGGTGCAATTCATTGTGTAATTTTTGTTTTTCGGTGAAAACAGATGGGCAACGCTGGGTATCACTGCTATGCCCCTGATTGGCTTGGTTTTGGGTTCAGTGAAAAACCTCAACCTGGTTATGACTTTGCTTACACAGGTTTCTCCCACTCCTGTCCCATTCTTTTCCCTGCATATATCTAGAGCTTGCACGTGAGAGAGAGAGAGTAATAAGGACAGAAGTGAAACTCTCTCCTATCTGAGTTGGCCTTCATGTGGTTTTTTTAAGTACTCTGTGCCCATTTCTTGCTTTCGTTGTGGGTGACCTTCACTCGAAGGTATTCTCACAAACTCTTCCGGTTGGGGCTGCACTCCGAGTGATACCCCGGTTGCTTGATTTGGTCGCCATTTCTTGGCTTGCCAAGTTTGTGGTCAAGTTTTGGTTTATATGGAGGTTGTTCCGGGTGTTCCCCATTCCTTGTAGGAACAAAGAGGAGGACGAATACAGATAGAGAGAGAAATGAAATGAAATGGTGCTTTATAACGTCCGCGGAAAGCTCATAGAGCTTATGGGACAAAATGGAAAGAAAAACATGAGAGAAAACAGGAAACCGAGTCAGAGATAAGAACTATTGTTCGAGTGAGAAAGAAAGAAAGAAAGTTTATAAAGAGCGAGGGTCCTGGCAGGTGAAAACCTAGCACAAAGTCTGGAGGAGGGTTTGTATCGTGGAGGCTCCTGACCCCAGAAAGAAGGTTAGGAGTCTTACCCTCATGGCTTAAATTTTTTGGCTATGCTGAGGTTTTAGTACACGAAGTGGCGTTTTAACAAATTTGACCCTGGGGTCTTGGCCCCTCCCACTTTTCAGTGGAAGGAGAGGAGGGATCGCCGTCTTTTTTCTCCAGGTTTATAGAAAATAAGTAGCAAAGGAAAAATCTTGCTACTGTTATTTCATGCATTGCTCAGATCTGGATGTCTTCAGCAGCTGGTACTGAGTTTGACGTTAATAGAGCTACCTGGTGTTCAAACAGTGTGATTGATCTGGGTTTCTGCTGGTGGAATCTGATCATTCCTAGGGCTCCTGGGCAACCCCTGCAGAGGACGTTTATCATGAGGAGCTCGACAAGCTGCTGGCCAGCTTAAAAATCGAAACCCCCTTCTTTCTTGTTACTCAGGTTAGAGACCTGAAGCTGCTCTGATTCTTTCTCTGTCATTCTTCCAGTGGAACAATCACATTATCATTATTGAATCAGACTTTACTGCAAGCAGTATCACTCACTACCATGTGATGTCACACTTGTGCTCGACACAGAGAGACATGATGGGATATGGTTGGCTCTGGGAGAGTGGAAGAAGGAATCACAATAGTGGGAAGGATATCAAATCTCCGTGAGAGGCCTTCAGGCCGTCTATGTCCCTACCAAGACAGTTTGTAGGTAGTTGATCAGGGTATTGTTGTGAGGGAGCAAGGACGGGGGTAGAGCTACTATCCAAGGTAATATGTGTTCGTATTTTGGGAAGTGAAAAGAGCCACTCTATTAATCTACTCCAAGGAGTTCAAACAAGGAGTCATTCGAAAAACTTCTCCTACTCAAACTAGCACTAGCCTAATAAAATTTGATGAGTGAGGAGTTTGTGTGCAGGGCTTTATACTTGGGTCGTATGGCCTGACTTGGGCTCTGAAGAACCCGGGGAGGGTTGCCAAGTTGGCTGTTATGAATACGCCCTTGACACCCTCTGCTCCATTGCCCAGCATCTTTCAGCAATTACGGTTGAACTTTTGTACTTATAAAAATCCATTCACAAATTGTAGGCACATGTGCCTGCACTGCAATGTCAAATCTGTTTGTTTGTGTTTGCATCTATGCATGTATGTGTGTTCTAATTTTAAATGGGTGCATGGATTCCATTAGAAGCTTGTGTGTCCTGTTCATGTAGAGATAACTATGCATGTCTACACACGTCCTTTGTATTTGATTTCGATGTCTCATTGGATGTCTATGAGAATGCTTATGTGTAAACCAAAGTGTATGGACGTGTGATTTCTGTGTGTCTGTTTTAGGAGTCTCTGCTTATGAAGGTGAACCAGTTTCTCTATTGCTCGTGAAAATCACAGTTACCCATTATGGAACTGGACATTCCTCTCTATTTCTGTCTCTCTCCCTCCTTCACCCTCCCTACACTCTAATTTAGTGGTACTTGCGGGCTACAGGTTTCCTTTTGTTGGGGAGTTCACATGCCAAAATGCTATATTGGCAGAGCGATTTGTAGAAGCTGGAAGCCCGTAAGCTCCCTAAGATTGTGTACTTCCTCACATATTCACAATTGGCCCAAGGATCTTTGCATTTACATGTTTTGTAATGTTCTTGATGATGTGATAGGGGAGGCTGGAGGAACATCATGCAATCTAGCCCCATGATACATGTGGTGATGCTTTGACGGCTTTGGAATGTAGGTATGTGCTAGAGTCGGATGATGCTGATGTCTACCGGCTCCCCTATTTAGACAGCAGTGACCCAGGCTTCTGTATGTTCCTCCTTCCTTTTCCTTCCTATCCTCTGTTGAACCCCTTTTCTTCCCACATGCTCCACTCATAGAGTCTAAGTCAGTCAGGGTTGGGAATCCCACAAAATCTAGGGCCAAAAGATTATGGCCAACATGAATTATTGAATGGAATTTATCTCTCACTTTCTCTTTCTCCGGCTGGCATAATATACAGACAACAGGATTTGAACAACGCAATGTGTTTGGGACTGGCGCAATACCCCCTGGCTGTGGTTTATGTTCTTGGCATACACGAATACCCGTGTCACAGGGTGCTTAAGTAAAGGTCCATCTTGCAGTGGGACTGTTAGAGAGGTCTGACGTTCCCTTCTGAGATGGTCACCTTGGGGTCCGTGACTGCAAGGCTATGGCATGTGGGTAATCGCCAATAATACACTTTTTGCACTTCTAATACTTTTATACCCTCCTATTTATTTTCATGGCTTCTGGAGGTAACTTTGGATAACTGATGGTTGATGGTGGGACCCAGCACTGTTGGCAGCCACAAGGAAAGCGCCAATCAAGGATTTGACATCTCGAATTGCTCAGGGATTCTCCTTCAACAGGTACAGATTAACTGGTGTGGTTCTGCAGGGGACTCTGCTTTGAAAGAAATGTTTTGTGTCAAGTTACGTATGCAATAAGCCTAGAGGCAAGGCTATTCTGGCATCACAGACCCAATAATTCAGGGACCCTCTTCGAAATGGTAAAAAAAAAAACCGGCCCTGCATTTGAGCTCTTACAGTGGAATTTGACTGGTGCCTTGCCCGAGTAACAAGTCCTAAAATGGAAGTCACATGCTGACTGTTGGGTCATTTTCAGTTGTGCCAGAGGCCCCATAGAAAGGTGTTGCATTGCTTGTCCTGGTTTCTGTACTTCTTGATTGATTGCAATGGAATTATCAGTTAGGGCCCCAAGAATCTCTTGTTTCTGTCCCTCTAAATCCATCTAACAGACACACTGGGTATTATGTTTGTCGCAGTGAGGTTGTGTTTTTCTATTCACAATGCACCCCCGCCCCACCCCTCCCCTGTTCAGTCCCACGATCGCCCGCTGAATGGGTGGTGCTTCTTGTGAAGGATCTTTTGTTTGCTTTTGTTGTGGGATTATGTAGAGGCCAAGATTTTCCAGAGTAGAGCCCTTCATGCTTCTATGTTGCAGTGCTTGTTTCAAACGTGTTTGAGGTTGTTGTCCTTTGCTTCCATGAGAAAGGTCGGACAAGTTTTCAAGATTGACTTACGTGTATAAGCTCATGCAGTTGGAAAGTACCGACGATTGTTGCATGGGGGGAGGCGGACAAATATCTTCCAAAGTCAGAAGCTGAAAACTTTGTGAAGAGTAATCCGGACTCTATGAAGTTAGTGATGCTTGACGGAGCTGGACATATGCCGCAAGAAGATTGGTAATCAGCTCCTCCCTCTGCCAGTAAGGACCTGAAAAAGAAATGTAATGAAATGAAGGACAAACCTAGGAAGAAGGGAAAAATAACTGCCAGTAAAATTTTCAAGGGAGTGTTTTCCTTCTTGCTGGTAGATATTTGCCTAGCGACATGAGAAGTATTGTACTGCCATTACAGGTTTCTGCCAGTTTCTGAGGATGAGATGAGCACTTTGCTCTTTTTCAATGAGTTACTTCCATGAAAGGCGGCAGTTCTTCTCACACAATGCTTGTGTTTCTGCAGGCCTGAGAAAGTAGTAGAGGCACTAAGAAAAAATTTCTGAGCTTGGACATGTCCAGAGGTTCCCAGTGTCCTCATTTTGGAAAGGTCACCCCCGTCAATATTCTATTTGTAACCCACAGTGTAGTCTAATAACAGTCACCCATTTCCCATGTCTTTGTAAACAATCCATGTTGGTCTACAAATAGGGGGTTCATTTCAACCTTTCTACTACCCCTGAAGGAGTGAACACGGAACAGCAGCAGCCCATTAAATATGAAGATACTGCCTAGACTGAGGAAGTTCTCACGAGAGAGGATGCATTGGTTACTGTAATGCTTTTCCATATATCAAAATTGTTGTACTATTTGTTGTTGGCCTAAAGGCAAGGAAGGGTAGAACGAAAGTCCCATAGCTCATTGGCAGCCCACCAATTCCCAGCAGCAACATTGAGCATTGCCAGAGGTGGTATTGACGGGAGATGACAAGTTCTTGGTTTTCGAGTGGAGAAAAGGAAGAAAAGGAAAGGAACAAACTCCCTTTCCTCAAAAGCAAGAGTGGGCAGATGAAAGCTCGTGGATCCATCATTAGGCTAACAATCTTTTTCAAATCCATTCTGGGTGTACAATAGTGTACAATAAATCCTAGAGCTTTGCACCTGTCTGCCAGGAAAAAATGAGAAAGATATGTGTGTGAAGTTGTGTACATGGCACTGACTCGCTGGAAACGTGAACAGCATGCCCACAAGCAAGTGGTAGGTATTTGATTTCGCTTTCCAGCAAGCGACAAGTACTAACCTAGTTGTACAAGACCTCGGTGTACGTGTTCTCTGTTCCTTGTGAGGTCGCTGCTCGATACCAGTGTGCGGATAAATCATTTACCCAGATTTATCCGGCGGGTACATCAGGTAGTGAGTAGTAAGGGTAAATGATTTACACGGGTTGGCCCATTTCATTACCCTTACACTTACCCTTCAGCCAGGTAAATAATCTGAGATACCCTTACCCCTATGAAGGGTGAATAATTTCCATATACCCTTTACCTGCTGATAAATATAATTTTTTGGAAGGTAAATAGCAAAAGGGTAACAAAAAACTCTTCTTCATCCTTAAGTAGAGGGTCTTCACTCAAGGGTCCCTTGTGCAAGCATCCTCCCTCTATCACCATCTCCAAGGGTGTACCATTATCGTGCACCACATAAGGGGGGCATACCATTGTCCTGCATACCATTTAAGGGCTTCATCTCTATGAAAAGCTTTGGGTTTGTGTCAAGAGTCACTTTGCTTAGAGTGCAGGGGAGGGGAGTTTCCAATGCTATCAACTCAACCTGGATGATCTTGGAGGCACTAGTTTTGCGGATGAGACACTCTTACATACATGGTCTTATAGTTTGGCTTTGCTTGATTATTATTTTGGTGTGAAGAAACATGCTCATGATCATCCCTCATATTATTCACAACATATGATACAATCAGCCCCATACTAAACCAAAAAATAGAGCAAAACTTGATTACCTTAATTAATTAGTTATGTTTTTTGAGGTGAGCATAACAAACAAAATAAACTATATATCCTTCAATGTATCCTTTATTTACCCCACGAATATAGAAAGGGTAAATCATTTATCCTTACCCAATATTTAAGCCTTTACCCTTTATCCGTAGGATAAATAAAGGGACATATAAATAATTTATCTTTACCCGGAGGATAAATAATCATTTGATTTCTATTTATCCTTACACGGAGGATGAGCAAAAATCTACTTACCCACACAACACTGGTCAATCGGCCCGGGTATGTGCAAGGGTATAGGTAAGGGTATGCTAGAACCAACCCGGCTGGTATGTCATGCAGCTTATACCCCGGATCTTTGTAGAACTTAGGGTTTAAGGTTCCAAACATACCCAAAACTGATACCATACCAGTCACAGTAGGTGGCGAAGCAATACTACAATTAAGAACAATACTTAATGGGGGAAAGTTTCTATATGGGAGGGGTAGCAGGTATGGCATACAATGGTCAACGTACAAGGTACAATGTGCAGGATTTCTTCAGTTTTTGTCATGGCAGCCAGCCCTTCGCCCATTTGTTACAATCTAACCTTACAATACAAAGACCTTCACTAATTCATGAGCAGTACAAATTAAAAGAGTATGATAAATTAAATAGAGTATGATGATTGTTGGGGTATAACATACCATTGTACACGCTGCCCCAATATGTCATTTGAAGTTTTGCCATACCCATGCCTAGGACCAGGGTGTCCCAAATTTGGAAATACCCATACCCATCCTATAACCTACCCTAGCCACTTCTAATCTACACTGGGCCTTACCAGTTGGACCGAACAGCCAAGTTGGAGATACCAGGACCAGTCTGGTATGCCAAAATGGACATACCAGTACAACACTGGTCAATACCAGTGTTGGTCTGGTATATAGGTGAAGGACTGGTATAAAGTACTGGTATATGCACTGGTATTAGATACCAGACCAGTCTGGTATCATTTGGGAGAATACTTGGTCATATACTCGACCAGGCTGTATGTGTATTATACTAATTTATGTATACATATGCCTACATACTTGTACTTATGTATATTTAATTGATACTTCCCATGTGATAAACTTCAATATGGCTTTGGAATGATACCAGAATTATATCTCATACCAGCTGGTGTTGTGGTCATGATACTCATACTCATACCAGTATCTGGAAAAAAAATACATCCACCATTATATAGACCAGACTGGTATAAATTTTTGTGATACGTCTGGTACCAGGACCAGTCTGGTATGTCCTGAACCTGATACCAGAACAACACTGGTCAATAGTCAATACCCTACCTAGGCTGGTATTGGCAAAGGCAGTATCCGGGCAATACCCATATGAGGGGTAAAATATTAGTATCAGCCAATGTTGGGCAGGTGGAGATCCAGCCCACCCCTTGCATTTTATTAATTTCACCCAACATGCCAGACCTTCAAGACCTTGTCTCTCCGTGATCAAGAGGTAGATCTGTTCAAACACAAATACGAGGGATGAGAAGAATCTCTGCAGTGCAGATTTGGCCATGTGGGACAATGAGACTTGGAAGTTCCTAACTGATTGCACTTGATTTCATAAAATATGCATATGTATGCAATGGGCTTTTGCAACATTTCAATTATTTTCATGGAAAGCCAGGTATACTTAAAAATTGGCCTAATAATCTGGCTACCACTTAAATTAAATTATTTATACCCCGGGTTGGTATCCAGCTGGTATATTACAACTACGATTGGTTGATAACTATCGGCAATTCCAAAATCCTGCATCTATAGAAAACCCATGGGTATTAAAATTTTGTGAGTATTTTAATGCTATGGAACCGGCTGGTATGGAACAATGAAAAAGTAAATATTTCAATACCAGGACCCGGCTTGATAGGATTTGGATATTTATGCTCTGATCCACATGAATGCGAGATTGTCATGGCTCCTAGTAGATGGTGCCCAAACTAGTTCTTGCAATTCCGAGCCACTTGAAGGCCAATATTGCTACCAGTTGATCTGGATGAAGAACCTCAACTAGCAATAGACGCCCATCACTCTCTACAAGCCTTGGATGAACTATACTACTCTACCAAAATCAGGCATTTGTACAGCAACTTCAGTCCACACACCTGTACCAATGTCACAAGCCATCAAGTGGTGGCCTTTCTCTCGTATATAAAATAGAGCAAAGAGAGTAGGCCCACATATCACACTTCCTGAACAATACGCATCACCTTCTGTGGGCATCTTTCCAGTCTCGGTCCAACACTCGCAAACTGAGTCCTAGATATCTGTTCTCCAACGTCTCCTCCCGTCGTGGCTGCCAGACATGACAAGGACCTTGTAGGTGTTGCTGCATCTATCCACAGTCATATTTACTGTCTGCACATCGACGAAATGTGTTGAATTGTCGTGAAGCAGGGCAGGCAATTGTCTGGAACTATTCGACAGAGGATTGGACACAATCCATAAGCCTTTGTCCTCGACCATTACGCAAAATAAGCCTCCATTGGCAGCACAAACGCTGGTTAGTTTGTATGTTTTGATCATTCTCTATTCCTCAATACATAGTGCTAATCACTAATCATTTCCATTAGTCTCAAGTATATAATTCTAATGTCTGGCAAACAGTGAGATCATTGGACCTAGTATCCATGATGCTGCCTCATGATCAGTTATATATCAATCATGGTGATAGGATAGTTGAAACTAATGCCCTGGACAGAGGAGGAAGCTTTTGAAGCTGACTCACATCTGTAAGAGCTGATCACTAACCATTAGTCTTAAGTATATAAATCAAATGTCAAGCAAAACTATGAGATCATTGGACCTATTGTCTATGCTACCTGATCACTTATCAATAATGGCCACAATGATAGTTGGCAATGCCCTGGATGGAGGAAGCATTCAAAGCCGGTGTGGATTCTTGAATGTCAAGTTAAATAAGCACAGTGTGAAACTAACTAGAATAAAGCTAGTTATTTGTATTTAACACTTGGATTTAGGTCAAGTGTTAAATCAGGTGTCAAGTTTAGTTTGACACCTGAACTGTCTTATCTTCACGAGAGCGTCAGTCGCGCGGCTCATCTCTCTCGAGTTGAGCCTGCGCGACCGAGCTCCTTCATGCTTAGAATTTGAGTGTGCTTATGTAGGGGTATAGGTTGTTGTGGGGTGGAGTCCCCATAGCTTGGGGTGCCCCTGGCTCGACTATTATCTTAAAGAGTGATGTTGAGGGATTTCATGTTTCTTGTGTGAACAGTGCATTTCAAGCTTTCTATCACTCGAGAAAGATGACTCTATCTAGTTTCCAGTGCTAAGCTAGATATGATTTTTTGTTTTTTAAAGCATTATTATAATATAGCTTGGTCACGGGGAGCAGAACAGGAAGGCGGAAACCATTCGAAGTGTTGCTGCAGCAGTTCAAAGCCAACAATAATCGGCCCCAGGGATGCCCGTTTGTTTGAGGCTGGTGGAAGCATTCGCAGGGGTCGCCTACACATTCTCATTTGGAGTGTGCGCTGCAGGTAATCCTGTTGCAGTGGGGTCCCTGGTGTCAAACCAGGCTGTTGCGGTGGTAGGAGGGTCAGCGTGGCCGCGGCGGATGGTTTTGCTGCAGAGCTCGCGATTCCCAAGCGCGGTGGAGCAATATGTTGAAATTCCAGTAGTGCAAGCGTCATGAATGTGTGTTGCAGGTCAATTGGGTGGTTGATGGACTTGCGCCTCCGTGCAAGAATCTGAGAGAGACACAGATTACTTGCCATGGCAGCTACATAAGGGAGAAAGTGACCTCGAGGATGAATATAAGAAGGGATATGCTCTGGAAGTCGCTTGCGCTCCTCAATAATTTCTAACGCAGAGAGTAAAAACAACGTGTCATTTTGGTACCCGGCATGAAGACGATAGAGGTCGTGGCTCTGGCCTGACTCCCTACAGTAAGTAGGAAATATATCCTACTTACAATCCCGGGAACAAATGGGTAAGAGCTTCGAAGGCTGGCTCAGATCGTTTGAACTTTGGATGGTCTGCAGACATATTTCTTGTTTTCGAGCAATGTGGCAGACAGCTGCTCCTTGGTTTTGGTTACGACCTCCACCACGACCTCTGCCTCCTCTACCTCTCTGGACTACATTGCCTCGTCCTCGGCCACCATTGTTCCCTTGGAACTGGCCTGCTGAGAAGGTGGATGTGATGTCCATGTAAGCATTAGCTATTCACAACCTACAACGTCTTCGTAGTCCATAGTCGACTATTTGCCGTTCTCTTTCTGCCGCGGTTGCCAAATTGACCCGGCGATTAGGAGGCTGAAGCTATGGCAGGAGTTGAGACAGGCCATGACGCACCAGCCATGGTAGTGTCTGAAGGGAAGACTGTTGCAGTTATCATGGTCGGTGGTCCAACAAAAGGCGATCCAAAATCTCTTTGGTAGGTGGTGTGGAGCCATTCAGGCTATGAACGTGCGGCTCGAACTTTACCAGCCGATCCATGACCCGGCATGGGGGCTTATTGCACCATTGGGTGTAGATGCTCGGATTCTTGCAAGGACAGATAATCGGGGGAGGCGAGAAGGTCGTATGCTTTCTCCACTTTCCCTTGCATCTGGACCCCGGAGGCCATCTCCATAACAAACGCCCTATCACCTTTTAGGAGTGCAACTCCATCTTGCGCAGGGTGTAGTAGTTCGATTTTGAGAACTCTTGACCAAAGCTAGCTGCCATGCTTCGTGACGCCGTGAGTGGGGCGTATAAGACCTTGCCTAGAGGGATATTCATTTCCTCAAGTCGCTTCCTGGCACGACACAAGGCTTGCTCTTTGGGCATATCGGTGTCACCATCGAACCTGGTGAGAATGTGACAGGGAGTAGCAGACAGGCCTGAGTTCCAGACAATTGGGGTCGAAGTTAGCACCTCACCGAGCGATTTATCGCACCCATGAGCAAGTTGTGTATGGCTCCTCTTTCGCTCCATCTAGGATGGGTTCCACGCCGAATGCCACTGGTTCAATGCCCTCTGCCCTATCGACCTGACAGGAGGCCAGAGCCTCGTACCTTCTAATTTCCTATGAACTTCGTTCCTGCACCTGCGGAAAAGGGTGTCGCAGGGTTTATGATCAACTCTCTTATGGGTGGAGTCTTTGCAGCTGTGTCTCAGACTGCTGTGGCTCCCATCGAGCGAGTGAAGCTTCTCACCCAGAACCAAGATGAAATGCTGAAATCAGGTCGCCTTGCAGAGCAGTTCACCAGTGTTTGAAACACCTGTAGGTGAAATCCAGGGAATCTGTGAAAACTACATGGACGTGTTGGGAACTCGTAGGTGACTTGGGAACAGTTTTTGATGGCGAGAACGTTTTGGGTGTGAAAAATTAAAAGAAATTCGTTCTTTGATCTAATTTAAATTAGATAGAGCCTGTTTGGCCATAGCTTTGGCCTACCAAGGCCGTTTGACCCAAAACTTGCACAGGGACCTACAGAAAGGGGAAATCTACCTATTTAGACCTGGTTTTAGTTTTTTGGACTATGCTAAAAATCTATGGAATTTTTTGAGTGTGAGTGCGCTATGAAAGATCCACAATTCTGTTTCTAGAACCTGTTGTGGTCTACATGAGAGACAAATCTGTGGATGTCCTCCTTGTATGGCTGGGGGAAATGATGACGTAATTGAAGGGCAGGTCTCTTCTCTTAGCCTGTGCACCCAAGGGGACAAGATTTATGTTTCCCAAGGAACTCAGACTGATTTGAGTGGAGAACAGTTGGACGAGTTGATTGCATACTGGGAGTCAGGCATTAGCAGTAGACAACAAACTGCTGTAGTTGGCGTTGAGGGCCTCAATATTGCTTTGGACAGTCAAAACTCTGTTGGAGCCAGCAGTTCTACAGCTGTAGGTGAAATACCAAAGTGGGTGAAAGCTAGGCTTGGAACACAGCCAAAGACAGCCCCGGGGACCAAGGTGTTCAGCCACAAGGCCGTGGTGTACTGGAGCAGAGGAGCAGGAGCTACACAAGTTTGTGCAATCAGACATGGTTGCAGCCGGACACGCTCTACACGAGGCAACCACGAGCGGGGGTTCATTAGCAATGAAAAGTTTGCTGCTTAAAGGAGATGCAGTCATTCGCAATGAGGACACCCGCAACCGTCTCAAAGCTTTCGAGTTGAGAGACTGTCAGACCCTACCTTTATTTTCTTTAGTGTTCAGTGAGCGGGAGATAGGGGAGTACTGTTTTGTCTCTACCTGGCAGAAATAGGAGGAGGGTTGGTTAGAGCGAGCTACTGTAGCTTGGGACAAGGTTAGTGGCAGGTTTCTGGACATAGATATATCTCCTACACTTTACCATCATGCAGAGCGAGGCACTTTGAGAGAAGTCTGACAGTTGATAGCATAGATCAGGATTAGATCTTGCTTGGTCGGGCCTCTATTCTTCCCCTCCCTCTTGTTACTATTTCCATTACTTTGTACTTGTAGTTGCCAAAACCTCTCTTGGTGGAGGCCAGTCAGTCCGGGGTTTTGGGTTGGGATATTCTGCAGGATCAGCATTGCAGATGGATTTTGGTGTGGGGGTGTTGATGTTTTGATTTCTTGTGTTTGGATCCCCCCCAACACCTGCATGCTTGACTGTGCGCCATGTTGGTTTTGTGTGGGCGCTTGCTTTCATAGGGATTAGGCCGGATTTGATCACCGGTCAATCCTAGAGTATGCTGTCGGTGGTGAGGCTGGAGTGATGACTAGCAAGACCATCAGTGTTTCTTCTATGGTGAGACTGGGTTGATGACCAGCCAACCATAGGAGTTCTTGCGGTGGATGCAGGTGCAGGTGCCCTGAGCCACTGGGATATGACCCTTAAACTGCAACAGGTGCCTACCCGTGTCACTATTAGAATTAGTACTAGAGCCTTATAGTGTCACGTGGGGGAGGTGCACATTGTGAGTGTCCTCACGGAGTTACCCAAGGGTTTTGAGGGGAGTACGGCTACAGGCAGTAACAGTGAGAGTGGGTTCACCAGACGAGGTGTTCGTTTCAGACCACCTTCACCTCCACCCTCAATTAGTGCAGAGTCAGACACAGACTCGGAGGCTTCATCAACAGGTGTGCAGTTTCATTCGCCATTGTTGTGGGACGACATGGAGGAGATGTATGGAGCTACCAAGGGGCCTCGTAGGTACTCTGGAGCTGTGGGCACAATCGAGTTGGATGACTTTATCCAGGAGTTTGATAGCTGGTGTGATTTGCAGCAGATGCGCAATCCACAGCTATTCACCCCATTCATGGCGTGGAAGGGACTGTTCCAGCATTTGGAAGGCCCGCCTATGGACGATTACCACGAGTTCAGGCGAGAACATGAAGCATAGATTGAGGAGTGGAGGATGTATTGGTCACCTGACTACGTCTCCATTACTCGAGGCACGACGCGACCAGTAGCTGCATCAGTACCAATATCTCCCACTGCCAGCACTAGTAGTGGAACAAGTAGTGCCGGTACTTCTGCAGGTGGTACCAGTTCAAAAGGTGCTACTACTCCTCCTGCCACGACTACAACACATGTGCCTAGATTCAACCCGGTGGTGAAGTTCTTCCAGGAGTTGCGGAGGAACTACCAAGGTGTACGGACAGAGAAGCTGCGAAGTTTGCAAGACTTCCAGCGCAAACCCAGTGAGAGCCTGCGAGAGGCGTACACTCGTATGAGGCGCTTGATAAGTGTGACCCAAGGGGTTACTGAAGCTCAGGCAATCCAGTTTTGGTATGGAATTCTGGACAAGGAGCTCAAGAGAAGGGTGCGAGATGCAACCCTGTTACAAGCAACCCAACCCACATTAGCAAATGTGTTTCTGCTGGCTGAGCGGATTGAGCTCAACATGGTGGAGGAGCGAGTTGTTACCATTGGATTTGGCAAGGACATGCCTGCACGAGGCGCAGCTGCCAGCCCACAAGCACAAGGGACTGCCCAATAGCGTGGTCAGGGGGGCAAGGTTTCTCAACCCAAGTTCCATGGAGCTTACAGGGGACCTCAAGTGCAGAGGCCCGTGGTATCTTTTGCAGGCCAACAGCAACCAGGGGTGATATGTTGGACATGTGGAGGACCCATGTCAAGAGAGATTGTCCAGAGAGTGGCAAAAGGCCGGCACAAGCACAGCCTGCACAGTTGCAGTGTGGGCATTGTGGCAAGTATGGGCATGGAGATGCCCAGTGTTATGACTTGCATCTTGAGTTGCGCCCAGGCCAGTTCCAAGGGAACAATGGTGGCCGGGGGTGAGGTGGACCAGCCCAGAGAGGACGAGGTGGCCGGGCACGAAATGCAGGCCAAGGGCAAGCCCAACATGGCCAAGGACGCGGAGGTCAGGGTGTTGACCAAAGCATGGCTAACCGGCTTCAGCAGCTAGAGCAGAGGCTCGCTGCCATGGCTACAGCTCAGGTGGTACCGACTCCCAGGCGGGATGGTCCACCTCCTGCTCCTGAGGGAGGAGATATGGGAGGCATGGGATTCATGTGTGGAGCAGCACTACCACTAGTGCAGGTGGAGTCTGCTGCAGCCATGACTCGAGGAGCAGCACGAGTTCCTGAGCCACGAGGTGCAGAGGTGGAATTGGACCTACAGCGTGGGGAGGCAAGCCGTCAGGCGAGGCTTCCTCAGTCATTCACATTGGCGGAGACAGTATCGACGCCATCCATGGCACCTAGTTCTCGCCCGACTGTTACCGATGCGGAGGTTACTATGCCATTGGGGAGAGCTACACGTGCAGCACTGACACCTGCTACCAAAGCTAGTGCAGCCGGTGTGTTATTGGGGGCAGCCACCTCTATGTGTCAAGCCCCATTGTTCTCGGCAACCATGATTGCGACGCCGGGGGTAAGACCAGCTGCAGTGTTCAGACTAGCAGCAATACTCTGTGAGAGTGGGGAGGTCACTTCATCTTCTGCGGAGTTAGTGGAAGGTGTAGTGGCAGAGGGATCCTCGGATTTGAGGGTCAAGACTGCCACGGCTGCGCCATGGCAAGCTGCAGCTGCCAGGTTGACGGAGCTGCCAGCTAGGCCAGCCTTTGAGCGCGCCATGGTGACACCTGGAGTTGTCTTGTTAGACAACCAGGATGACATTTTCTCTTTGAGTGGACCGGCAGGCAAGAAGTACCGGCCACTGCGGGTCTTGTTGGACTCGGGAGCTCAGCCACTGATGTTGGGCAGAGCTGCTATTGCAGGTTTGGGCCTCATGGAGGTGGATATGGAGCCTTGTCCTTTCCAGATACAGACATCTCTGGGAGGATCAGAGCAGGCTCGGGGCATGACACGGCGTGAGTTGGCCATTAGACTGCAGCCGGATCATCCTATAGATGGCTCAGTGATGCAAGCCAAGGCCATTGTGACAGACGCGGTCTCTTACGATGTCCTCGTTGGTGGAACAGTGTTATATCCCATGGGCTTCATCCTGGACTTTTGGGAGGAGCCAGCATCCTACAGGCCTGGATGGCAGTCAGGGGATGGTCGTCATGCACAACTCCCTGTGACATTCATTGGGGGTATTGCGGCTGCCCAGCGGGGCAAGATGCCAACACTAGCCACCTTTACAGTTGCAGTTAGTTGGCTTGGAGAGTTGCTGGAGGGCAATGCCCATGCAGAGGATGTGCCACCTCCAGCAAAGCAGGATGACATGCATGGTACGGCGGAGTTGTCTGCCATGGTTGCTCACACTCCATTGTGGGTACGAGCAAGGATTTGCAACAGGCTGCTGATAGACGGGTACAACAAGCCTGGGTAGAGGCCTTCGTACCGTCAGGAGAAGAGGAGAGTGCGGTGATTGCACCAGGACCACCTCAGTTGTCGCCATTGGACACCACACCTCTTATGTGGCAGTGCCCGGATAAAGGCATATGCCTTCTGGACTTGTTTGGCGGGATCAGCACTGGATTAGCTGCAGTACTGCAGGCAGGTGTACGAGTTTGACATTACCTGTATGTGGAGAGGGATGAGACTGCACGACGCGTCTCACTGCGCCATGTTGCTCAGTCGGTACAGCAGTACCCTGAGTTGTTGTCAATGTCTGCAGTGTGTGGATACCAACAAGCCTTGCCAGCAGACATTTCGTTGCTGGGGGCGCAGGATTTGGAGCAGGTTGGCTCCATTGATCTGGTAGCGGCAGGTTGGCCCTGCCAGGGGCATTCATCAGCCGGACATGGCAATGGATTGCAAGACTCGAGGACGGGTCTATTTTGGGAGATGGTGCGGGTTTTGCGCCACTTGCAGCTTCATCAAGTTGTATCTCCAGCATACATCTTAGAGAATGTGCCACTGATGGGTGATTATCGGGCCAGGGTGATGGCTAGTCTGCATCAAGTCCGGTCGTGGCTTGGGTCAGCAGTGCTGCTGGATGCAGCTGCAGTGGGGTCACGGGCTCATCGTCCACGGCTATGGTGGACTAACTTGATGTCACCCGCACTGCTCAAGCGTGCATTTGATGGGGTGCAGCGGCCAGCACACCTCACAGTGGATAGCATTTTGGACACAGTCAACGTGTGAGACACGATGACCGTTCGCCTTTGGCAGTGGTCAACAGGGTGGGTCAACCACGAGCATCATTACCTACACTGCTCAGCTTCCCAGGATCCCATGCTTTTTCGGGATGGTGGACCTGGCCTCTTGTGGGATAGCCAGTTGCAACAATTAGTGGAGCCCAATGCTAATGAGCGCGAGCGGGCGATGGGTTTTACCACTGGTACCACGGCGGTGCCATCTCTTTCTGAGGCATCACGTCGTCAAGTGTTGGGGCAAACAATGGATCTCAATTGCTTGACCTGGATTATCAGCTTGGCTATAGCTGAGCAACGCAGAGTGCGAAGTACACTTCCCTTCATGGTCTCCCTACCTACCGAGACGGTATAGGCAGCGAGTGGGGGCGAGCAGATAAGGACCACGAGGTGCAGGTCGCATCCATGGCACACGTGGGAGGTGCTCGAGGTTCCGAAGGAGTTGGTAGCCAAGGCGGCGGTGATGGATCAGGTTAGGGATTTTTTTTCGGGTTGAGGAGGTCCTCAAGGATGGGATGATGGGGCAGGGTGAGACATTGTCACTGACAGAGGAGGCAGTGGTCACTGCTCAAGAGGTTGCAGCATAGCAACCACGGGACGCGTCTTCTACCTCTAAGCCTGCTGGACTCAAGGTTGCAGTCACGGAGGATAACTGGGAGCCTGATGTTGGACCTATAGTCAGCGGAGGAGAGAGATGACGTATACGGCGGTTCTTGAGGGCTTACAGGAACTGCTTTGCCTTCAGTTTGAAGGACTTAGGAGCACTGAAGGGTCAAGAGATTCGCATTGAATTGGCTACTGACACGCCAATCTTTCGGAGACCCTATAGATACAGTGACATGGAGAGGTCATTGATTCAGATGAGAACTCAGGATCTTTGGGAGGCAGGTTTGGTGGAGCTCTCTGGTGGAGAGTATGCTTCAGCCACAATGATGCCAGCCAAGAAGGATGTCTATGGCAATTGGACGGAGAGACGTATGTGCGGTGATTACCGGCCTGTAAATCGTCAGACCAAGTCCGATAGGTATGCCATGCCGACACCAGAGGAGATCTTTGATGCCATTGGGCATGCCAAGGTCTTTAGCACGTTGGATTTACGATCCGGATATCACCAGTTGCCGATCAAGGAGGTGGATAAGCAAAAGACGGCATTCTGGGGGATCAATGAGCACGGGAATGATTGCCTATACCAGTGGCGGTTCTTACCATTTGGGCTTAAAAACGCTCCTGCTGAGTTTCAAAGAGTCATGGACAGGATTTTAGTAGGGGTGGAGTTTGCTCGGTGCTACATAGATGACATCATCATCTTTAGTGTTACGGTGGAGGAGCATGAGAGACACCTTCAGGGGGTATTTGAGTGCTTGAGGGCGCACGGATTGAAGTTACATCCGGGAAAGTGCAAGTTTTTCCACAACCAGATTGAGTATCTAGGTCACATGATATATCCTGGAGGATTGGGGGTACAGCAGACTAAGGTAGAGTCCATTGCACAAGTTCCACGCCCCACGGATGTGAGCCGAGTTCGAGCTTTCATGGGGTTAGCAAACTATTATAGACGGTTTGTTAAGGGATTTAGTGCCATTGCAAAGGCTCTAACCAAGCTGACCAAGGTGGACCAGGAGTGGCAGTGGGAAGATGAGCAAGAACAAGCTTTTCAAGAGCTCAAGGCGAGGTTGACCTCGGCGCCCATCTTAAGACGGCCTATTAGGGGGCGTCCTTTTCAGCTGCATACAGATTGGAGCATGCTGGGGCTTGGAGCGGTGCTCACATAGGTGGATGATGAGGGAAGAGAGTTCGTAGTGGCTTATGCTAGCCGCTCGAACAACATTGCAGAGTCTAAATATAGCTCATATGAGGAAGAATGCTTAGCTGCAGTGTGGGCCGTGGCACACTTCAGGTGCTATCTATACAACAATATCTTCACCCTTGTCACGGATCACCAACCACTCAAGTGGTTGATGGAGTCAGACAAGCTTACGGGGAAGCTTGCACGGTGGGCACTCATCCTTCAAGAATATGACTTTCAGGTTGTGCATCGACCGGGTTTGGTCAATCGCAATGCAGATGGGTTGAGTCGCAATCCATGCACGAGCCAGCAGGATGACACTAGAGCTCGGTGGCATGGTGAGACGGACGAGGAGATGGTGCCCGGATAGCATGCATCTGCATTTCTGTGTATCTTGGCAGCGGAAGGCCAGGTTGGACCTGCAATAGGGATGACTGTAGATCAAGTGTCTGAGGACCCTGAGGCCAGCAATGAGCAAGGTGGCGCCAAAGATATACATGAGGATTCAGTTGTGTTGGACTACCTCCGCACTGGAGACACTGCAGCCACTGTGACTGCCAAGGAGAGGGATCGGATCCTACAACGAGCCAAGAGGTTCAAGTGGGAGGGGACACACCTGCTCCGAGTGTGGGAGGATGGTCGAGTGAGGATTGTGCCTCACCCAACACAGCGGGCACGGTTAATACGGCATGCCCATGAGGAGTTGGGGCATTTTGGGGTGCGACGCACTCATAGCCTACTGCAGGGGCAGTATTGGTGGCGTGGTATGCACACAGAGGTGCAACAATTTGTGGCTAGTTGCATGGTGTGTGACAGGGTGCGTGCTTCATTCAACGCCTCTACTCCACAATTGCACCCTCTTCCGATCATGGGATTGGGCTACAGGTGGAGTCTTGACTTCGCAGGGCCGTTGCCACTGACCATGCGCCACAACAAGTACGTGTTGGTGATGGTGGAGCACTTCTCCAAGTGGATTGAGTTGGTTCCATTGCCTGATAACGCTACTGAGGGAGCTGCGTATACATTCTTGGATTGTGTGCTTAGCCGATTCGGTGCTCCAGCTGAGGTACTCACGGACCAAGGGAGAGAGTTCTTGGGGGAGTTTCAGGCTTTGTGTGACAAGGCCTTGATAGACCACCGCACCACTTCTCGGGATCATCTTGAGGCCGATGGCTTGGCAGAGAGAGTTGTTCAGACAGTAAAGAGGGGTTTGCGCAAGTATGGCTTGCAGAAGGGACACCTAGGAGATTGAGACCTTCAGTTACCCTGGTTAGCCATGGGCTACAGGTTCAGCAATCAAACATCACTTACCTCCTTCTCACCATACTTTCTTCTCTTTGGCCGAGAGCCGGATTTGCCTACATCCATTCGCAGGGAAGCTGCTACAGTTCTTAACCTTGACGATCCGGACGTGTGGGCACGTGCATATGAGCAGCGTGCAGAGTTGTTCAAGAAAGTCATGCCCATGGCTTTCGAGAACTTTGCCATTGCACAACACCGTTATACGTTGAGGTATGCTACCATACGTGGTGGGGGCTATCGTCCTGGGGTTCGGAGATTCAACCCTGGTGACTATGTCTATCTGCAGCAGACTGCTCCTACGACCTTGGATGTGACTGCATGACATGTTATTTTGAGGGTTCGAGAGGTCTTCTCCTCAGGCGTCTTGGTCTTGGAGGGTCGGGATGGCATAACTTTAAGGACCATGTGCGTAATTGTGCACCATGTCACCTTCCGAATGTCGATGGCAGGATTGACCCAAACCTGGCAGTGGTATCTGCAAGTTTGAGGGGCATGTTGTGTGGGTTTACTAAAGGGGCAGCCACCATGCTGGTGTGTGATCGATGCTCTAGAGGTTGGCATATGGGATGCTTGACTTCACCTCTTAAGATGGTTCCGGATGGGGATTGGTTATGTCCACAATGCATTGGATAGTGGGAGTTGATACAACCATAGGAGGCTAACAAGAAATGCAAGGCCAAGCTACTGGGAGACCTTGAACACACGAGATCCTGGCTCAAGTTCACAGATTGCAAGACGGCGACTAACGATGGGGCTACTCTTGTACCCGGCCTCTTGGTCTTTAGAGTTTGAGTACAATAGGGACAGTGATAGAGGACTTAGTACGGTTGTGGCTATTACATCTTGTAGCTATCTGGAGTTAAAGGGACCTATCCACCAGCTAGGGGGGCGATTGTGGCAGACTACTTTATTGTGCATATATGTGTGGTGTGGTTTGGACAGCGATGTAGTTGTGTAGCGATACGTATGCGCACGACAGCTGTCAAGTTAAATGAGCACAGTGTGAAACTAACTAGAATAAAGCTAGTTATTTGTATTTAACACTTGGATTTAGGTCAAGTGTTAAATCAGGTGTCAAGTTTAGTTTGACACCTGAACTGTCTTATCTTCACGAGAGCGTCAGTCGCGCGGCTCATCTCTCTCGAGTTGAGCCTGCGCGACCGAGCTCCTTCATGCTTAGAATCTGAGTGTGCTTATGTAGGGGTATAGATTGTTGTAGGGTGGAGTCCCCATAGCTTGGGGTGCCCCTGGCTCGACTATTATCTTAAAGAGTGATGTTGAGGGATTTCATGTTTCTTGTGTGAACAGTGCCTTTCAAGCTTTCTATCATTGTGACAAACTACTTTATTGTGCATATATGTGTGGTGTGGTTTGGACAGCGATGTAGTTGTGTAGCAATACGTATGTGCACGACATGAATCATAGCTGCAAGCTAAGTTAGTAGCAATCTTTATCCCACATCATCAACTACATTTCAGATGGTAATTACCATGCATTACAAAGTACTCCACAAAGTGTTCCGAAAAAACCAACCATTTGGTCTCCTTGAGAGCTATGCTTGAAGAGCTGTGCATGAACAACACGGCTTCAAAATTCATGAGAAATGTGTGGGTTTGATTGAACTACAGGGAAAAACTCTTGCAGCAAACAACACTTCAAATTGAAATTTTCTGCCCAAGCTTAGTCTGTTGTATCTCTTGAAGAACAAGGGCAACCAGTTTGTGCTGCACATCTAGCTCCTTTGCGAGACGATGGTCATCCACATTATGCACCTCAAGTGACACCTGCAAAATAGATTTCATTGGATCAGTGCTGTATGTGCGCAGTTAGGGAAGGAAGTTATCTTTTTGGATAGCTGTTGGCATAGTAGCATTTTCTGGAATCGAATTGAAGGGAGTTTATCATAAACAAAAAACACTTAGAGCCAATAAAACTGAGAGACTGCATGCACCAACCAGACTATTGTCTTGTGCTCACGTTTCAATCTGTGCACAACCCATAAGAGTGTCTTTTACTCAAAAGACCAAGAGAAAAACATGCCGTCCCCTCACTCTTCCTTTTCTCTCCCTGTGCAGGTACCCTCTGTTCAAATGGCAACCTTAGTGGAAGGGAGAAGTTTGGCCTGCTCAACATCATGTGACCAAGTGCCACAGTGCACACATATCTTGGCAGATGATGAAGACACTGCATCCAGCACCTCCTGCTTGTAGTTTTGCAGCCAGGTTTGATCTTTGCCTGGTCTGATGGATGATGTGCTCAGATCCACCTGTACAAACGAGTCAATCCCTCAGCTTGAAGACTCAAGATTCCTGTTTACTCTTAATATCCCCCTGTATTTGCAGATCTCAAACTGTAGAGGAAAGGTCCGGCCCAAGATTCAGCCTTGGCTGAGCCTTACCATGTCCAATCAACCATCAGTGGACATGAGTCACCATGAGCAACCCATTCCATCAACATTGTGGTTGCTTCCGGATTGCATCCATGGTGCGTACATGCTCTAGTTGTTCCTGCATTGGTTCAAAATAGAGCTAGGACGAAATCCATGTCCCTCCCTCGTTTAAACCCCTTGAACTGCTCTCTTTCCTCTCTTTGACACACACCAAAACAGACGAGCATGAACTCATGTACAACAACTATTTGGGGTGGAGAATTCAAGTAAACCTGTGGGCAGAAGGCAATGACGGAAGTCGCAAGGGGAGAGAACAAGAGAGCTGCACTTGCACCCATGGAGTCACCAAGCATTATCACATGTCTGTACGGTTTCAAAGCCATATGTAACTGGCTTCGGTAGTAGGACCCCAATGCCAAATGCCCAGTATCTGCAGATTCCTGCCCCATTGAAGACACAGCTTTGCATTCACTAAACAACTGCGCGTCACTTGCAATACTTTCTTCCTGCCGCTCCTTGTGTGTGTACCAGGAGCGTTGGCTGTCCACAACATAGAGTATGTCAAAGGCAGAGATCACCTCTTTTGCTTCCATCTCAGCCTTTGCTCTTCGCAGCACCCCTCCCCTGCTCACAAAGGTAATGTGATGTCACAGTAGGTCTAAGGAAAATAACCGTACACAGAAAGTCTACAGTGAACCCGGGTTGGCATTCATATGTTCTGTACTTTCAGCATCCAATATAATGAGGCGACAAGAACCATTGGACTCTCGCTGCTGGATCAAAAGTCTCAGCTTAATTGGAAATGCAGTGTGGATCTCTCTGGTTCCTGGGAGGCCCATGACACACACCACCTGGGGTCCAGAAGTGGAAACATGGCCGTAATGAGAGTACAAAGAAAGTTCATCAGCTGAAATTGAAGTCTCCGCTAGATCACAGGAGTTGCGAGCATAGGTAAGTTTAGACAGAACTCACCAATTGGGCACACAGGGGGCACTTCCAAAAGCAACAACAACTACATCTGCTCTCTCCCCCTCGTCCCACTGCTTAAGCTGCATAATAACACACACAAGGCCAAATTTTTTTACTGTTAGAATGTCTGATGTTAAAGTCCACTCAGGAGCAAATCTTACAACTAGGAGATTGATTAGTCATTGCGATCCATGCTTTGGAAGCCCGGCAGGTTGAAGGATTGGCCATTTCCAGTGGAAATGATGGTAAAGACCCATGTCTGGGTTTCTTTTTTGTGCTTGATGATTTCTTACTCATGGGAGCTTACCACCCACCTTAAAATAGCCTCCTTGGCTCCTTGCATCACCCGTTCCAGATATTTCCGAGACAGAGACCACCTTCTTCAATGTATCCAAAATCTCTCCTGGAAGTTTCTGCAATTTGAAGAGAACAATCTTACTGAAGCAGAGAGAGAATGAGAAGAGAAACAGACATAAGATAAGGGCTTACCTCCAACTAAAACTGTGCAATAGAATCCTTAAACCTTAATAACCCAATTCCAATAAATTCGACTAGGTTTAGCCACCTTAACCTAAAGTCAGAAAGAGTTGGCACAGAAGTTTGAGAAGAGTAAAACTTATGACATTTTGGTGCACATGCTACGATAAACAGGGGAGTAGGAGACATGATGTTCCTCCCGGAGTGGCCACTCTTGTTGGGTCTTGATGGTTATCAAAGCAATCCTATACTGGAGGGTGTCACACAGACACATTCAAACTTGAATTAGGTTAGATCACAAGGAGTACCACATCGGAGCTGATACCACAAGCTTTGAGCTGAGTAAATGATGGTAGCATCTCCCACAAACATTGGCCTTCCAAAGGGTTGCTCTGCTCAAGTTAACCACAAATCCATTTGAAAAATTGTCAGTGGGGCCTTCTTTGGAAAAACATCTATTGTTTCTCACCATGCACTCTGGAGACACCCTCTTGTAAGTCTCCCATAGTAGTGAGATCAGCTAATGTCTCCAGCACATTTCACAAGCACGCATGCTGCTCGAGCATGTCTCACCAGTTGCAGCATCAAGTCCGCATCCATCCATTTGAAGTAAAATAGACCAGAAATAATGAAGTTCAATTAAATCTTCCATCCACCTTCGCCACTGAGTGAAGTTAAGGAACATAGGAATCAAGAACACCTTCCGAGAAAAAGTCGCAAGCAGCCCACCTCCAGCCATACATATGCAAGCTTCTTCAAATTTGCCAGGCTCCTTGGAACTCTAATTAACCTGTTTCCATACCTGAGCCATCCCAGCCTACCACAGGTCAATTACGTGCAATGACATAAATTTTTTGCAAAGACAACAATCACAACACCAATGAGAGGACCCAAAGAGGAGGGGACTTACAACCAAAGTGTCTCAAGAGCTGGAAGCTCCCCAATGGAGTCAGGCAAAACTGTGAGAAGATTATCCGCTACCGACAGTTGCCGCAAGGAGCTCAATCCACCCAAATCAACAGGCAAAACCTCCAGACTATTGCCCTGCAATACCACTTGATATTGGTTTCTAGCTCAGACCTCAGTAAGTTTGGAAAATCATAGATTCTTCTTTTGAGAATATGATAAACAAGATGTAAGCATAGAGCATGAATACATCTATAAGGGAGCAAGTGCAGTGGGGCTATGCCTGCCTGAAGCCACAGGTCTTGTAGGGATGAAAGTCGACCCAAACTTTCAGGAACCCGTTTTAAGCAATTTCCATACACAGCCAGCACTTTCAGTGCCTTCAAACTTCCAACACCTGCATCAAAGGCAATGTTTTGCTAGTTAAGCACTAATGTTTAAGACACAAATGTAGATGTATGGCAAATGAGGGCAATCAATTGAAGTAATGTACATAATTGATGATTTGGAGCACCCAGAATTCGAATGAAATGGAATCTACCCTAGTGGTTTTCCTGCCATGGAAGCTGGAACTGCAGTATATGTTCATCTTTGTGGCCAAAGCCACATCACTGCACTGATGTGTATGCAAAAGAGGATTTGACAACACTTCTAATCTAACGACACCTTGGGGCCTCCAATATTCCCATTCCATATTTTCAATATCCCACTGGTTGCTTGTGCTGCTGAAGTTTGTTTGCTCCAGTAATCACGGGTTCAAACGGGTCAAAAGGTTCGGTATCAAAACACATGAGGACAGCTTATGTTGAGTTAAATGGGTAATGTTGGGAGGGGTAGCAATGTTGAAAACTGCAGGAGATCTTGACTACTGAGGTTGAAGACAGATGCTTACCAGCTGGGATTTGATGCAGATGGTTTCCAGCAACTGAAAGAATCTGGGATGCACATGACCACGGGCTTTTGTAAGCCACAGTACTCCACATTGAAGGACAGTATATGGCACTTCAAACTCTGAAGACCAACACAGCAACTCCCCTGTAGCCTCAAGGAACTATCTTCAAACACGAAGGAAAAGTATTTAGCATCTGTCAGAAGCTAACTTGGAGACCACTCACCTTTTCTAACCAAAGGCCAACCTCAGAAACATGGCCAACCTTGATTGCAAATCCCTGGGCATACCTGAAGGTTACTGAGTTCAGACATGGACTCTGGAAGGGTAGAGAGCTTGTTCCCTGCAAGTGCCAGCATGCGCAACTGCCGTAGCTCTCCTATCTGTACTACCCATGCCAACACATCTTCTCAAAAAAGCGGACCTGAAAACCGGAGTCCTAGAGAGGAAGCAATTTGAAATATCTATTTCCACTTGCATGAGCAGGCTATGAGCTTTACATGTGATTTCGCCTTGCAATCCTTGTGGATCATCCAGATCCCAAAGAGATGGGGAAGCCATTTTGTCCTGTGAAACAAACCTCTGCTGGCAGAGCGTGAAGGATGTTGCCATGGACCCAAAGACCCTCCAGCTGCTGCAGCTTGCCTATACTCGCGGGCAGCTCCTGCAGTGCATTGCCTGCTAGCCCCAACCTGCGCAACTGCACCAAAACCCCAATATGTCATCACATGAAGCATTTGTTATCGTGCATGGAAATGAGAGAAACAGAGACTTGCGCGAGAAACAATCCCCTGACAAGGGCCAGTACCTGCAAAACAGGTTATTCTTTCTTCTGATCGGTATCATCCCTCTCTCTCAGAAACA
The DNA here is from genome assembly GCA_030704615.1 of Takakia lepidozioides. Classification (NCBI taxonomy): domain Eukaryota; kingdom Viridiplantae; phylum Streptophyta; class Takakiopsida; order Takakiales; family Takakiaceae; genus Takakia; species Takakia lepidozioides. The sequence goes on from CM060731.1 coordinate 78,089,178, forward strand.
ATTTGTAGGAGGATGACAACAAGGGGGGAAATCAAGAGAAAACATAGAACTAGGGGAGTGTGGACCCTCCAGCCATTTACTCATTGTATGAAAGAGACAAGGGACGTACCTTGTGCAGATTTTTTATGTCATCCGGCATGAAGCTGATCTTGTTTCCCGCAAGAGAGAGATCCACAAGGTCCGTAACTTGGAACACTTGAGATGGTACTTCCACAAGTCCTGAACAATGCAAGAGGACAATTCACTTGAGGCTTAATACACTTGCAGTTTCCATCACCACTTCGTCCATCATGCTTCCAGGGGGTGGATATGCTTCCGTGATGTTCATTCCACTTGCTCTTGATGTTAAAAGTAGGTGTGCAAGCACTTGGATATCATGCATTGGATTGGCATATAAAGCACCATTTCCTTTCATTTCATTTCACTCTCTATCTTGTGCAAAACAAACAGAAGGCATCATCCCTTGCTAGAAAACATTTTGTCATACACCCATTCAGGAAAGTAGCTATATCATGGGGTGCTTTACACTGCAGATTGCTTCCAACACTGTTCAAAATAAAAATCAATTCAAAGGTGGTTACCGCAATCACTGAGGTCCAATCGACCGGTGCTAGCTGCTAGAGAAATGCGCGCCTCCACATCCGCTGCCACACCTGTGTCACATCTCTCCTGTCATCTGGATCTTTTCAGCAGAAACTACATTCACCACTAGAATTACCTGTTTTGGTCACACCTCAGTCAGTTTGGATCTTAAGTGGGTTATTAAACCCTGATCCTAAAGACTCTAACAGCATAATTGATTTGATTTGATAATGGGTCAAACTTGCATTAAAGACCATGATGCAGTGATTCACTCAACAGCTTCGATTGAGAAAATAGTTACCGCGAGTTGAACCAGGAATATAAAACTGCATTGGCCTTGCCCCTTTGACAACTCAAGTAGACATAAGTAAATAAAGCTCCACAGGGTTTCATCATCTTTGACAACTCAAGTAGACATTTGCAGTAAAGAATATGCAGCGCAACCACTATCCCTGTAACAGAAAAACCATCGTGCATAGACTCTACGAAGGAACACTAGGCTTAACACACACCATGGTTGATTTCCTGTTTGATTGTGACAATACAGGCCTAGTTGCACATCTTACTGGGAAGGAACATACGAGGTAAAGAGGATGATGCAGCCAAACAAACAGGGGTAGTCCTGCTCACAGCATGTCTGCCATGCCAGTACTGACAGTCCAGACGTCGGTTGAGTCCGGTGCTGGAGGAAACTCCGTGCTTCCAGCTCCAGTTTGATCTAGCATTGGCGCAGCTCCACAGTGCCCCACCCACACCAGCTGGATGGGGAGCCACGCATGTGCGTGCAAAGAGGGAGGATGGAGAGGCCAAACGAGACAAGCAAGGAGATGCGTCCATGGAAATCAACCTCCCTCTCGCTTCCCATGCATTGAATAAAAGAAATCACCGCAAGGGACCGAAATTCTGTATTGCTTTAGTATGGTTTGAATCGCCTCCACAGCTAGAAAAGCGCAGACAACAGATTGCGATTTTTTGCCATAACAGTTCCTTCCACCCAACATTGAGCTACATTGGATGACAAAGCTCCGAAGGTGGGCCCCGCGTGGATTGGACTCTCATCTCGGGACCCAAATGGAAGGATCCGCTTGCATTGCAAGAAGATTCAAGACATGATCTCCAACTGGGGAGGCCAACTTTTCGTTTTTGGCAAACCCAGCTGCTCGGGTGGCACCGAGGGGTTAAGTGGACCTGGGCTCTGTCGTGACTGCACAACGCAAACGCTGGATATGGTGGCCACACTGCTACCTGCCTCATGGCGTCCCTGCCTTGGCCATCTCGCATGTCTGCCCAGAGTACGTGCAGCACAAGCGGAAGGGGAGAGCCAGGGAAGCAGGCTAGGAGGTATCATCCGCAACAAGCAGCGCATTCTTGATTCACAGCTGCGCACAATGTCGGAAGGCCAGCTGGAAGCACGCCTGTCCTCCTTGCAATCTGTGGCCTCTCCCCACGGCCTGCTGGACACAATTGCAAATCAGATTTTGCAGGGACGCACCACGATTATTGTGGAGGCAGCTCGCCTTTCTCCTTCAGAGTCGCCTGAGAGTCTTGCACAACGTTGCTCCGACTATGTGGCTTGGGGTATGGTTTGCATTGAGAAAACTTATTCCACAGATTTATCCTCTAGAATTTTGTTATCTCAGTCCCCCACGTCTTTTTTCTCACGTAAAACTGGTCTCTTTCTATGGCAGTGCAACCCTTTTCACTTAGCCTTTTCCAAGCCGATTTGCCATTAGTCTTTTGGAAATGCTGGTACCAGGGGAGGTTTAGGATGTCCTATTGCATAATTCTGACGGCTCTTGGCTCCCGTCAAGGTGCAACTGCGGTGGCGATATGCACGGATGAAGAAAAATCGCCCAATGGTGTGGCTGATCTGACATCAGTCTGCAAAGGTAGTATTTCTGTGTAGCCTTCAGTTCCGAACCTCTTCTGTTGAGTGTAACAGTTATAATACCTTCGTTCCTAAATTTCTTGTAGGTTGCTGGGTTCACTGTTTTCTAACTGTCAGAGAAGTCTAGTGCGTGCTGTACAAGTACTACTGTTTGAAGTTGCAAGGTTTTCTAAGTTGAGCATCGAACTAATTTCTATATGCTAACAAGGCAGTTGAAACTCTTGCTAGCAGCTTTGAGTGTGCCAGTTCTGCGCAAGGACTGGATCATTCATCCTTTGCAGGTAATATGATTATACATTGTGGAAGTTGTGTCAATCATACTGGTCTTACTAATGGGATTGATGCCATTGCTTGTAATAACTTTGAGGAAGTAGCAGGGAACAGATTTCAGCTGAATGGCTTAATTTCTAGTCTGTGAGCTAAAAGTTGGAGTGGGACTACACATCTGTCCTTGTTCTCTGAACCAAATCTTCCTGGAAAGAGAAAGTTGTTGCTCAATTTGTAGGTGGAGAAGTTCATTCACATGTGCGAAGACCTTTCTGATACTCCACACTGCGCTGGTTCTGTGTGGTTTGAAGATTGCTGAGACGCGGGAGGCCGGGGCTGCTGCCCTTACAGCAGTGTACACAGTGCTGAGCAAAGGTGACAGTTAAGACTACCCAGTATCAACCCATTTGATGTCAACAAGGATCCGATGAAGTGGTAATTGCCGAAGTCTTAAGTCTTAAGTCTTTCAAAGGGATCTGACTGATTGGGTTTGTTTCCTCCAGTAGAGCAGAAATCCTTACTTATAGTTCAGTAAATTGGTGACACTGTGCAGGAACACCAGCCATTTTGAACTACGCAGTTACACTGGGACTGGATGCCATTGTTGAGGTTTGTCTTATGTGTGAATTTCGTATTGTGGTGTCTGTCTCCAGTTTACCTCATATCTAGAGTCTCCATTTATCTCTTGATCCTTCGAATGTGGTGATATGCTGTTTAACCAACCTTCTCTCCTCTTCCTTCTTTAGAAGGCAGGTGTAGATAATTGAGACTTCAGTGTCCTTCTATAATCCCTTGTCTTGAAAGAGCTAGGTTAGTGGCCACTTTACTATGGTTAGCATTGTGGGTACAGTCACATTTTTGAATGGGGCATCACAGGTCATCAACATGAAGGAGCTAGAGGAAGTTGCAGCTTTTGGGATCCCCATCTATGGAATAAACCTTTCTGTTGGCCTCTCGGTATGTATTTCACTGATAAGATTTCCCTTTGTTAGTCAGTCACCATAATGGTCCAGTCTACAGTATTATACATCCAATGATCCAATGATTTGTGCCTGGCAAATTTCTGCACAATGAGTGTTGACATTTATGGTGGATTTGTGGGAGGCCTTGTGTTGATCAGCTGTCACTGCCTGGAATAAGACGAGATATAGCCAAGTCACTGATTGGGGAGCTCCCTTTTGGAGCTTCATCGGTGGTGGTGAGTCTCTTTGCACAATCTGGAATCGCGCTAATTGTCCAATGTGCAGGGTTTAGGGTATAAGGGCGTTTAGTCATGAGTAGTGTTGCAGCATGTGGTGCCAATATGCTAGTTGAGGTCCTGATATTATGCTTTGCAGGCATTTTCTCTAGTAACCTGCTGATGCCAAACAGGCCAAAGTATTGATCTCAACTGTTCATCCCCAGTTGGTTCCTTGTAATGTACTCGTTGGTTGTGGTTTTTTCACTGTTGAAGAACCTATATCTTTGGTGTTTTGTATGTGACACAGGGTGTGTACTCCAGAGAAGATGCCATAGCTATGAAAGCAGCAGGAGCCGATGCAGTTTATGTCAAACATGAGGTCTTGCAGGGTCAAGGTGCTTCAGAGAAGATGCCCCAAAGTTTTTTAGAGAGCTTACGAGATGCCATGAGTGGAGATGACTAGCCCACGTCTCTAATCATATTTCTGAGAAGATCAACATGTCGTATTGTTCCGAATACATGACTTGATTGTTGACTTGATGGATTCAAAGCCACCCTGCACTTCTCTACTTTGTGAACTACACTCTAACCCCCTAATCTTTGCGATGTGTGGGTAGTTGGTTTGATGGGACTACCTCTCTCTTCCACTGCTCCATCATTTTTCTGCAATCTCTGACACTACAGCAAGCTACATTTAGGCCTTTAAAGTTTATACTTTATGTATGATATATAATAGACCATTTATAATAGTGCGTATTGTCTGTATGGACACAGTAAAGAATTCCAGTAGCTAAATTTGTGTGTCAAATTGTCAGCCTTTGAAGACCTTAGCAATTTTACACCATTGCACAATCTGTAGGAATTTGGATTATAGAGTACAAAGGCTCAGAAGTCCCTTCTGGAAGTTTGTAATTCGTATCTTTTTGTAATCTGGTTACCAAATTATAGGCCGCGTCGAAAATGACCATGCATCTGTACCTTTCAATGTACCATATCCAATGATCATTGCTTAGTGAATAGAGTCACAAATTGTCACGGTCAGTTTTCTGCTAGAAGCTATTGTGTCATGCAACTGTGGCTGTCTTCCAATTGCAAATATTTCTCTGCTACCAGATCATATCTGCAAGATGGTAGTAGCTCTTCTACCCATGCAACATGGTTGTGGAGAGAGTATTGTGAAGAGATCCCTGAGATTTGTGGGTTTGGATGCCTCCCAAGAGAGTACGGTCAGGACTTGACATCGACTGAGATGCACACATCTGAAAGAATCACTGTTGCAGTGCCTGATGTAGAGGCCTCCCAGAAAGATCGTCACAAAAAGATATGGCTTTCATGTCAGTGGGGGGTTTGTCATTTTGGATCTGAACATTCATTTTGGGGTCACCCTACTGTACCTATACGTCTGCAGTGTTGTATCATAGTCTGAACCCAGTAAGCACACATCCACTCAGATACAAAACAGAAACAACTCACAGTTAAGAGTTTGCTCTTTCAATCCTTGTCGTTTGATTTGTTTACCTGGTGCACTGACATTTTTTCTATCAAAGACGGGTGAGCTCATTTTCCCTTTGGTAAGCCAAAGATGGCTGCAAAGATCAAATACAATCCGGCAAAGTACAACCAGTCTACCCCTTTCTATAAGCACTTTCCGACAGATCTACACAGGAGGTATACCATGTCTCCTATGGGCCCCTCCCTGCATGTCTAGGCCCTGTGGAGTTCAAAAACCAAGGGAGGAAACAGACAACCAAGGTGAACTATTCACTACTTACTGGTGATCATAATTTACCATGCTTTACTTTCTGATTCTGCCCACCTAAATGGTTTTGCTGCACTTGGAATACTGAACCTGGCTCCCCCATTGTGACTAGCAAACTTCTGGGCTCCCTCCGTCTAATGTCTTTTTAGGCTGTAATTATTGAACAGGGCTGCTCTATCTGTGAGCCTATCAAACATGGCAACAGTCCTGGAGTTTTCAAGGGGCTGCTGTCAAAACACCACACATACCAGCTCTGGGGGTCCATTTTGCTTGCTTATGCCGTATGGAGCTCTCTACCTCTCCATTGGAAAATAAAAAACACTTAGCCATTTGTGGATTTGTAATGATCATCATCAATGGTAGAGTATATAAAGCCCTCATTCACCAGGAACTCAATGGCCTCCCTGCACAAACACCCTTTCATTTGTCAAGCACTCATCAAGCAATATCCAAAAGTTGTATCAGCTGCCACTGCTTGAAACTGGTCTACATGAAGCACATCATTAGCACAGAATCAGACTTACCTGACTTGATGTTTTGAATAACCAGCCATTCTCTTCGCAACTTGTTCAATATGAAGCCCCTGTTCAATTTGCCTGCAATGGAGAAAGTTTGGAATCCTTGTGAGCGGAGCAGAGACTTACCACAACTTCCCAGAGTCTTCTTTAAGTTTCTCTTTGTGGGATACTATTCACCAACTTTCAAAATCTTGAGCTGAGCCTAAAGCCCTGGCCCTGTTGGGTGTAACTTTTGGGCTGCTCACACACAGCAGATTGATGCTTATGTGAAGGGCTCTCAAGAAACTAACTGTCTGTATCAAGGTAAGTCACTACTGGGTGAGCCCCTCACAAAGAAAGTGTCCCTTCCCTATGCTTCCGTCCAAACTGGGCGCGGTGTCTATGGCCACAAGGCTATGGCAAATGAAGTCTGAGAGTACAGTCTGTGGGATACTCATGCCGGCTTTCCGGCGTAAAAGGTCATGTTGCCCAACCACTATCCCTGCAACAGAAAAATCATTAATGTAACTCAATTTGTCAAGGAATGTCAAAATCAAGTATTCCAGGTAAGTGACGGAGACCAAAAGACCCTCCCCACGAGAAGGAAAGGGAGTGTACAAGCTAGCAGGTTCCTCGAAGATGGCATGCACGCGTTTTTGGCATTCATCGACACCTCCACTTGCTGCCTGTGCGGCAGGAGGCATGTACTGCATCCAACACCCACCCACCATCTCACGCCTTAGAAAGGTGAAAGCAGTCTCATCCAAATGGCTTAGTTCCAGAATGCAGAGAACTTAACCATCAGGGACTGGAGGGAAGGTCAGGGGTGGCGTGTGGGGTTGACATGTAGTAACGGATGCTGCACTGAAAATACCCCAGAAATCACCCCATAAAGGCCTGCCAATAATTTCCAGAAACACAAACATGCATGAAATTCAGCCCAACAAGTGTTGAAGCATGGTGCTAGCACCTGGTTGTAGATGCTGGGATTGGAAGCTGTCACGGCAGTCCCATTCACCAATCCATAGGTACTTGTGCTCACAGGTGTTGAAGCTGCTTCTTTGCCTCCCTGCTTCCTCACACCAGTCGTGAGACAGAACCAGAGAGACAGATAGATGCGACAAAGAGGCAAGTACACACCAAAAGGAGGGACTGGGGATGAAGAAAATTCAGCTACCTGCATTGAGTGTATATTATATCAACTCATGACCCAAGAGACATGAAATGATACATAAAAATGTCCGCGGAAAGCAGAGTGAAACACACATCATCAGCCAAGGTCTGAAACATGACAACATGAGATGATACCTGAGCTCTCAAATTCGAGAGATGCACATATATAACTTCCAGGAAATGGAAGGTGACCTCATTAAAATCTGTGATTGGCCTGCATCCAGAATAACCATCAGCAATCAACCATCTTACAGTCTCAAAGTTTTCCAGATGTGTACGTTTGCTGATATGTGACATTACTCTCTAAGCCAAATTATGTGTAAGCACAGGTGATATGAAGAACAGCAGCTACTTTACATGAATTGTTACCAGCCCCTGGTAACCCTGCCATCTTTGGCTGAGGTCGTGTAAAGAGGGTTTCGACTCATAACATGATCTGCACTTATATCCTAAATGAAAGGGGATGAAGAATACACTTCACCTTCACGTGTGCAATTTATACCACCAAGTCAATGTGTAATACACGGGTGACGAATGAATGCAAACAAAGATGCTTATGTTGACAGAAGTTCTGTGATGAAATAAGCCTGATGGCGTTTCACCCACCTTACAGAAAATGCAACAACATTGAGTTTTCCTTGAAAGGACCGCAGGTGACCATGCACTCGAACATATGCAAGATTCCTGCACACAGTCAAGGGAAAAGAAATTAATATTGGGCTGGCACAGTAGAAACACAACCCCTGCCTGTGACAGAACTTCCATTACCAGATTTTAAATATTACAAACTATGGAGAACAAGCTAGCAGGCTAAAAGCCTGACAATTCCTCCAGTTACTTTGGTGCATGTCTGACCTGTGCAAATTGGCGCGATGTTTGCTACATTTAAATGGCCAAAATGACAAACAAAATCACTGGGCTCTACTGCTTCAACAAGCAGTTGGAATGTGACAACTTTAAGGGTGGAACAAGTCATGGGAGAGACAATGCAGGAGGTTTGAGTTGAGGGCGAAAGAAAATGCTTACTGCACACTCTGCATTTCCATACTCTCAAATGAGTCCTGGCCATCAATCCTGCAACCGAAGCAAAGCATAGTTGTTGAACAACCAATACCCAGTAATAATCCTCCTTAAATTCAAACACATAAGTGGAGTACGAAGAAGCCAGAGAACTTAAATAGAAATGGCCAAGGCTAAATAGAAACGGCTCCTAGGATTGCAGATGTCTTGAACAAACATGCTCCTTGCCAGCCCCAGAGAGAGCAGCATGATCAGAAGTTTGACATGCACTATGATCTGTCAGGTATGAAGCCATCCATGACACAGCAAAGCAAGGATAATACTAACCAGCGCTTTACTTCAATTCGACCAGTGGTGTCATCCAGAAGAAAGGAAACATCTGTAGCTCGCTCTTGCTTGTTGTGCACCATCCCTACCAAAGTCACCTACATCGTAATTCATTCCAACAATGAATCAGGGTTATACATGTTAGCGCCACCTTCAACGATCAAAACTAAATCTGGTTGCTGTGATGGCCCAGTAGCACTGTTGAAGTGAGGTATACACTACGTGAGATACCTGTAACTTCCATAGTTCTTTGCTGGACGTGAGAATTATACTGACAACACCATAAGGATCTATGAATTGAGAACTGGCATCCTGCCTACCGGGATCTAATTCTCACCTACTGAGCATGACAGAAGGGATGGAAGGGAAAGCAACAAAGCCAGGTGTTATCAAAGTTCAGTACTTGACAGACATTGACAGCATCAATGTATGGTTGTAAAAGGAAATCAGAGAGTACAGTGAAGATGGACGAATACACCAACCCCACCATAAAGAAAAAGGTGCCGAGGAAGGGAGGAAAGGAGATGGGAGGGCACATACATTGTTGACATCTACGCCATCAACATAAAAGTTGTCGTCCGAGGGCTTCTGGGTCGTCTGACTGATCATCTTCACAGTCAAAGGTTGAAGCCCGCTGTTTTTGGTGACGCCTTTCTGTCATGTACCGCTCACTTTACTCAGATCCAGCACTCTTCCATACCTCACTCTAGTTTAGCTTGACCAAGACTCAGCTTGCACGTAGGCAATTCTGTACTCAATTGGGTACCATTCAGGCCATATCCGCCAAAGAAGATCTCTGAATTAAACCCTCCTCAGATCTCGCATAACCATCCCGAAGTAAAATCCAGCTGAAGAGTGAAACTTTCAGCATTGCTTTCTTAAGGCACCAAGCAAATTATTTCTACGCACAGGAAATACGATACAATCAGTACAAAGCTCCGTGTCACATATGGTCTCTCCGGAGCCCAAAATTCGACCACCTAAAAGCCTCTGCACGGCAAGAGTTTATCTTGTCGCTTCCCGCAGCACATCCAGTTACAAATAATCCTGGATGCCATCAAAGAGCTTCCATTACCAGAAGGGGTAATTCTCAGCAGGACTCAGCAAGATGTGAGTTTCCATGCTTCGCAAGGCGGAGCTTCAACACATGAAGCTGATAGCAGAAACAGGAGTATCCTCCCCCTTAAGGGCAAATAATCTCCTCTAAGGCAAGCAAGTTCAGTTCCAATTACAGAAGAGGAAAAGACAGACCTTCAACAGCACAGCCCTACAGAACTTCCATGAACAGAACTCATGAGAACTCCCTATAAACAAGCCAAGCTCCTGGTTTGAGAGACAAAACGATATCCAAAGTACCCGGCCATCAGCAGAACCAAAATCCGTGGTAGGTTGAGACTGCGAGGCCATAAACCCTCCTCCTCCGAACAGTGATCCGGCTGCGCCATCTGAGTACATCTCTCCACTCCTCCTTTCCTCAACACCCCAATCCCTCACACAAATTCTCAGAAACACGAAGAGCAGCAGACGAGCAGACGCAGCAGCACGAGCTGTAGACTCTAGACATAGATAATGGCGGGAACATTCCGACCTCCAGTTACACCTCATAACCACTGGACAAAACCAGATGCTCTCGAAAACCCACCGGATTAATTGATCTACCCAAGGAATAATCACAATATTTCTCCTTTCTATTTTCTTAAGGGGATATCGACGCCGCAGTGTTTCTGTTTTGAAATTTGGAAAATAACAGGTGAGTTTTGCCATATTCTCTGTTCATCCACTGAAATTTGGATAGAATCATCCTCCTCTGTACATTCATCCATATTTGACGAACTCATCCAAGATTTATATTTTATTTGGAGAAGTTTGGCGATTTCATCCATGAGAAAACAGGGTATTGACTATTTATGTCAGAATATTCCATTTTATTCTTTGAGGTCGAAAAAGTGCGAAATTTTGCCAGAAATAAAAACACTTGAGATTCGATGGCTCATAATAGAAAAATAAGGTGTCCAGCCTTGTCCACTTCCTTTTCAGGAAAAAAAAAAAAAAAAAAAAAAACCCAGACCCGAAGGCCGATGAACCAGCATGGGATTGAACCCTCGACGCACGGATAGCAAACCTCTGGGCCGCCACCACACAATTTTCTTACGAAGACAAATACTATACTATAATGGAATTCGAGTTCATTGTGTTGTGTTGGGACGTTGTGGTTTGAGCACAGGACCACCTCCTCGAATGTGGGCAGAGGGTCGTTAATTAACGACTGTTGGGATCTGGTGTGTGGGACGCTCACAGGAGACAGACGCTGCATAGCGACGCAAACACGAAGCTTTTGAGAGGGAGACGGGGAGAAACGATGACGCCATAGCTCCTTGCACTGGTGTTCACGGGAAGAGATTGTATACTGTTGATGGAATGATAACAGTGGCGAAGGTGATATGAGGAAAATCGGTTGCAGGAGTGACAGAAGGAGCGGTGAAGTGTCCACTTGAAGAAAGCGGAGGAAATTTTTGCACACTGGAATGTAATTTTTTGTGCAAGAGAAGGAACTTAAGCATAATGAGGAGGGGAAGTTGAAGAAGATGGCCACGGGGGTCTTTGATGTTAACGGATCCCTGATGAGATTATTAAGATAGCGATATAGAGGGGAGGCTGGGAAAAGAAATTTGAAAGGAGGATCAGTGTGGTCGGGATGGGGAGGGAAGGTGAAGGAAATCGTTGGGATCTGTAATACAAACGGAGGATTGAAGACTTTCGCGGTCAGATTTGAGTGAGACAGAGAGTTGAATTGTGTGGAAGCGAGGCACAATGCCGGCATCACAATTGTTGTTGGAGGAGCCACTACGGCTGGCCTCTATATTGGAGCCATCGCCAGCTACTGCATTTTCAACTCTGACAAAGATCATTGGAACACTGGGTCCTCAGTCGCGCAGTGTGGAGACCCTGGAGGCACTGCTAGAAGCTGGCATGTCGGTGGCCCGCTTTGATTTCTCATGGGGAGATGATGCATACCACCAAGAGACACTTGAAAATTTGAAGACAGCTGTGAAGAACACGCGGCGTCTGTGTGCTGTGATGTTGGATACAGTGGGGCCAGAGCTGCAAGTGGTGAACAACAAGGAAGCGTCGATTGAGCTTGAGGAGGGGAAAGAGGTACTTTTGACGGCGGACAAGACCAAGCAGGCATCATCCAAAATCTTGCCAGTGAACTTTTCAGAGCTTTCTTACGCAGTAAAACCAGGTGATACCATTTTTGTTGGGCAGTATCTTTTCACTGGAAGTGAGAGTACGTCTGTCTGGCTTGAAGTCAAAGACACGCAAGGGGTAGATGTGGTGTGCCAAGTAAAGAATAGTGCAACTCTTACAGGTAATCTCTTCACAGCACTTGCCTCTGCAGTTCGCATTGGGCTCCCAACATTGAACGATGTTGACAAAGCGGCACTGGCAAATTGGGGAGTGCGCAACCAGATTGATTTTGTGTCCCTGTCTTACACCCGACATGCTAATGATGTGAGATTGGCACGCACTCATTTGTCAAAACTAGGGGAACTTCGTCAGACACAAATCTTTGCAAAAATTGAGAATGTAGAAGGCTTGGAGCACTTTGATGAGATTCTAAAGGAGGCTGATGGAATTATCCTCTCTCGCGGAAACCTTGGGATCGATCTGCCTCCAGAGAAAGTGTTTCTATTCCAGAAAGCAGCAATTCAGAAGTGCAACCTGGCAGGAAAGCCGGCTATTATCACTCGTGTTGTGGATTCCATGGTTGACAGTCCCCGGCCAACTCGTGCCGAAGCAACTGATGTTGCCAACGCAGTTCTTGATGGAACAGATGGAATTATGCTCGGGGCTGAGACTCTCAGGGGCATGTATCCTGTGGAAAGTGTCACAACTGTTCGCAAAATCTGTGGGGAGGCAGAGAAAGTATACAATCAAGCTGCCTATTTCAAGCGAACAGTGAAACATGTTGGGGAACCCATGCAACATCTGGAGTCCATTGCATCCTCAGCTGTCAGAGCTGCCTCAAAAGTCAGGGCATCTGTAATTGTGGTGTTCACATCATCAGGACGTGCTGCCCGATTGATCGCCAAATACCGGCCAACAATGCCAGTGCTCACAGTAGTGATTCCAAGGCTCACTACAGACCACCTACGCTGGAGTTTCACTGGGGCATTCCAGGCCAGGCAATGTCTTATAGTCAGGGGACTTTTCCCCATGCTTGCTGATCCTCGACACCCTGCTGATTCTGCAACCACTACAAATGAGTCCATTTTGAAGGTATGACACTCCATTCGAGGATTAGATAACAATGTCTTTAAAGGCTCTTCGGCTGCACACACTGTGCCAGTGTCTATCTGGCTAGTACATTGATGGACAGCACGTAGTCCTGTCGCAGACGACGATTTACGTAGATTTTGGGGTGTGTCACCTTGCACTCCACCTAATTTTTTTCCTGCATTGCACTTGCAGGTCGCCCTGGATCATGGGAAAGCAGCAGGCATCGTCAAGGAACACGACCGAATCGTGGTATGCCAAAAAATCGGGGACTCGTCCCTGGTCAAAATTCATGAGCTGGAATGAGTTGTCTTTCTTGAAGTTTTTGATCTGTAGCTATTTCCAATGCATTCATGGTGGCAGCTTGTCTAACTTTACGACAAGCACCAAACGATGCAACTGCTTTGCCTACGCTCTAAAGCCCATGCCGAGAGTGTAGCGTGTACTCTGAGTTGACCTGCTTTCCGGTTGCCCATGATAGAGCCATGTTCTGGTCCTCTTTGCCACCGGAGCTTGCTCTCATGGATGGTTTTTGCCAAAACAAAAGCTATGGGCAACACCTTATTACTTTCCTGAATAATGAAATGATCAGAAATGAATAAGACATATCTGGCAGACATTTGACTTCAGGCTACCTGTGCCTGTTGCAGCTTTTTGGGAGGCTTGATGGTGTTGGTAACAAACCTCACTGGAAGCTCACAGAAGAAATCATAGAAGAAACCTTGAAAGTAGTTGAAGGAACATGTATTTTGTTTGGTACTTGAGGTAACAGTCTTGCTTCCAGTCCTAGCGCCTCCTTGGCTAACTTCGAACCCATGTTAATGGCCCTTTTTCTTGGCCAAGTGTATCTCCCCATCTTTTTAAGTATATGCAGCAGAGTGCTCAGGACTCTGAGTAGCACCAGCATCTTCTTCTTCCTCTTGTTGAATGCTATCATCTCCTCACTTCCCATGGATCTCGAGCAGCAAGACAGGCAACAGCTCAAGACTCGCTCAAGACTCATCAACTTCATTCCCCTCCTCCACTTGGTATACAGCTTTCATGCAGTGGGTCATGCAGAAGAAAACGAATGAAGTAGCGCCACGTATGTTTTCGCAATGCGTAATGTTTCTCATCACGTGTGTTGACGAATCCCCAACAGCCACGTGCCCCAAATCACGTGAGTTTGCCCTAGTTGGAGCCCGTTGTCTCCTTCCTCACACTGTCAGTCTGTCTCAGAGAGGGACAGTCAAAATTGTGTGTCGTTGCGAGCTTGCTGCGCTCCATCGCCACTGAAAGTCTACATCGGCGAAGGGTGCAAAGAAAGAGTGAGTGTTTGTATGTGCACGCCTGCACAGCGCGGTGAGTGGAAGGAAAATCTATGGCCATAACTAAGAACGGCTTGCAGCTCATGTTGTACCATCCCCTCCCTTGGGATCTTCACAATCACCCCGAAGGCATCGTTGTGCAGGTACGCTGCATTGGACAGAACCGATTAAGCTGATAGGTAAAGGAAGAATTGCGTCCTTTGAAGGTCGGGCACCGCGGGATCCTTGCTAATTCCATGTCCTTTGCAACATAGCTGTTGTGGATGCATCTATGGACTGTATGCTGCGGGCTGTGCTGGCTCCGGCGAGAATGTCTCACTGATGGGATAAGTGTAAATCGTTTGCAGGTGTAACCTGAGGTACTCAAAGTACCGAACACGTACACGTACGTTCTTTTCCTAAACTTGCAGCATACTCGGACTAAGGAGACTGAATGTGGCGTAGCGAGTCATGTAACGTCGGGAAGATTGCTTTTAATCTTTGTCGCTCTTCCTATTTCGCTCCATCATTCTATAGCTAGTTAGTAAGTGAGTAAATGGAGGTTTTGATCAGTGAGGAAGGTTGGAAGAGTGTGGAGGCGTCGTGGATGTCTGAAGATGTACGTTATCTCTATGCGATCTCAGACTTTTCTCCATACAATAGCTGGGTTGGGCCTCATCAGCCTGATTTTGTGGCGTGGAACAGAGAGTTTTTCTCGAATGGAGAGATGTCAATTGTACAGAGGGAGCTCTTGCAATTTATCTCACTGGACCCATGATGTTTGACATGTGCACAACGATTTCCTCCATCCAGGGCAGTGCCACATACAAATGAGACTGGCATACCATACAAGACTAAGAGCTGATTCAAGTATTATAGCCGCCATGAACGAGAACTGATTAGGCAGACTGCTGCGGCTGTGGGCGGGGTGGTATGGTAACCCCTGGAGAATACTACACTGTAGTATTCTCTGATGAGCTTGTAGTATTTACTGGAGAGCAGCCATTCTTTTAGTGGCGAATAATCGCCAGATTTCGACCTCACGCGGGTCTTGGCGACAGGGGTAAAGGGAAATGAGGCTGAAAAATCATCACTTTTCGCCAAAAGCTGATCTGATGGGCCCACCATTCGCTAGAGGGGCCGCCACAGGGAGGCACATGGCGCCATACTGAGTGAAGACAGTTTACAGCAGAGGAGCCAGATCCCACCGACCACGTGCAGGACATCGCCACATTCTGAGTGCCCGGGAGGACGTGGGGCCAGCTATGTTGCCCATTTTTGGGCATATATATATATATATGGGTAAGTATAGTATAGTCTATATAGATAGATTTGTTAGTAATAAATGTAAGATATGTGTATGGGTAGCTTAGTGGTAGAGATCTCCCTTCTAAATCAATCGACTTGGTGTCCAATTCCTAACACCTCAATGTTTTTTTGATAGCAACCTGGTTTGGATGATAAAGTTCCTAAATATGAAAAAGGTGGGCACGGAGGAGGGCAAAAGGGTGACTACAGAGGAGGATGATAATCAAAAGGGTGGCAGAGGGTTACAAAAACGGAATAAGAATGTCATTTATTCATTGTTTTTGGGATGAAAGGACACATGTCAGCAAGTTTAGGACCTAAAAAACAAAAAAACCTAAAACACACATCTTCTTTCTTCTTTCATTTTTTTGCCTCTCATTTTAAGATAATAGGGTCTTCAATGGGCACGTGCGATGTGGCCGGTGGGCCCCGCGCACGGACGCCCGCCCCGCCGCCGCTGCGCGCGGTCACCCAGCCGCGGGCGCGGCTGCAGCAACCGCGCCCGCGCCCCCGTCCGCCGCGCGGCCAGTCCCCCGCCCATGAGTCCGTTGCCCTCCAGTCTGCCAGTCTGCTGCCCAGCAGTCTGCCAGTCCGCCAGTCCGGTGCTGGCTAGTCCGCTGGCCAGTCCCCTGCCATCCAGTCCGCTGACGGCGTAGGATCGCCACTGTCCATTCTCATAACCCATCCGAGCCCTCCATTTTTAGGGCTGCAATTCAAACCTGCATCCCTGGCGCCTGCCACTTGCCAATAGCCGCGAACGTGTACACTGTTCTCCTGGCACATTGTCGATCGTGTCTTGTACTGCGGTGCGTTTCTTGCATGTTCAGAAGCGTGTCATTTGTACTGTATAGGGCATGGACGTGGAAGCAAAACCCGATGATATACTGATCACGGAAAGCCCGCTTATACGGCCTCTTCGACAATGTTTGCAAACAGCAAAACCAGGACCCTACAACATGAAGCATCTCCATTGGAAGAGTGAGACGCAATATGGGTTTATGGGTGTGCGAGTAAATGTTGAAAAGGCCTGCATACCTTGGGATAGAGTTGGTGACTTCGTCCTGGGAGAGGAGAGTTCGGAGGACTACCCCACTCAGTTTTGGGTGAATGTCCATTCTAAAGTGGAACCCGGCTCGCGAAAAGCACCTAGAGCCAACACATTTCTGTCCAGTATTATGTGTGCACCATCCTCAGTCCTTTTGACGTTTCATTGCATGTCTGTTGCCATTTTTTGTTTCACGAGTTCTCTGATTTTATGCTTCCTCAAGTCGTTGGATATCGATTTTAGAATTTTCTGTCCATGTATCAATGCTGCTATGGTCCTGATGACAAGCACACCAACAAGGCAATAGTGGAGGATCCAAAACAGAAGCGTGGAGGACCTCTTGTGGGTGCTGGAACATCTTGCCCTCATAAAGGCCCAAGGAGAAAGAAGTCGGAGTATGGAGAGTCTTACAAACATGGTTGCCAATGTTGTTTCAAGGTCCAGCAATGCTATCTCGCCCCTGACATCTGTGTCCTCACGTACTACAATAACATGGAGCATACAGATGCGCAAGGGAAACCCTCGCATGGGAAGTCCACAGAGTTCAGGAACACCCGCCACGCCTATGCACCACACATTAGCGAGGAATTGAAAGCCTGGGTCATCGAGTGTTTGTGCCGAGGCCTATCGGTCGCCCAAATCATGATGGAGCATAAAGAGCACGTGATGAACAACACCGACTTGGGCGATGTATGGACCCGCAATGATTTCTTGTTGGAGCAAGATGTTTGCAATCTTGCCGAGAAACGTGCATGGCAAACCTTCAAAAAGCACGCCGATGATGCAGAGAGTGTGCGCATGTAGAGAGACCAGAATCCTGCGTCCGTTTTTTTCTATCAAGAGGAGAAATTAGAGCCAACATTCGAGCATTTTAATGGAGATTTGACATTCACTATTGGCATACAGACTCCGTGGCAGAAACGACGAATGCTGGAACTAAGACATGACCGTATCGTTGCATGTGATGCAACCTTTGGGACAAATCATGACAAGGTACTATTTGAACGATTACATGGACTTGTACGAGCATGATAGCATAGTACCATGCAACATTCACATAAAATTTGGTGTGCTGACCCTTTCTGTATATTTTCATGTGTACGTTGCGGAAGACCGAGGGGCAGACCCATTGTGAACCGCTGCAGACCTCATCACTCTTATGAAGTCTTCTCATGCAGAACTTAGCGGAATTTGCATGCTCTGACCATCTTACATTGTGCATTCCAACAGTTCCCATTATACACGTTGATGGTCTTCGACGAATGGTTGAACGGTATACCAGTTGCCTATATCCTATCCGCAAGGAATCGGACAAGAGACCTGGTTCCGTGGATGAGAGCCTTGCGCAATTCACTCCTCGCAGATTTGCCGAGCTGGCGATCCAATGCCTTCATTGTGGACGATGTCGAAGCAGAAATCAACGCTATTCGGTAAGTCTGTTGGTCCACAACACCGATCCATTGTCGAGGTCCATTGTAGCAGTCCATTACTACAGTCCACTAGCAGACTCCTGTGGCGAAACCCGATGGCAGTTCGCTGGGCAAATCCACTGGTAGTCCGCTGTCAAGTCCGCTCATCAGTCCCCTGGCAAGTCCGCTCGGCAGTCCGCTGCCAAGTCCACTCAGCAGTCCCTGGGGTCGGCCGTCCGCTGCCAAGTCCACTCGGCAGTCCCTGGCAAGTCCGCTCGGTAGTCCGCTATGGCAATCCAATGGGGCAGTCCGCTGATGCAGTCCGCTGCCCCAGTCCTAGCTAGGGGAAGCCCAATGGGGAAGTCCACTGGGTAGTCCAATGGGGTTATTCCAGCACATCAACGTCATGGCATTGTACTGTCCACTGGGCGAGTCCAGTGGCTCTGCCCGCTGATACAGGTCGCTGTTATAGTCCACTCCGGCAGTCCACCATTGCAGTCCGATCCCAAGACTCTAATGTGTACCATGTGTGTTGTGCAGAATTGTTTTTGAATGAGTACTCATTTTCCTCTGCCTTTGGCATGTCCGCAAGGCATGGGTGAAGCAATCATGCAAGAAAACGAAGGATCCGGTGACCGTTGTAAACTTGTTGAAGGATATGAGAGACCTCATGTACTGTAGAGGGGGACCACGTAACGAGAAAAGAGCGCTTCGCTGGGTTGCAAGGAGAATCCGTCGTATGAGGTCAAAATACCCGAAAGGACATGAATTTCTTGACTATATCGAACAGTGCTGGAAGCCCAAAATAGCAATGTGGTGTACAGCAGCCCGCCATGTCCCTCATGCGAGCCAAGACATAAATGCAAGCATTGAGGCATACCATGGAAATCTGAAGGCAAGACTTGACATGGGGAAAGGCAAGATAAGTGGTCGTAGAGTGGACTGGCTTATATGGGAACTCACTGGCCGTGTGCTAATACACTACTGGTAGGCAATCCATTTGAAGACCCACGGGTTCATAAGAAATGACAAACACGAAAAGTACATATCCAGTTCTATACTTGCGGCACGAGACATTCCTGCTGAGAGTGTTACTCTTCCCTTGGGTCCTGGTGAACCAGCCTACGTTCTCAGCAGCAACCACCCCGGCACAACATACATTGTTTACAATCTTGATTGCGATTGGGGTTGTTGCACGTGCCCATGGGCAATGAAGGGAAACTTATGCAAGCATCAGGTCCGTGTCCTGAAGATGCTTCACCCTGACCTACAGGATGGCCTCCTTGTGCGCGCTTGTGGCACGGCGCTGGGAACCATTCATGGAGGATTACCTAACTTGCTGTTGGGCAATGGTGCCGGCGGCAACGACGAATCCAATCAGTTCATGGAAAGACATCCTCCGGACGACTTCCCCTACGACGAGGCACCTCTGGAGGTCTCAGCCTCAATGGAACAAGAATTCGCGGACATACTTCGCATTGTAGGTGATGACAAATACCTGGAGGCACATGCCCGATCTGCTCTTCATATGTGCAGAGGGCAGCTCATTGATATCATGGCGAAAAGTGCGGCTGGAATGTTCCATCCTGCGGCAGCGAAGGCTTTCCATCCTCTGAACGACAACAACAACATGTCTCTGAAAATGAGACGAGATTTCGTGGAGGCCTGGAAAACCCGGCCTAGGGTTTTGTGGAGAACCAGCAAGAGGGTGTCTGCACCTGCACCTGCAGCACATATATATTCGAAAATTTGCAAGGTTTCAAGTCGTGTAGATGTCACGAAGAAGACAATATAAGTCTGCAATGCCTCGAAAAGAGACAAGGTTTCACGTCGTGTAGGTATCACGAAGAAGACAATATAAGTCTGCAATTCCTCAAAAAGAGACAAGATTTCACGTCATGTAGGTGTCACGAAGAAGACAATATAAGTCTGCAATGCCTCGAAAAGAGACAAGGTTTCACGTCGTGTAGGTATCACGAAGAAGACAATATAAGTCTGCAATTCCTCAAAAAGAGACAAGATTTCACGTCATGTAGGTGTCACGAAGAAGACAATATAAGTCTGCAATTCCTCTGGTAGCATTGTTCCTTTCTAAAATACAAATCCGCAATGGACTAATGCACAGTCTCCCAACGGACTCCTCCAGTCTCCCAACTGACTCCCACACAGTCTCCCAAGCATAGTCTCCCAACGGATTCACGCACAGTCTCCCAACAGAGTCACAGTCAACAGATTGCGAGCGCCAGTAAGCCAGTCTGCTGGTCAGTCTGCTGCCCACTCCAAAAGTCTGCTCACCACACTTCCACCTCATCCCTGCAACTCTTCCAGCAGACTGCTGGACAGACTAAGTCTCAAGCAGACTTATCCACAACAGCAGACTCAAAATGGACAGGCTCCAGTGGACTACCTCCCTAACGACTCATGCCAATCCAGCGTCCCATCAGACTCATGGACATGGTGCCTACCAGAATAGGTACCAGACCCACCAGTCCTAGCCTCGGCAGCGTACTGCTCGCACATTCAAGCTCAGCAGACTCGGGTGCAAAGTGCATGGAAAATTGACACCATTGTGTCCATTGAGTTTAGTGACAACATTACAAAACATGCCAGCACACACAGTACACAAAAGTGCTCATCACCACTGGAATAGTAAGCGAAAAGACTCGCATTTTTTATTTCGGTACATAGACTTCACAGGAGAAGTACATCATACTCATGAGAGCAGTTTCTCTACATTGTCCAACCCCCGCACGATATACTGGGCACACTGCATTCGCTGCCCAAGTGCAAACTTGAAAGTAAACCAGTCCTTCGTGAAAAGTGTTCATCTCTCTGGCTTTGCAGTCTTGGAGACATTTGCTCTGACTTTTATCCACTCATAAAACACTTGAATGAATGACATGACGTAAAAGCCACATTCTCAGCTGAATGGTTGATGGGGCACATGAGGCGCGTGGAACTGAAATGCTTGGACAATCTTATGCCACTCTGGTGAGTCCATCGAGTACCCTAAGCACTCAGCATGAATCTTCCGAATCCACCCTAGAACAAAGGGACATTTTATGCGAGTCCCTGATAGAGTTCAGGTGAGTGTAACAGCCTTGCGGAGGTCGATGATACAAACACTCCAGTGCCCCCTGCAATGGTATCAAACAACATGGCGTCATTGCACAATCATGATAGGCAGACTCAGTAGACTAACACTCAGCAGACTCAGCACTCAGCAGACTCAATCTTCAAACCCAGTCCACTGCACAAATACAGAGGTCAACTTAATCGCTCAAGACGACACTGCGAAACCAGACTATGACTCAGGAGACAGTCTCAGCAGACTCAGAAGAGTTCCTACTCGTCCCCAATTGGCACCAAAATGAAATCGCACTCTTTCAAGTCCTTGCCCAGTCGTTCAGTGCTGAGGCAACCTTTCAAGACTTGGTGAACGCAGCCTCAACCGACTTCTCATAGAATCGACACCACAGCTCCAGGAGTCTATCTGTGCACTCCGACTCAACCTTCTGGAGCGCCTTTATGTCATCCGGCGACAGTCCGCATTCAAACCGCGGGTCCCCTTAAAAAAACATCAGCATGGAATTACCCGCCTTCACGTGCAGAGCATGTGCTTTGCCAAACCGAGCACCCATCCTGCACAGAGCAGACCATCCTTCGGGAAGCCTCATGTACTGAACAGACTGACGTCAACATGGTACCAAACACTCTACAGGCTGAATAATTCATCAGACTGACAAGACTAACCACAACAGACAATGATGAAACCAGCAGCAGACTGACCAGCGTGCAGACTGACCACAACAGAGCGCAATGCACTTAACGACAAAGACAGACGAGGAGACTGAGCACAGTACTCACCTGTGCTGCTCCAGGATACGACCCACATCTTTGTCTATGTCCAAGGCCAGCTTGCGGTTCTTGTTCATAAAGACGCCAGACTTTTTCTTCGCCGGTCTCTTGGTACTTAGACCCTCCTCGACCTCCTCAGCATGGTCCACGACAGTCCGCTTCTTGGCTTTGCCTCTCCCCTGGGAAGCAGGGACAACTGTAGGCGGGCTGGATAGAGTAGACAAACGCAGCGCTGCAGCCCTACTTCGCAACAGAGGCTGGTCAGCAGGTTTGTTTACACTTGCTGGACCTGTCTTTGCAGCTTCGTGGGTCGCATGCGTAGAATTGACCCGCGCATCGGGGGGCATGCTCACCCCCACACCTTTCTTGGTTGTCGATCCCACGTTTGCAGCATGGGCGAAAGATGTCATGTCCTCAGAAGTAGACAGTCTGCCGACGGAGGGACGAACATCATGTGAGGATACCAAGCAAAATGACGAATTAGCCCAATTTTAGAATGTGCTAAAACATAAACAACAGTGCTGAAAGAGGAAATGGCACAACCTGCCCAAGGGGTGGGGGAGCAGACTCCATGTAATCTAGCGCTATACTAGACGGTGTCTGCGCCGCATGTGGTTCATTGTCAGTGTGTCTGCCAGCATGTTCAGTCTGTTGCTCAATGTGGGCAGTCTGCTTGGCCGCCGGTTCTTCGTCAGTCCTTTCGTCTGTGAACTGTGCAGTCTGCTGGCAACTCTACGGTTCAGTCTCTTCCTCAATGTGGGCAATGTGCTCGGTGGTAGGTTGGTCGTCAGTCCTTCCCTCTGTGAAGTGTGCAGTGTGCTGGTCAGGCCGTGCAGTCAGAGTTGAGCTGTGCAGTCTGCCGCTCCGAGCCATCTTGGTCAGTCCTTCCATCTGTGACATGTGCAGTCTGCTGGTTAGTCTGCGGTTCAGTCTGCTCATCAATGAAGACAGTATGCTGCCCCGCCACAAGTTGCTCGGCAGTCCTTCCATGTGTCCACTGTTCAGTGTGCTGGTCAGTCTGGTGGACAGCCGGCTGGGTGTTCGGATCTCCAAGGACTTGGGAAACATCAAGAACATGTATGGAAGACCCACTGGCAATTGCTTTCTCAGACTCTTCTGTAAGATCTGTGATACGGTTTTGCTTTTCCAGATTGAGTTCGGTCATCACGTAAGGCTCATCTATGGCTTTCGCCACTGAGCGCATGAAAACGGGACTAAGCTGGAAGGTCATAGAAGGCAGGCCACGGGGAGCTGGATAAGAATGTTTTATCGGTGACCTGATGACGTTGTCAGTGAATGTGCCTGGGGGAAAAGTGGACTCGGTCAAAATACTCATACTGGCAGATCCAAAACAGTGTTGTTGGGAACTCAGCATAAATTCGTCACAGGGTCCCGGTGAGGCCAGTGCATCCGAGTCTGTTGCACAATCCAGGGAACAGACTGGCTGTTAGTCTCCTGGATAGTCTGCTCGGCCATCTGCTGAGTGGGTTCACCAATGTGCTGCACAGTCTGCTGATGGGCAATCTGCTAGCTGGATTCGTCGGTCTGCTGCACGGTCTGCTTAGGGGTAATCTGTTGGCTGGATTCGTCGGTCTGCTGCACAGTCTGCTGAGGCACAATCTGCTGGCTGGATTCGTCAGTCTGCTGCACGGTCTACTGTACAGTCTGCTAAGGGGCAGTCTGGTGGCCATGTTCGTTGGTCGGCTGAGGGGCAGTCTGTTGGCCGGTCTGTTCTCCGGTCTGCTGCAAAGTCTGCAAAGTTCGCTGCCCGCTCAGTACTGTTTGCACATACTGAGTATGTGTGTGCGGGGCAGTCTGCTGCTGGGAGTGATCCGGCCTATTACCCGGGACGGTCTGGTGCACATGCTCGATCTCCAGCACTTGGGCAGTCTGCCCACATGTGTCGTGGGGAATATGTTGTTGGATATTCTTGTGGCCAGTCTGTTGGACAGTCTCCCGAACTCCTTGTAAAGCCAGGACAAGGTCCCTTGCACCTCTGGCAAAAGAGTCGAAAGCCAGCCTGCACTTGCTTGTCTCCTAGATCAACTCGCCCGTGCAACACAATGTTTATGCAAATGTGAACTTCTAAAAAAGTTGGCAAAAGAAATTGAGCTGAAACACGAAAGTTGCCCATAACATTTTACCTTCCAAGATATTTCCGACGAGGACAATGTCCTTGATTTTCCGGCACAGGCATGCTCCATCGAGATGAGCAATGGCGCCGATGCGGTCTTCAATTGGGATCCCACACCACAGGACTTTGAAGACATTGGGATTCTGCAAAACAATGTCGAATACTGCTCGCTCCATCACCAATGCAAACCAGTGCAATGCGTCATCCACCACAAACTTCTGTGAATGGTCTGTTCCATGGAGTAAGTCCATCCTCAAACTATGCAGATCCTTCATCAACTTGTTGTATGAGCGGGAATTGCCAAATTGCATCCATCTGTGTTGTAGGAAGGAAGCTGTCGTGCGCTCAAAGTCCTCCTCAGTCAATCCGAACAAGTGCTTTCTTCGCACCCCAAAGGTTGGAAGTGCCATAGGCATATGTCTGAGGTCTTCAGGCCGTGGGTCATCCATGAGAATCAGCTGCACAAGTAGAGGCGGCGCATTTTGGTCGCTTGTGGCTTCAATGGCAACAGCAGAGGTGGCTTCTAGAACATGGTTGGCTTCCTCAATAGAAAACTCCATGGAATAATGAAAGGGTACAAATGACCACCGGCGGTCCGCAACAATCCGGTGGAGCTCATTATGCCAATTCAAATGGGGATTAATTTCTCCTACCCTAAGCCGGGGAAGTGTGAGGTCTTCAGCTCCGGGTCGAATTACCGGTGATGGCGATCGCCAAACTGCAAAAAGCGTCGTGCTATGTGAGAGAAATGCAGTTTGCTGGTCCGTAGTCTGTTGGATGACAGGACTTCCCATTGGCATGGGCTGCATGATAGGCTCCTGGAGAGGAGTCTGCAGGATGACAGGCTGCTCGTTGGGAGTTTGCTCCGTTGGAGTCTACTGGATGACAGGCTGCTGAACGGGAGTCTGCTGGATGACGACATGTTGAATGGGAGTCTGCTGGATGGCAGACTCGGCTGTCCCAGACGCATTCCCCCCCGACGCGTCTTGAATATGTAATGCCGCTATAGCAGCAGATGACCCAGGATACTTCAATAATATGTACTCTCGCACGCGGTCCACTTCCGCACGCACTGCAGTCGCTTGTAAAGGAGCATCATTGTTAGGTATCCGCCAAGCCTGAATGGCCCTACGAATAGAAACACGTTCATCCTGGTACACAGCAGAGAACTTGGACGTTATGAACATGGACGTGGACTCTATATTCACCTCATGCAGCGGACTGGACTTACAGACCAGCAGACTGTAACATGCGTACATAGGGTGGAGGCAACTAGTAGACTATACCAGTGGACTGGACCAGCGGACTGACAAACGGACTCAGTAAGTAATGCAGCGATATAAAACAGACTAACTGACGAGCGGACTGAGCCAGCGGACTGAGGAGAGAACGCACTGACTGACCAGATTGAATAGGCAATATGACCCCGATGATGGACTCAAACAGCACAGAGAACAGACTGGGCGGTCAGACTGACCATTACCTCCTCTACTTCATCATCGTCATCTTCATCTTCAAAGTTGTTCAACCAGTTCTGTTCCGCCTGTCGGATGAATGTGCGTAGCAGACCTGACTTGGGCAACTCTGTAGAAATAACGGAAGAAGTCTGGATCCCCAATTGGTGGGCACTCTGGTGGGAAAAGCCCAAAGTCAACGAGGCGCAATGTGCCAGGGCAGACTGGCCCTTCAGTGCTCTGTTGAGTTTTTGGTTTTGACCCTAAACCGATGGCATGGGTCGCGATATTTGTGTGAGTCTGCTGCCGAGTCTGGTCAGGCAAGTCAATGTCCACTGGACTTGTCACCCCTTCCAGGCCCTGAGTAGATTCACTTTCAGTATCAGTACTGATGGTGTGGGTCTGCCGCCCAGGACGGGGTTCAGTCTGTTGCGTGGATTTTGCCCTTGCCTCGCGAGCAGACCTTGCAACCTTCTCCTTTTTTTGCCTTTTTTTTTTTTGGCCCCATCACTCAGTTTACGTTTTCTGGGAGCGTCCGGCGTTCCCTGCACTTGCAAATCCTCCATTGATAGGCCACCAGAATGGACGCCATACCGTGCGCGCACTTCGTCTAATTCCAAAGTGCGGGGGTCAAGCACTGATCCGCGCAAGCACATTGTGGCCTCTTTGACAATCGACATTTCTTTCAGTATCGGCCAAGGCTTGAAATCCCGTGGAATCATTGCAACAGTCTCCTTGCAACCCGTGTCAACACAATGCCGATTTAGTTGGATTTTGTCCTTGATAACCTCTTCACAGAAGGGACAGAAGAGCTTGTCCTTCTGTCAATTCGAGTTTTTGGGCTTTTGGGCGCGGAGGTCTACAAATGCTTCCACTATTTTATGATCAAATTCGTCTGGTGAGTACCAGTACCTTCGCTCATTCTTCAGTCTGGTTTGGTGCACAAAATCCACCCAGTCCACTCCACCTTTTTCACAAGCATCATCCATCGCTGCAGAATGAAACGAAGGTGCAAGGATAATGAGCGACAGATAGAAGTCCTATGAAAAAACTCACCCTAAGCAAGAAGAGGACACAGAATGGAATGGAAACACCGCAACAAGTGAGAACCTCACCGAGCCGATGAACTTCGAGTTGTTACGAAGGCGAACGTGTTTGCGACGCTTCGCGGCTCACCGCGACTCTCCACACCTGGGGAAGAACGGTCGTCTTTCGTTACGGTGATGGAAACGCAAAGAGAAAACAAAATAGTGCAAAACAGTGCGAAGAAACAGGCGCGAAGAGAATGGAGTCGATTGCACAGGGAACATGAAAAGAAAGTAGAAGTAGAAGGGGGAAAGCGGGCATGGCACTGCCAACGTGGCGCGATTTCACAGGCGCCAACTATCCGCCGTCATCGCATTGAATACGTCCACCGAACGAACGCATCATACTAAATTCATCCACGGTCCTCGCAAGTGCAGCAGACTCATTTCCCATCGGGCCGAGAGTCCACCGGACCGCCAGTCCAGCGGACTATTCGCTTTGCTGAGGCGAAGCGGCTTCATATTGGAGGCACTTCCCTGCCAGCGGAATGAAGACAAAAGAGAGTAAGGGGAGAACAGGAAAGTCGAACACACCCATTGCGAACAGACTCGCGGCACAACAGACTGATGCATGCACAGTCCAACAGACTGATATCCATAGAGGAGAACTGTCCAGCAGACGGACGTTTCGTCAGACTGGCGGGAGAACAAGCCAAAAGACTGACCGGAGGGAAAATAAGAAGTCAAATAAACTTAGTGCAACAGACTTCCGATACAACAGACTGACAAATTCACAAGTGCGACAGACTGCTATCCCAACAGACGGACTTCCAGCAGACCGCCTCCAAACTGACTGTTATGCACGCGATAAGGGGAATATCCGGAGCACTGACGGGCCAGCGGACCTACTGTGAACAGACTCGCGACACAACGGACCTCAAACATTCATGCGCATTTGCAGATGTAATTGTCTCAGCCTGGTCCGTCTCCTGGCAAATGCGACAATGTATCGATTCTGTACCTACTCCCGTCGTGGCTCATACATCTGCATTCAGTAGGTACGTGTGGATGTTTGAGGACCTTACGACTGGATGGTGTTCCGTGACGACTTGAATTGCTTTTTTGTGCTGTCATCCCTTATATAATACCATGTGGATCCATCACAAAGCTGGGTTTCTTCAGATTCTCCACCCTTTTCCACAACTTATGCACGACGGATGCAAGCTGCTATACTTGGTCACATAAACAGTTCCATCGTCCGATACGAAATCTGCAATACACGCCCCCATGTGCATACGCTTCCACCATTTTCGCGCCCATGTTACCCATGGGTTCCTTTAACAAACTAAACTTGTGAAGGCTCTCATGAGGGATGCAGTACGAAGGGGCTAAACGTATCATGATGGATCACAAGCAGAGGACGTTATCGACGACAGATGTCCGCATTTTCCATATTTATGACATAGAACCAAACCATAAAACGAAGGTTCCCGAAAGTACAACAAGAAGGCAAAAATAGTGGAAGCATATGCACGATGGTGGCTGTAGTGCCGAGACAGTCCTCTCATGTTCAAGCACACGTTTCATCATCATCATGAACATCGCTCGCAAAAGAGGAACAGTCGCGTGCATGGAAACGCCTACCGCAACATCGGACAACAAACAGCCGTTAAAAGAGAGCGACCGAGATTTGGTGGGAAGATCATTGCCATTTTCGCAGCCCTAAAAATGGAGGGCTCGGATGGGTTATGGGAATGGCGATCCTGCGCCGTCGGCGGACTGGATGGCAGGGGACTGGCCAGCAGACTAGCGGGCAGACTGGCGGACTGGAGACTGGAGGGCAGCGGACTCATGGGCGGGGGACTGGCCGCGCGGCGGACGGGGGCGCGGGCGCAGTTGCTGCAGCCGCGCCCGCGGCTGGGCAACCGCGCGCAGCGGCGGGCGGGGTGCTGGGGAGCCGGGCGTCCGTGCGCGGGGCCCACCGCCCACATCGCACGTGCCCATTGAAGACCCTATTATCTTAAAATGAGAGGCCATTTTTTTCCTCCCATAAAACACAAAACTAAACATAGTGACATATAATCTTCATTACTGTTTACAAGCTTTGTGAGCCAAGTTACTTGGTAATTTTATTTGTATTTCCAAGAGCCTTGCAAACATTGATACTTCTTATCTATTGACATGTAGCATTAGGCAGGGTCTTTTTGGGCCAGGGTTCAAATATGCCACTTAGTGTAGATTGACTGAAATGCAATATAAGCCAATTTAAGGTTTTCTACTTATGAATGTTGGTTTAAATTTTTTTGGTGGTGTTTGGCATAATTCCTGCCTAGTCTCCAATGATGCCTAAACCCTCCAATTTGCTACGTCAATTCTGGGTTATTCGCCTCATGAAGTCTACTATGTTTTAGGTTCATTCGCCCAACACCCATTCAAAATCTCATATTATCGCCAGCCATTTCCACTACGCATTTTGTACAAGCGCCAGACATGCTCCTCTAAGGTTCTAATGGATGCCACTTGTGCTACAATGTAAATACCTTAAAATAAACGCTGCTGGAGAGTGGTCTCCCACACCGTAGATGGGAATTATGCTGTCGGAGCTTCCAATATAATTCCTGCAGACTGGGCACATGTTGTTGTGCTGGTCTGGTAAACCGGTACGACCATGGAGCCATTCGTGGATACAGGGCCAGCAAAAGATGTGGCCACACTTGGTAAGGATAGGGCCGTTTGGAGCTTCGAGGCAGATGTTGCAGTCGAAATAGGCACTGGCCCTGGCTGTATTGCTGCTCATGGCTGAGGCTGCATGCAAGTGGTCATCAGGTTGTCAGAAATGAGGCTGTCAGCAATGGAATTCTAGTAGATGTCATTCGAAAATACCAACAGTGGTGGGTAAGCATAAGAGATGAGAGGAAAGACAACCTCGTGAGACTGCAGTTTAAAGAAGCCCTTACTGAACAGGAAAATCCTTGAAATCGTATCTAGAGTAAAGAAACAAGGGAACCTTAAGAAGGAATGGATTAAAAAAACAGAAAGAGGAAAAACTATGTAGCTTCGGGTACCTGAAGTCTTGGAGCAGCCTTTGTGCAGACTCTTAGCGTGACATACCCACATAATCCTCAGACTCTCATTTGCATTCCATAACGAGAGGCTGCGTATAATAGAGTAGTGAGCATATGCTCTTTATAAGGAGTGTCATCAAACATCTCCGGAGGGGAGGATCGTTCTCAACGAGGAAATGTATGTAAGTAAAGGAATGTCATCATCAAACATCTCGGGAGTCGGGAGGGGAGGATCGATCTTAGCGAGGCAAGTAAATAAGGAAAATTTTCTGACAATCAAATTTCTTACGAAAATAAAAAACAAAACAAATCTGATAATCCTAATGTCAAATTATAATCCTAGACAGATGACAAAATCAATAGGAAATTTTCTTTTTCAGGGAAAAAAAAATAAAAAATAAAAATAAAAATTGACATTATTACCTATAACACAATTTCCAACAAAAAAATGTCAAATAACCATTGGTGTCTTGCTACTTGTACAAGGGAATTATGGGGGTAAAATCGTAAAATCCACAAATTTCGCCAAAAAGCCCCAGTATTGAATATCAGGAGCCTGATATTGCTAACGTGGACCTGTTAAGACGTGGCACCTGGTATGTAGCCACTTTTCTAACCCTGCCACCTCGTTATTCTCGCCACATGGAGGATAGAATTGACACGTGGACCCGCCTGCGATCAAGCCCCCTGAATCTGGCGAAAGTACATACCGGATGCGTGCATTTAGTTCTTGCATTATTCTTATTGTTTTCCCCTATTACTTATTATTAATAATTTTGTCATATGCACACGTGCTTGAAACTTGAAACCCTAAACTATACTGGACTCACAAACTGGAAACCCTAAGAAGTGTCGAGAGTGCAGGAGCGTGGAGCCTATCGCAAGCAAGGGCTGCATCTCCGCACCAATCTCTCCAAGCGAGCTTCCCAGACGTGTAGCCATGGTAAGCGTTAGACCTGCCATGCTGTGCATGCTTTTTTACGTTTTCTTCGTGCTCCCTTTCCTTTTGAAAACGAATTGTTGTTGTGGTGCCCTTGGTATATCACTTTGCAAGGACCCTACCTCTCTTGAACCCCCGTTCCCATCACAGAGCGCATTCCATCGTTGTTTTACTCCTAAGTTGTCAAGGAGGACACCCCGATGCGGTCTCAATATAACTAGGGTTCAGGTCGAGCTAGCCTGACAATCGGGAGTGTTGTTGAGGTCTAGAAGCTTTCTTGTATGCAGGCGATGCTTTCCCCTTATAGTTTCGTATGTGCATTATGGTGTGGATTTGAGAACGAAACTCTCTTGGAATTCCTGGTTTCCGGATTTGTCAATTAGGGCGCCAGGTTTTACTTTTTGCCCTTTTGCGTTTGGCAGACGAAGCGAACGAAGAAGGCTGGAATGGTTGGAAAATACGGTACGGTCATGAATCTCTCTTCTTGCTTTTCTCTTGTACCCCACAGAAGGCGATCGATGGTTTGCTTAGTAAATCCAGGGAAAAGAGGCTTCATAGGAAGGCTTTCTGTTATTACAATTCCGTTGGCGATGATTTGTTGGCCCGGGTGGGTGAATGTTTCTCAGGGTAAAATGTTTTATATGCTGACTTCTCTGAGGGATGTAGAAGGATGCTTTATCGGAGTTTGTCACAGGAAACTGAGGACAAGGCTGCCATGTTGGGATGATTTGTTTGGGGAGCAGGCACAAAATACGGTGCCGAAATAAGGTAGCAGATCAAGAAGATGAAAGTTAAGCCAACTCTCTAAGTACTTCTGCGAATTTTGCAGGAAGGTATGCTAGATTTCTACCACCTAACCTTCCTGCCAGTCTTGTCTCCATATCTTTATCTCTGGCACTACATCTGTAATTCCTGAGGGGTTGACCCACTCTATGGGTAGTGAGGGTTCTTACAGGATTAAAGCAGGTAGTACAATCATAGAATGTAGCTCTGCCCAGTGTTTGAAGATTAAGAGTTTCAAGTTCTCTGAGAGGAGCTAGATATAGTTTGGTTTCTGCAGTCTAATGCAAGGTGATAGTGCTTGATTTGGCCCCACAATCGTGTACTGTGAGCGCAGCTTACTCTCAAGAAGCGTGCTTGATGGTGAAGTCGAGAATCCTTCTTGGACATATGCTGTGTGAGAACCTAACCTGACTAAGCCAGCTAATCATGCACGGTATGGATAGCTCCCAGCAACCTTTTGCTAATCCTGTGATTGAGGGCTCAGGGCACTGAGTTGAGCACAAGGGTTTCATTATCTAGTCAAAAATGGGCGTGGCCTGAAGGGTGTGTTCCATCTGTGCCTTGTCTGCAGTTAGCTGTAAATAGAAAGGGAGTTGTTACAAAGACTCTGACAAGTTGAAAGCAGGTGGGGCCAACCTCTGAAGTACGTAGAAATGTTTCAGCTTACTTTGTGGTACTCCCTTTTTTCCCATGGGAGTTAATTTAGAGTTCAACCTTTTCGCTGTCCCAATGTGCTATGGATGTTTCTGGGCAGCTTTACACTGAACAATATTGAGATGAGATATGTGAATACAATTGAGTTATACAACTGGTATGGGTCTGATATTTCATATCATTTTTGGTTGGGATGTTCCTCTTTCTTTGTGTGTTCAGCACTGCAAGTGCACCCACAATGTGCAGTACAATACGGCAAATGAGAAGGGTTTTGCAGCAACAGGGAGCGCAGTTGCAGACATTGCATTCGCCTCCTTCCACACGCCTGGGCTCTTTCCCGGTTGACCTAATCACCTCAGATGTGAGGTTGAGGCAACCAATATCATTGTCGTCAGCACCCGAGGACTGGCTGTTTTTGCAAGACCGGCAGCCATGCTTGCTATATTCTTTTGGATTGGCACCATCAAAAGCATGGAATTACGCTGCAGTGAGGGGTTATTACATGCGGAACATCTCACAGCTCATTGCACCTGCAAATGGCAAAAGGGCCTTCCTTGTGGATACCCTAGCTCTGGTACTTTTTCGTCCTTACTGTTCCTGCCTTATTGCACAAAACTGTGGTTTCTAGAGGGTGGAGAAGCTTAGCATGAGTTGAAGGTGGACATGCGGGGGACTGACCAGAACCTTCTATTGACAGGTTCGACGGCTAGAAGCTCAGGGCTTGACACCGAAGCAGGCAGAAGCCATCACTGCAGTCATAACTGAGGTTCTTAATGATAGTCTGGAGAATGTGGCTCAGTCTTTTACTTCCAAGACAGAGATGCAGAGGGTATGTTGCTTATCCTTGAGTACATAATTTTTGTTGAGAGTGTGTGTGGGTTATTTGAGATTGTCTCACAATAGCTGAAATAGCAGAAATGTCAATCCTACTCTCAAGGAGGTGGTGACTGGTGTTTCTGGTGCGGTCTTGAATTTCAGGTCAAAATTGATTTATGATGTTCGCATTATATTGAATGGAGGTTTTTGATGTGACTGGCCGGAGTTTTTTTGCCTGCAGATCAATTTAGAATGCAACCCCATCGTCTTTTTTGCTGGACTTGGGCCTAGATATCTAGGATGGTGATGTGGGAGAAGAAGCATAAGTTGGCATGGCACGCAAGAAGTTTCACTCGAAAACTGTTTTACGAAAGATGACCTTCTTTGGGACAAACTAAAATCAATTGTGTGCTACTCATTAAAAACTGTATTTCGTGGACTGCTTATCTTTCCAAATTGCCTAACGTATTTGTTTATTTGGGCCACGCTTCATCCTTCAGCTGGGGATCTTATGCTTGCTCCACTGTTTGCTTGAATCAGAGCGAGATGATGGCAGAAGCTGCTCTCTCCAAGTTCAAAGGGGAAATGCAAAGCTCCCAGGTAGCCCCCGTTGTGTCCATGGTTCCACTGGCAATTTGATTTTGTAGCTGTACTTTCATGGGTCTTCATGACTGGTGGTGGATAACATTTTATATTCTGTTTTTTCTGGTCTCAGTATTTTATATTTTCCTTGCTTTCTCTATTTGGTGATTCTCTCATTCCATTGGTGGTTGTGGGGAGCGCCTATGGTTGCAACAAGGCACTAAACATGTGCTCACTACAAGCTTAGTTGTCCATGTTTAGTCAGTTCTGGACTAGTGACTTTGCACATTGGATGCAACCTCAAAGACATCAAGAATGCTCATTAAACTGAGGTGGTGTTGTGGGCTTGTCATGCAGGAGCATCATTTTGCCACCTTGCAGCGGGAGACAGAGAGGCTTCGAACTGATATTGACAAGATGCGGAGTGAACTTAGGTGTGGTTAGCTAGGTAACCTGATAGAGGAGGCTTGCCTGAGGGGTGGTTTGTCAGAATTCTTTCACTGCCCTTGATTTTCGATGTAAGTGTTGGTAGCAGCAGAGCTGATTGCCTGGTTATTGATGGCCTTTCGCCTTGGTGCAGGTATGAGATTGACAAAGTAACGGCAGGGCAACGGTTAGACTTGAATTTGGAAAGAGGGTAGGTGTCTAACTCTGATGACTGCTGCTGTCTTGTCTGCAAATTTGACTGTGATTGTTTGAATTGCCTCTGTATGGGCTGGCTTGATGACTTCAAGGGAGTATATTCCACTGGTGCACCTGTAGAAAACGAGAGAGATTACTTCTGCTGTTGTGAAGCAGGCATGATTAAAGAGCCGCCTTCTCCTAGTCCTTCTCAACTGAGGTGGGCCCTATCTGCGGGTGCACCTGCAATAGCATGAGGATCACCGTGCATGTTGCCAGATAACCTGATTGTTGTATAGTTCATCTAGCTCACCCCTGTTCTGTCAGCTGCAGGGTCACTGAAACTATGTGAGATCTCTCTGAGTTGAGCTGGCGATGCACAGTAGTGCTCAAAGTTGGCGTTGGTAGTTTTGCCTAGCTATTACCTGGAGTGGTTCCGTACCACTTTTCATTGCTTAACCATTTGAGAGCAATGCTTTTCCAATGCAGGCGCATCAGGGAGGAGTTAGCAACTCAGAGTACAGAGACATCAAATTTAACCAACAAGCTGGATAGGGTAAATTTATATTCTGTGGATATATGGTATTTTCTTCTTGACAGACCTTCAACCTAGGGAAGTTACATGCTGAGGGGTCTGGTTTGCCGACCCAATAGGAAGCCTAATTTGTACTCTTCATGTCAGCCTATGTGGCTTCAGTGGAGTGTGCATGTGATCCACAGATTTGAAAAATCAGAGAGATGGGAAGGGAGTTGTCAGTTTCCTCTTGCTGGTACAGTATGCCTTTTTAAAGCATTTGTAGATGCTAGTATTTCTAAGGATGCAATTTAACTTTCTTCTACCAGTATGTCATGCACACTTGTTGTGCTGGACTTATGATGTCCTTCCTTGGGGTTGGATGAGCAGGAGATTCACACGTTGAAAACACAACTTGAGGCTGCCAAGTATGATGTGATCAAGTACTGCATTGGTAAGACTTCTCACTTAAGTTGTACTAAGGGTTACTTCAGCAATTCCTTCATTTCTGAACAAGATAATATCGGCCTAATAGAACATGGGTTAGGAGACATAGTCTCAATTTCGGGAGGTATAGCCCTTTTCGGATGAGTTTGATCAGGTCAATCAGTGACAAGTGATCTGTTTATTTACTTTTGTGTGCTCAACAAATGGGAGGGGTTGTATGTGATTGTTATGGATCACCTGCCTCTCATCTGGAGAGAAACACTTTCTGTAGGATAGTAATCAATAAGCGTCTATACTGATTTTTGTGGGAGAGCAGTTTTGCAATCATGGTGTGCTCTTCCTTTCTCTACTCGTCTTCAAAGAGTCTAGGAGGAAGGCATTGCCTCCATTGCGGAATCCCTGCATCTCACATGAATGTATGGAAAGATGTGTTAACTTTTTGTTTTGTATATGGAATGGCTGGAATGCAGGTACCATTGTTTCTGTTACGGCCGTTGGCCTTGGTCTGCTTCGCATTCTCATGTGAGTCGAACACAGAAGTACAATTACAGATTGTCAGACTCCATGTGTTATTTTGGTTGGATAAACCCGTAGAGGTAATTTCTAGAGATTCTGACAACCTTCCCAGTGTTTCAGTTCACGTCTACCCAATCCTTTCGGTAGAGACTCAAATGGG
Source organism: Takakia lepidozioides (assembly GCA_030704615.1). Lineage (NCBI taxonomy): Eukaryota > Viridiplantae > Streptophyta > Takakiopsida > Takakiales > Takakiaceae > Takakia > Takakia lepidozioides. Next base: position 78,124,766 of record CM060731.1, read on the forward strand.
TCAGGGTTGAGTACCTGCCTCCTGAAGCAGGCACATTCATGTGATTTTTTCATGCAAACAGATATTTTCTGCTGTTCAGCTCAGCCATTCTTTTGGTGGCGGTGACCCAATTTATCATTAAAGTGAATGATTTTGTGATCTTATCTCGTGGATCACTGTGAAAGCAGTTGCATTGAATGAGTGGTACCAGGGAAAAACAGGGTGAGATTTGAAATATCAAGGTTTTTACTAAGATCTTTCAGAGGCCCTTTGATATTCTGATGGTTTCTGCAATTCTCAAGGTGGCCAGGTGGATGATATTGTAACATTACTGTAATTTCTGAAAAGGTCCTCCTGTTCATGAATTCAAACTCATGAATGTGACAGCCACAATCTCAGCCAGACCCAGTTCAATTGTATTTTGGACATGGGCATCGCAGCTTTGGGAGACTGGCATATCAATCAATACATGTGCTTCAGGGATTGAATTTTGAACCTGGCTGGAGATGAAATCTCTGTCTTCAATAGGTTTGGAGCACCTTCAATTTGATGCAGGTGCCACTCCCAGCGGGAAGTAATTTGTGAGCATTGTCTAGGAAATTGCGAAAAGAACTTGCCTGATCTTTCTTCTCATGCAAGCTTCTCCTGACCTTTTGCAACCGGATTTGAGCAACAAGCAAAATATCTGCACTGGAGTCAAGCCTCATCCGATCCTACTTATGGACAGTCTTTCTTCTGTCATACAATTGTTGGTGAAACAGTGATTCTCCCCCTCTCTCTCTGCTTCAAAGTGATAGCCAATACCTACTCTTCTGTGTCCCATGCCACCTACATTGTACTTGCCATCAACAAGTCACAGGGTTTCAGCAAGTGAAGCTTTCCTTGCCTCTTGCCACAGACATGAGAAGCAGACCAGAATGGTTGCAAGCCCAGGGTGTGATGTGCGAGAAGGTGGGGTTCTACACTCTTAAGTTACACTCCGTTTTTCATCCTCGAATGCGCTTTCCGTCCACATTCCACACAAGCCCACGAAGGCAGAGCAGAGCCGCGGCATTTGGCTATGGCGGCCGTCTCCTCCGCTGCCTGCTGCTTGGGGGAGCTTCCCTCCACGCGCCTTGCACTTCCCTGCGTGTTGCTGCGGACTTGCAAGTTTCTCCCCCTCTCCTGTGCACCCTTTTCGTCGCCCCCTATCGCTCGACGAAGCAGTTGCGGTGCGAAAGAAAGAAGTAGAGGAGTGTCCGCTTTCAATCCACAAGGCACTGCTGAGTTTCCTTTGGAAGATGAAGAAGGTGGGCGTTCCTAATATAATTCTGGAGGTAATGTGGGTTTTTGCATATATTGAATCAACAACTTCCCATACTTCGCCCATGACGAGTCCGTTGGAGCCGGAGCTTGAGCTGCTCTTTCTCTACGAGAAATTCCTTTGAAATGCTTTTTGGGGATGACCTCTGCTTCATGGCATCCTCAAGCCACTGGTGAATTCACGTATGAAGCTTACTACGTTTAGTGAGTATCTCCAGTTCGAAGTTGTAGTCAGGATATGCAGGTATGGTATTGTGGGTTGTCTACTCACCTGAATGTTGCCTATGGATTGAGTGCGTGTCCTTGTCGGATGTCCTCGCTTAGACATAACACTTATCACGGACGGCACAGAGCAATTTTGGGAACTTGATTTGGTTTGGGAAGTTGGCATGAGGCCTGGAAGAAGAATGTGATGTGAAGCTCCAGGGGTGCAGAATTAGGAAGGTGGAGATGATTCTTCAGTACTTCTTTTTTTCTGTTAGCGCTACTGTGGAATAGCTCAGGACTCTTTGGGCGTGCGGAAGGTGATGATAGAAACGAGACTCTCTGTGGGGATTGAGGATCGGCATGGGCTTGTGGTGGTCTGTAAACGCATGTACAACGAAAGTCTAAGATTATCTTTGTGGATAATACTCATAATGTCAGCAATGTAGATCATCCGATGCCTACAAATCAGAGGAAGAAAGGGTGTCTGTCTGTTGTGTGCAAGATTGAGTGAGGTCTAGCTAAGAATCTCACCCAGAAATCTTAAAGAGCGAATCAGTAAGGACTTATGATTTAAGGACTAATGATTTCCATTCTCGAAGAGTGTATTCATGGGATGAGGTTTCGGATTTGCAGTGAGTGCAGATGTGGTCCCAGCCCCATCTCCAACAGCAGGACGGATAGACATTGTGGTAACTAAAGATGTCATCAGTCGCCTGGATCTCTCCCCCGCCCATGCAGTTCTCAGGAAATACGTACATCAAATAGGTACCAGACTAGATATACCTCCGATTTGTCAAAGAATGATATCATAGTGCCCTGATCATGTACAATTAGTAGTACTTATAGGACAAAGATGCTCGGTGTGACATTAGGATGTATACTCAAGCACCACATTCCTTGACAAATATGATCTATATACACGAGGGAAGGTACCAAGTAATGTGAGTGCCTTTACACATACCAGAGGAACTGATGATGAGACTACCGCGGTAAGTAAATGTGACGTACTCTTGCACATGTACCTGTACTAACATACATACAGAGATTAAGTGAACATGGTGTGAATCTCTCATTGCAGGTCCCCTTTTAATTTGCAGGTGACAACACCACTGCACCAGCTGAACACCCTGCCGAGCTTCTTAAGCAAACTGTGGGTTTTGTGCTTGAATATGAGAGGGATGATCTATTGGACCCCCGAGAGCTTTCAGAGATGCCTGACATCAGGCTATGGTTTGTTCGCCTTGATGCTGCCTATCCATGGCTGCCAGTTGTCCTAGACTGGCGGGCAGGCGAGCTCTCACGATATGCAGCAATGCTTGTTCCACATCAGGTGGGTAAATCGAGTCTACCCTCCTTTGTCTAGCTAAGGGGTCTGTCTGTGAGGAGAAAGTGGGGGGAACATAACGTAGATTGTATACTAAAACTATTTTCTTGCATGACAGATGAGTAGGCGATTGGGGCTTGTTTATAACCCAGAGGCGCTGGAGTTATTTTCCATGAACAAATTATTTACAGTATATGCCTGGCTGAAGGCTCGTAATGTCTCCAAACCAGCAGTGAAAGTGAATGATATGTTGCGGATGCTGGGGTATACAATAGATGAGCAGCTCTATACTCTCATAGAAAACTCACCTCATCCTTAGCCCGAGTGAATAGTTCTTTATGTCATCCCAGGATCGTACCAAGCTCCTATCCATACTCAAAATGAGAGATTTGCTCATCTCCTGAGTGTGTGGTGCACAGACCTGTTCATACCCAGGATAGTGCTAATCGAAGGTAGTGTAACTCAGCAACTTCTGGCCTGGTAGCAAACGTAAAAGTAAATTATTAATAGAGGCTCTCACTAGGAAAAACTGTACACAGCAGGGGTCCTGCTTTTTGAGCTAACTAGGAAGATAGTCATTTGTGAGTGAGCATGATGAGAAACATGATGCATTCTTTCTGCAAGGCAGCAGAAGTTTATATTTGCTCATTTAGTTCAACCTTCACTTCAAATGCCCTCCACTTAATGTCGATGTGCTGGTGCTACGGTGGATGTGCTATTGGTGGAGTGTGACATTGGTATTTCTCTCAACGGTCGTCCTACCAGTTAATTCGACCTTTGTGTCAGAGATCAGCTTGACTAAAGCTTTGCCTTGCACACATATTCCATTTTCTGCAAGACCTATTCACATAATTGCCCATCTGAGAAACTTGAGCGACTATGTTTGCAAGGTACTCTTTGTTCACATGTATGGATGAATCAGAGTTCCAAACCAGTAAACATGCTTCAACAATGCACTACTTCACCACAGCTTAAAGAGCTGAAGCACTCGTGACAAAAAGATGAAAAATGCAATGACCGTTGATGATCTTGTGCTGTTGATTTTATGCACTAGTGCACAAATCAGAATTGGACAGAGATCAGATGGTGCCAATGCCAAGGCCCCATGACTGATGAACAAGCACACAGCAGCCCCAAAATCCAGCTTCTAGCTAGAAGATACGTCACAAGTTAACTAGTAATTGACACTGCCTCCTCCTATAGTCCTCTTGGGACTCTGGTGCACAGTCAATTCATGACAATCCTAAAATCTATTGTAGGACCAGCATCATTAGAGTCCAGGACCGCCTGCAATTTAGCTTATCTCCACGCAAATCAACAGAAATAGAGTGTGTGGTGGGAAACAACGTGTATATTCTTGTACAATCAGCCAATCAATCAATCGATCAGTGGCTGCCCACAAAGTGTTGCAATGGATCACCACATGGAACTGAAAGGCCATGGAATAGTTGAGCCGTGCATGGAGATCTCTACTAAGAGGCTGCAATAACAAAAGCCACAAACTAAATCTGAGCAGCACCTTCAGTAGGGGTGTATCAGGGTTTGTCATTTTCTTCTGGTAGTGGAAGGATTTCTATGTGTACAGGAAAGTAGAGGTTTCACTGCTAGGTCAAGCGATTGCGGATGTTCCTCTATTTGTTCGATGGTGTATTCCTTACCTAAACTTGCTCTGTGCTCTTCGAATCCCCGTTGCGGGCAGTCCATGCAAAATCGACGTCGCCTTCCTTGTCGTCAATGGTTCGCTTTGGACCATGGAAGTTGTGTCTGGCAGTGGTGAACCAGTAGATGAGTCCAACTACGATACAAGCCACTAGACTAATAAGAGCATAATTGAAGGTGGAGGCAGTGACTGGGTAAGATGGAGGGAAACAGAAGAGGATAGACATTGCTGCACCCCAGAAAGCTCCCCAACTGCCTATCCAGATGCCATAGCGACCAAGAGAGAAAGGTCCTGGCTCAAATCTGTTGTTGAAGAGGTGGCGGCAGAGAAGCACAACTGTGTAGGGCCCGTAGGCTGTGATGGTGGACATGGCTGTAATGGCCGTGAATGCAACGCTGCTGCCAAGCGATGGCAGTGTGCAGATGAAAGAGCCGATGACGGTGACGATGGTGGCATTGACGGGGATACGCTCTTTGGCAGTGAGCTTGACTAACCAGCCGTGGGCAGGCAACGCCAAATCTCTGGCCATGGCATATGCCTGCAGGAACCCAAGTGCACAAAATGTCTATCAGACAAGCCCATTACAACACACAGACACTTCTGAGAGAGGAAGTGTAACATCACAGAGAAAGCTCATTTGGCAAAACGACAGGAATAGAAGGAAGAACTTGGAATTGCAACGAATTTCAGTGCACTATCTGGATTCTTTTCTTCCCATAGAAAGAGAAAGGAAATGAAACGGTACTTCACAACGTCCGCAGGATATAAAGCGAGAATGGAGTGGAACTTTATAACGTCCGCAGAAAGCTCAAAGAGCTTATGGGACAAAAGGAAAGCAAGAAACAGGAAAGAGTAAAAGACAAAGAGCGACCCAGAAGCAGCCCAAAATCAACTAGAGAGAAAAGAATGAAACTCTATGATCTGGAGAGAGTAACTATACCATGCGGGCAGTAAGCGTGACGTTGGTGATATTTCCGAAGAATAGAGACATGGAAGACAAGGTGGTGAAGGCGATGGCGCCCCCAGTGCCATGGCCATATTTGGCGAAGAATGCATCATAGAAGATCTGGCTGCCTGCTGATGCACCTCCTCCCCCTGCCCCACACCCAAGCCATGAATGAGACCCAATTCTACATTTGCGTAGGCATGATTTAGTTCAGAATAATGTATCCGGCAGACATCACCCAAGAAGGATACAGGAAAAGTATCGGGAAGGAGAGAGTGTTGGAGATGTGTTAGTAACCGTACCTGTAGCAGTATCAGAGCTCAAAACGTTGTCAGGGTGCTGGATGCAGAATGTCATGACAAGGAGGAGAAGGAACTCGGTGGAAGCAGTCACATACACACTGTTGATCATGGCGCGGGGCCCTGCTATGGCTGCACTGGTCACCTCTTCAACAACATGGGAGCCGACTTCAAAGCCCGTGAGAATGGACTGCGCATAAGGGAGCCCCAAGAGAACCACCAGTACTCCACTGCTGATGCCTTCGCCAGGCGCTTTGACAAAAGATGTGAAGACAAATTTCGCACTTTGGTAATGTGGAACGATACTGAGGAGAGTGACGCAAATCACAACTATCGAAAATATTTGGAACCAGGCCCCAATGGCACTTAGAATACCCAGCCACCTTGTGTTGACGATGGAGATGAAAAAATGCAAGACAAAGAGGCCCCCAGTCACCCCGCAAATCTGCCCCAGCCCACCAAAGCTAGTGTCAGAAGGCTACGGTGTACATGTCAACAAGGCATCGTCAAGAACCACCGAAAAATATCTGTGCAAAGTTGACTGCAGCTCTCTTTGGCTTCGAGACATGTGACCCGTCAATCGAGTAAAAACACAGCGGTCTTTGGACATTCGAGTTTTGCAGAGACGAAATGCAGTTTCCTGACATTCCACTATGAGCAGAGCCGGTTTCGAGAACATTGCAAGATCTAAATTGTAAATCATAATCTTTCTCTTCAGGAAGTGCTGAAAACTAACAAAGGCACCCGTCCGGGCCATCTGATTCCTATCTGCTTCCACATGTGGCATGCTGAGCCTGTTTAATCTGGCTGCATTATCTTGGCGCTAAGGATAAGATCTGGAGAACTCGGCGCTTATCTACTGCTGAACTGTCTAATGTGTAAATTTGTGCTTCAAGACAATGGCCCAGTACTGATGGTTGCTCTTCATAGCATCTGATCACAATCCAAGCCCTGAGAGATGTCGTTTTTCATATACACATGTCTCCGGTGTTGGCCCCAAAATTATAATAAAATGAATCAAGACAGCAGTTGACCTTTCAATTGGTGTTCAAACAGATTTGAAAAGAAAGTGGGGGCAGAGGGTACAAACAGTAGTACCTGCGCTGCCGAGAGGTTGTACCCGTTGCCCTGCGCACCACCGGTGCCCAGGAGGACGATGGTGCCTATGAACTGCGCTAACAGATACTCGTTAAGCGCGGTCCCACAGAAAGAGCCGACAAGATAAATCCACCCTACGAACCATGAAAGCCAGGGCGCGTGTTTCTTGGGTACTAGCTGGGCTATCCAGTAGTACACACTCCCGAGGGTGGGAAATGCTGAGATCACCTGATAACAACATCACGTCAAATTTGGATTCAAGATAATTCGACTAAGATTTGATCGTGTATAAGGAAGCAAATCCAAGTTGCTAGGAATTGCGGCACTCGTGGTTGCTTTGAGAGAATTCAAGATTCAAGAACGAGCGTAAATCTCCGAATTATTTGGAAGGACTTCAGCAGAAGGACTCTGCAAGCATCCAACCTCCTGGTCCGTAAGCTTGTGCGCGCATCGCCAACACACTAATTCACAAGATTCCTGGAGTCTAAACTCGAAAACATCTTCACAATATATTGAATTTCTCATCTGCTTCTAGTGAAAGTTCTTCCTGAAGCAAGATACCGTGCATTAGGCTTACCTCAGACATACCATACGCCATACACAACGTGCCAACAGTGGTGGCGATATAGCCCCACATGATGGTAACCGGTCCCCCGTAAGAGTACATGAATCCATAGTACCCCGTGATGAAGCCCAGGGGTGCAGTGTAGGAGAAGGTGTAAGCCCATTGTTGAAATGGGCTCATCACACGCTTGTACTCCTGCCTGTACCCCAGCTCATTCAGCCTCTTCTCGTCCTCGTCTCGGTTACCCATCGGCCCCCCTCCATTCTCTGGATGCACATTGCCTTCAGTGCCCATTTCAACCTCGCAGAGGCAGATTAAGGATACTCGCTTCCTCCCACTGGACGGTCACCGGAGAGAGAAATGAAATGAACTTTATAACGTGAGAGAGAGAGAATTAAATTGAGAGAGAACGAGGAGATGAAAGAGCAAACTGCCAGAGACCCAACTACTTTAGAGACTGGACGCCCCACTGACTAGATACTAGCAAGGCCACACCTTCTCACACTGTATAGATCGCTGCATTGAGCCTGCACATACAGAAAGCTCGATTAAAGCTCCACACCGACTGTGTGAAGTAGAGCATGAAAAGCGGGCAAAGGAGATTCGAGATCTATAGACACGCTCGCAGCTCCCTCAAAAGAGTCTCACAAGTGAAGTGCTCAGCATTCCACATCCTTTATGGCCTTCCGAACAGCCACTCTACCGCACGCGGAGCCATCGCCATCGCTGCACTGCCCCACCTCTGCACTGTGCACCCTCTCTCTTCTTCCTCTCGCCGCTGCTCTGCCCAAGGCTCGGGGATGGGGATGCCCTGCTGCTAAACCAGCAACGCTACGCATATCCTGCATAAAGGTAATTCCCTCTTCATAAAGCATAATATTCCCAGTACTGCTATTTACTAAAACTTTTTATTTAGTTTTTTCTGTTTTCCCTTTGTCTGCCGATGACTACTGGACCGGTAGAATCAAGCCAACGAAAAATATTCCAATATCTATTAATTGTATTATTCTGTTGTTCGAACTTTTTGCCTTTATGGGGGAAGCACCTGCTCGCTTATACCTGGCCCGCGCGGCTGCGCGGGTCCAGCACGTGCACGGACCCGTGCTCGTTCTGACAGGAAAGAAACCGCGAGTTGTCACGGACGGGGTCCGGAGTCCGGACCCGTGCCGGGTTGAGCACGGGCCGCGCGCCCGTGGTGTGAGTGCGTGAAGACGCCGTGCTGCGACATACCGCACGCGTGCAAAGAGTCAGCCGCTGCCCGACGCCGCGTGTTCGCTGCGTGCCTGCGCATGGTCGGATCAGCCGCCACGCAGCGGACGTGTGCTCGGCCCGCACGGTTGCGGTAAGTCAACGTCTGGGCATGGCTGCGCGCGTGTATATTCCTGGGCTGCAGTCAGTGTATGTAGTGTGGAGGCAGGGCAGAGCAGTGGAGTAGTGTCTCTCTTACAGAATTGCTCGGCGATGAATGAGGACTAAAGTCCGCTGAGCGTTGGAAGTGATTGTGAAGTTGCTATGTTTCTATAACGAGAGTTTTTCTTCTTCCGAGGTATGAAATGTGAGTGACAATCAGGCATGAAGTGATCAATTCTCGTTTTCACAATGCTCAGGTTTGGAGTGGAACTGGGGTCAAGCGTCTGTTGGGTCTGTCGCCCAAAGATCTCATTGTGTTAGAGCTACAAATGGCCTTGGATTCTAGATTACCGGTAGCCGTAACATTCCATTGCTTTCCTGGACCCTCTAGCGTAGAGTCCCCTCCTCTCTAATTTGCCAAAATGATGTAGCATTTGTCTAGTCTTTGACGGGACCTGCTGATGGGTCTCGACGTTGGGTGACGGATATGAATCTGATTCCATGATTTCAATCCATGTATCTATTTCCGACTTGTATCTTTCACTTCTACCTACAGTCCTCGTGAACTTATCTGAAAACTTTTGTTCTAGCTCTTCAGCAATATGCATTGTATTAGGTGACATGTAGCGTGCTTTGGGTTTCCTTCTCCATCTACTTAAATCGTTTTCAAGCTTTTCCAAACGCTCTTTAACAGCTACAGTGAGACCTTCATATTGCCGAGTAAACGCTGTAGCATCTTTGTGGATACATTCCCACTGCGTAGTGTCATTGTTGTACCATTTTGTTTTGCATTCTTTCAAGTCGACTTCGAAGTCAGCCATTTGGTTGTCAAACTCTCCGATGTGCTTGTTGAACTTCCCCATCTCCCGCTTGAAATCCCTCATATGCACATAGAATTTTCTCATTCGCTTGCCAGTCAGCTCCTCCTGATTTTTGTTACACGTAATATCGTCAACTTCTGTTTCCAAAGTCCCAGATGTCATACTAGAAAACTTATCTTTTTCATCTTTTGATGCTGAACTAATTAAAAACTTTTTGACGGCTGCAGCTTGGATTGGGTTGTCAAATGATATTGTTCTCTCCAATCTGTCTTGGTTTGCTGCAAAATCCTTTAGCCCACCCATGGAAGATCGGTAACTGGGATCTGCCATCAACACGGAAACTTAAGGCTATCTTCTTCCACTGATATGAAGTAAGAAAATCAACGAGAAAGTGGACTGGAAAAATAATCTACGCTTGCGTTGACAGTAGTCACCCTTGCATTCTCTCTAACTGACACATTGCAAGATATGGTCTTACATCTAGATGCAAGAAACATACAAGCAGAAATTCATAAATTCAGCTGAAGCATGCATGATACAGAATGACTGGAAGATGAATATAATCAAAACGGGGGAGCATTACTATTCAATCGAAGCACATTGAGAGAAGGAAACAGAAAATGTAAAAGTTGTTCAAGGTGTACAGAAACACCCACACTCTTAGCTTCAATCATTTAACTTACTTTGAGGCCAACCGGTGACTTGAATTCCTCCAATCTTACAACCCTCCAACCTTGCTACTGGATTTGGACCCATTTGAAATGGGCTCAATTTCTCAAGTTGGAAAAGCAGCCTATATACGTTGATGCAAAAAGGCGGTAGTTTATTATAATCTTTCAAAATCCAACAGAAAGTATGATCTCCTGATTACATAATCTTATGCTACTTAAAGAATATAGAATACAGAATATAGAATATAAAGAACATAAAGAATATAGCCATTCCAACAATTTCTCTTCACAATGCATAGTGGTAATTTTGCAGGAAAGGCATTGTTTTTACAACTGTGATGGTGTGGTTCAACTGCTTTGTCATCTCCACTGGAGGTCTCGCATTGACTGTGATCCCATTGATCCCATTGATCCCATTGACCGTGATATGACACACAGACTGCTAAGAATATAACATTTCAAGTCAAACAAGACCTGCATCAAAGAGTTAGAATACTCTTTTCTGGCCCAAAATTTGGCAAAAACTCACCATTGGTGGGCCCAAACCACAGGAGTGAGCTAAATTAAGGTTGATTCAATACTGATGCAGCTTTCTGCTGCAAGTTCATACTTCGAAAAGAGTCCCTGGGATGCCTTTCCAATCTGACATTGAAAAAGAAGCTACAATCTGCCAAGCGTTTCCGTCTAGTGGCTCTGGTTTAGTGCGTGAAGACCATAGAGCCTCAATGGCACTAAGAGACAAGAGGCCAACCTTCATGGCAACTGGCAAAACAACTTAAGTGCTAGACCCACTGTACAGAACTCAGCAAACATATTCTATCCTACATTTCAAGAAAATGTAACATACAACCGATCGTGATGCCTGGCTCCCAATAAAGTAATCAAGCTGCACTGGTAGTTAGGTTTCCTGCTTCACATGTGAAGTTCAATAATAAAACACTGGCGGCACAAACATGTGTGCACCCACTTCCCTCCTAACATAGTGTACAAGAGCTACGGTGTCTCCTCAGAGAGCAATCCCTGAGAAAAGAATGTTGAAAGCCAGACAAGCTCAAAGAATTGAATCTATGTGTCTAAAGTACCTGCCTAAGAATTCTATCTTTAGGTTATGACATGACACCCACAATAACTGCAAAAATGACAATGGGCAACAATCTCTTCCATATCATGGACTTTTCTCGTGCATTGCTCGACAAATTCTGTCCAATAACCACTGAAGCAAATGCAACTTGCCTAACTCGATGCGGACTGATAGGCCCTGACGTTTCTGGCATTGACAGAAAATTTAACCCATCGACGGTATGAGTTGAGGAGTACAGGGGAGACGCCCATGCAAGGACATCATCTGCAGGAAACAAAACAGTGTGTGCTTGCCTGAGAGCTAAGAACTTTTTCTCTTCTCCTACAATCGAGCCAAGGTGCCATGTCAGCGTTTCACGAGGAATGGCTTGCTCCCCAATTGTGTGCACTGCTGCATCTGCAATCATGGGTCGCACGTCTCTCACTTTTGATCCGAACCCCCCCACCTGCAAACATCGAAGTCGCTGGTGATCATCTAACCAGCATAGTCATTGCTGATCCCCTCCCCAACCAGGCCCGACCGACAAAGAATTCACCATCTAACAACCAGATTGTGCCAACTGATGTAATGTGACCAAGGATACTCATTTGCTTTGCAAACACACCAATTTAGCCATCAAGCAATTGAAATGCTTAGTTATATGGATGCAAACCAGGCTCAAAACTCAAGATTGCTGGAACCCATAGGCGTAGGTTTAGCTTCAAAAGATGATGAGCAAAAGTTTCATGATGATGCAAAAGTGGATTCTAGTGATTCCTAGATCAATCCTTCCTCACACCAAACAAGCCTCCCTGACAAATTTTCAAGTTTCTTGATAAACCTACTGCAGTGGGGTGAACGGCATTAGTCAGCAGCGCCACAAACAGATTTCGATCTGGATCCATCCACAATGATGTTCCTGAAAACATCACCACATGAAAAGGTTCAGATAGCCGAAACCAGACTTCTTAAGCTGGAAATATCCTGTGCAGAGTCAAGGAAGATTGTTCATTCATCAACTGTTAACATATTATCCACATTTCAGAAGAGCTTGGCAATCTAATCACATTGACATAAAAAACAACGGAACTGCCCGATGCCAACTAGTTTCACTCAAAGATAAGTAAAGAGGTCACAGCAAAAGATAATGGTGAAACCTGGAGATGGCAAAAAGGAGGATACCTGTGAAGCCGGTGTGCCCAAAAGTTCGAGATCCCAAATATTTTCCAGCTGAAGTGTAGCCATCTATTGACCGCCGCACTGCTACATCCCATCTGACACAAGGAAATTCCACACAAATTCTATATCAGATCTCTGACAATGGGTAGGATAACAATTCTAAGAACAATCGGGGCCAGGACATACCTGCAAACCCAGGGGGAGGTTTGCAATATAATCCACGGATCCTCAGATAACATCAACATGGTCCAGACGGAGTTTACGCTCATTGATAGATGAGCAAAAGCTGACCACGGTTTCAATACACGCATATATGTACAATAAATTGAGGAGAAATAGATGCAAACAACAAAATGTGGCACATGCACACAGATCATTGGCCAAACAAGTTGTTTCTGGAAATTATCAATGCTCTTTATTTTTGCTATCTGATTTTCTCCCCACTTGACTTGTGAGAGTGGGCAGGGAATTGTAAATGCAATCACAGGGTTTGCAGTTTGGTGGATGGTTTCTTGAGAGTTCAACCTGTCAAATTATGCCATTATCACCTGCAGGCAAAGGAATTTATATACAAGATAACACTCCCACAGGTGCACAAGCATTCTCCTGCCTTGGTATAGTGATGACCTACTTAAATTGAACTTACAGCAAACCCAGGCTCCTCTTGCTTGGAAAGAGGGACTACCCAAGGGCAAAGGGGCGTGGGTTGGTGACTGTTTTCAGACCCGGGGTGGAGAACAAGCGCACAGTGCTTTCCTTAAAGAGACGTCGGTTAGTGGCCTGATCCATGCCCCCTGCCAGTATGGTCTGTGCAAACTGTGTGAACTCCCATCATCCCAACAAGCCATCTGTCAGCACTGTGACAGACCACATGGTCCCTACAAACTTCTGATCAAGGAACCCATCAGAACCAACAAAAGAGTGTAACTATGTCCTAGGTTTTTATGTTATCACCCTCAGGAGAAAGAAATAGATGAAGGTACTTTATCACATCCACAGGAAGCTCAAAGAGCAGGGAATGAGAGAAAGAGATGGGGGTGGGTGGTGGTGAGGGGAGGATTGGGCAGGTATGCAAGGAATACACTGAGATACACAAGGAGGGAAGGGAGGGCCCAGTACCCGACACACATCAATGATGGTGGAGAAAAGGCCCGCATGACCAGCCACCCCACCGAGCACAAAAGCTGTCGGGTCATGGACTGCACCCAGAGGTCACAATGATTGGTTTAGCAGCAAAGGCAGCACCCAAAAATAACCACATAAGGCTTGAGAATGTAGGCTTCTGCACAAGGAGGAGCTGGTGCAACAATTGTCACTAGGCCGCAAGAGGGCCGCAAGAATTCAAAAATCCTTGGTCCTTGTGAAGACACCAAATAGTAAGCCAATTGGCACATCTCTAACTGTAGCAAGCAACCTGGATGGGTGCCATATTATTCTTGACACACACACAGGTCACTGCCCTCAGAACTGGAGGTGTTCCCCCAAAGCATTAATCCCACTGTTCGATGCTGAAATGACCATTGATCAATCAATGTCATTGAGCAATGTGAACTCCACACGCAACTATGACAGAATCATACACAAGTTTGATCAGAAATGGTCTCTAGTTTGAAGAAGTAAAGGAATTTCCTGTTTCCTGCACCTGGTGTGTAGATTGTAGAATGGCTCAACCAACCTGCACCTTTGCCAGGTGTGGTGTGTGACAAATCAACAGCAACCCCCATATTTCTTGGGTGACACCCACATGTCTCAACCAAGCCATCCCAGCCAGGCTGTTGTCTTGCCACAGAGACCTGGTGGTATCCTTATGGATGTCTGCTTTCGCCCACACTTCCGTCACTCTGCATTCCTCCAGTTCATGGGGGCACAGAATGTAGTACAGGAGTGTCGCAGCCATGAGGGCCAACTCCATGACCCTTTACAGTAGGTAGACACACAAAAGCCCTAGAACAAAGTAAAGAACAGGCTTACCTTCACCCCAAAGCAGGCGGTGCCGATGCATCCTGTCAACTTCAGTAGGCACCACCATTGGATTGAAATCTGTAGTATCAATCGGGCGAAAACTCGTATGACGCATCCCCAACTGTCCAGTAGCACACGAATAACCGTCACAACTCTATATCATAATTGCACTGAAAACCTGTGTTGTACTTTTTCCCTGTAACTCCCTAGCGATAGAAATGATTGCTTCCAATATTCATTTTTATCAACATTAGCTAATAAAAAGGAGATTCTAGTCCTACTGATATGGAAGGTAAAGATCCATTCTTCCTATTCTAACTGTTTCTGCTCTACTGCTATCTTTTTCCATCCATGGTATTTTCTGCCCTCTCGACAAAAAAACAGAACTTTCTCCATTACCTTTATTTGTCACCAGCTTAAGGGTAGGTGAGGAATCTCCCTCCCACCCAACACCAGCTGCATGCATACACAATCTGAAACGAGAACCATCCAAACCCGATAAACTGCACTACCTACTAGGAAAACTCGAACAAGCAGACAACAATACCTACAGGCTCAAAGATCTCTTTGGATGCGAAGACATCCAGGGGAAGACCAGAGATACGCTCGACAATGATGCCCAGCACAATCATAGAGAGGTCACTGTAGCGTGCCATGCCTCCTACTCCATACCACACCTTGTCCCGCATGATGTAGTCCAACACCTACGCCACCAAAGAAAACACATCAATAAGCCGCATCTGCAACACAGGGTGCAACACACTTTCCAGGTGTCATACAGAACCATCACTGAGTCATCCCCTGTCCCCTTGTGCGTTTCTTCATTTTATGAGCCTTCAGCTCCCAATGGATGTTTTACAGGCTGCTATATAAGCCCTTTCCTTGCTTACAGGCGTGCAAGTAGCAACCTCATCACTAAAAGATCACAAGAGCATGGACAACTGTCCAAGTTACAGGATAATATTGTAACTGAACCTCATCCAATTACCTCTTCCCAATTGTCAGTCCCATATCAAAGAAGGGGTAAAACTCGGTGACAGGTGTTTCAGGGATGGTTCAAACCCAAACTTGGATCCACGTTTACATCAAAGTGTTTAGGGCGTGCAAGTAGCAACCTCATCACTAAAAGATCACAAGAGCATGAACAATTGTCCAAGTTCCAGTACAATATTGTAACTAAACCTCATTCTGTTACCTCTTCCCGATTTGTCAGTCCCATATCAAAGAAGGGGTAAAACTCGCGCAGGCCAGCGGTGTGTGTGAGAAGCTGACGCACTGTGATGATTTGCTTCCCATTGTTCCCAAATTCTGGGAGATACTTACATGCTACCTCCTCCAAAGCTGCACCAACACATAATCCACCAAATCAGCCACACCACCTTATGTGTTCACAGACAGAGATCTAAAAAGGGAGACTAACTGTTTCCTGGAAACATTGGCTATCACAGATCCTTGAAGGCTTGGTTAGTTCTGCATGTGTCTGCTTCTCCTTGGAAAAAAAAGAGAGACAGAAAGTGTACCAATTTTTCCACGATCATACAAGAGCATAACGGAAGGGGTGGTCACCATTATCTGCATTGAAAACAGACCCCACAAAAGAAATCACCAAATAGTCAAACGGGTTAGGATAACAGTATCTCTGATACGCAGGCTACAAAGTGAGGTCCTTGAACTAGAAAGTCAAAAACCCCATCCCGGCACCCAATAGTAAATTTCTGTTCCCATTGAACCTGCACACAACTTGTTGGAGGTAGAGCAACCTGCTATGAGGCACTTATTGGCATTCCCTTAAGGACCCACCAGCCGCCATGTGATGCACCATCAACAGTTGACCCACTACATTAGGTGTGCGGGGTTGAAATGGTGGACCTATCAGTGCAAACTGCAAAGTAGATGGCCCAAATTTCATGGAAAATGACGATATATCTAGTCAATCCCAACAGTTTCCAAATCACTTGCCCATCATTTCACATTTAGCTTATGGACTGCCTTATCCACATGTACAAGGTTGACAAGTGGCTGAAACAGCTGCCATCACTACCTTATTAAGTCTAGGCTGTTGTTGCTTACAAATCCTATCCTCGAGCACAAAGTTCCAGTGATTGCTCTGAGGAGAACTTACCTTGGTGAGAGATGCCATGTCCCATACTGACTCAGGGGTAACTGCAATGGTGGATTCACTGCACATTTGACCAGTCATTAGCTTGCACACCAATGTGTAAAAAACACTTTCAAAAGGGTGATAACAAGCTCAAATGATGAGTAATAACTTAAAACAAACAAGGAACCATCCCCACCTTCCACCCCACCCCCAATAACATATATTCTGCTCTCATTATAGAGTATAAAAAAGTGGCGTGAAGCAGCTTCTGAGACCACAGTTGCCAACTTCATCACATTTAGCTAATGGATGGCCACAGACATTTCATGTGCACTGGAGGAGACATTGGCAGGTTACTGCAGATAGTTCAGAATGACTAATGTGCATCATCAATGAACTATCAAATAACTGTCTGTTGGGATAACAGGGAGTAAGGGTAAGAGAGCTTACAAAGTGTAGGTCCCATAAGCTGCAAGTCAGGTCCAAAGAGTTCAACACAACAGAACACTCATGTCAGTATTTCCAAGTCTAAAGGAGAATATCTAGGATGCCACCTTCACTTCACTCTGATCATATCTCCTCAAGCAACCTGTTTCCTATCTTCTTTCTCACTTTCCTGGGAAGGACATTGACACCACCCCAGATCAACCTTCAATGAAAAACCGGAGTCTTGTAATAAACTCCAGATGCAAAGAAAAGTTGAGTAAAGTGAGGACCAAAATCAAGTCAGCAACCAGCAAGCACTACCAGCTCTGTCGGAATCCAAGAGAGGAGCTAATCAGACATCCTCCCAGGATACATACTGAAAATTAATGCAGAAGCATCTCAGAATGCAGATGCACCTCCTCACTCTCTCTCTTTCCCAACCTCTGTGTGGACAACCTGACGCCAATATCCATTTTCTGATTCATTGTCCTGGGTACTCTCACGAGAGAGACACCCTCTTCAAATCCATCAAGGGAATTGTGCCTGAAAGTCTGTTTACCATCCTTAACAGTCTCAAGGCTGAGCCAAAAGCCCAGGCCCTTTTGGGGCCTAGTTATTGGGCAAACCACACACAGCAGATTGATGCTTGTGTGAAGGATTTCTAGAGGATATCTGGAAAACTTGGATTAATTGTCTGTTCCAAGGTAAGTCATACTACCAGCGTCAGCCCCTGACAAAGGTGGTTTCTGTCCATTTGTGTTCCACTCAAACTGAGCACGGGGTCAATGGCCACAAGGCTACGGCAAACGACGTCTTATGACTACATTCTTTCCCAAACTCTCTGCATAGGTGTCAGACATCTGTAATCTCTGAATTTCAAACCCCACCCATGATTATTATTGGTTGACAGTGAGTAACTGCACAGGTACCATTATTTCACAAGTGAAAGAAAACTCAAAACATAGTTCGTAACAGCAGGGCACACAGCTCTTCCCCTAATGATTTCAGTGGCAATAGATGCCTAAGGGTTTTAACTCCCCCAAATCCTGTAGCCTGCTCACATTTGAACCTTCTCGTGAGATACAAGAGAGAAAAGTGAGCCGCAGTGATAATTGATAACTGTCTTATTTTTGTCAGTGGGTTGAAATAAACTTGAATTGGCCATGGCAGCTTAACTAGGAACAAACCTTGGTAGTAGCAGGGAATGGTACAGGAACCAAATGCCACAGTCCCTCCAGGGAAGGTACGCTCTGCAATAGCCTGTGCACGCAAATTCATCTTAATTCCTCAAAAACCCAACTGAAGGCAATACAACACCCACCCACTACTGCAGTTACCATCTCTACCTTTGATTTAAGTCTGCTACTTAGCAACTGCCAGAGGAGACCCCTGCAGTGGTCCCAAATCACCTTACAAACTATTATTTTAGGGTATGATTGCTGGATTTCCCCATGTATTGCAAGGAGTGCATATTAAAACCCATCAGGTAGTGGGTACAAGCCAAAATATTCCAGCAACAATTGGCAAAACTAGTATGAAACTACTTTGTCACATAGCAGTGGATCCATATTTCAATTGACCCGATAGAACCTGATGCAGTGGAGAAGTGGAATGTTCCAAACCCAGCAACAATTTGAAATGGAAAAACTCAGCCCACCCAGGCATCAGATACAACGTTACTGCCAAGGCATTCACAGGAAAACATCCAAATTGTGGATAGGAGTGGAATATCAAAGTTACCTTGTGCATGATGTCACTGATGGTGGGAGGCTCATCGGTAGATGACATCAATCCATTGCAGAAGGCTGCCATAATTTAAGCAAAACCCTCCTGCTTTGCACTTCTCCTGGGAATTGAATAACTGTTT
Source organism: Takakia lepidozioides (assembly GCA_030704615.1). Lineage (NCBI taxonomy): Eukaryota > Viridiplantae > Streptophyta > Takakiopsida > Takakiales > Takakiaceae > Takakia > Takakia lepidozioides. The sequence goes on from CM060731.1 coordinate 78,143,583, forward strand.
TGTACGTGGACTCTGACGCAGATTTGTGCAAAACCAGTGCTTCGAGTGAAGTTTTGTTCTATTCATCTATGCGTAATATCCCCAAGGTGCCCTTCTTTTCAAATTGAAAATTAAAGTCTCCACTCCGAACCAGTTCCAGGGGACCGAGAAATCAATGGCTGCCGAGAGAATGGACAATCTTATTAGTTTAGAATTGGTTTATAGGCGATCATCACATACTTGGTGGCAGTGTCTCAGGGATGACCAAGGGGTCCTAGGCCGGCAAACAATATCCTCTCCCCACATACAAGTTGTATAAGCTGAAGATGGGGATGTCATTCGCAAGTGGAACATCTGAGATCCGCCAGAGCCTTCAATTCTGTCCACAATGCATGGACCTTTGTGCCCAAAGATTCCCCATGAAAGCTAACTTGACCGAAGACACGCCAACTGACAGTCCGAGATAGGGCTGTCAAAAATTGTGCCCTGGGCACTAAACAGCCTTGCACAATGCCAACTTCTTCAATAGATTTATCATTGAGATCGAAAAGCCTGATCTGATACTGCATTGTCCACCATTTCGAGATTAGATGAGATTTGAAACATTTCGGCATAACTCAACAGCAAGAGGAAGAACAACTACGACACCTATTCAATGAGACGAGATCCACGTCAAAGACAGAAAACGACACTGTATGACACCCAGCGCCCAACATTAAGCCTGAAATCTGCCCATCAAAAGTCCCATACTTGTAAGCAGGGGGGAGAGGATAAAATGGCTTCAGGCTTCAACACTCACACGCAAACTAGGTCCGACTCGTAACAAAGTTTCAGAAGCCACCTGAGAGCTCCGATCCTCCCCGCTGAGTATAGCAATCCTGCACATGCGTGGTTCAAGATGGATTCAATCCTCCAGAGAGAATCAGTACTTCGCACACGGCAAACTCTCTTTGGGGTTGAGTACAAGCAACCATCACGGGCGGGGTGGCCCGCCCCCGCGATCGCACAGACGCCCCTCAAGAATTATACATACCTTATACGGTATTCCAACCAGCCGTTAACTGGAAGGCTGGCATTGGCAGTCTTGATTTGATCACCTAGCTGAAATCACTCCTGAGGAATGGAATCACTAGTGAGAGCCGGAATCTGGCTTCAGAGGATAAATCATTTAACGTCCAATGAAATTACGGAGCATGCTGCTCAACACACAGGCCATCGAGGGCCCAATAGACGGTCTGAAGGCACACGTTGAAGGATTGAACCCAGGATCGCCTGGTTATGCACAGGCAAGGCACAAACTTACCTGCTCAAGTGAGAAAGTGAATAAAATATATATATATGTGACGCCTCCCGAAGGAAGCGTAACTTATGGTGTCACTTAACCCCGAAGGGCTACTACCTTCCAACATGAAGGTGGACGCCTTCGTGACACACCAGACGGTGGTTTGAACTCACAACCACATCCAACGTGGTATGAATATAATAGAGCCGAAGGGATAAGTGTGAAGGGAACTGAGTATAATTAAAATTATAGCACTCACCCAGTTAGCGGCCGATGAGAATCTAGTATATACTAAAAATTCATCTGCAGATTTGTGGTCAGACAGTGGGAGATCTGATTGTCGTGGATGACATGCACCAGCAGAAAGCTGAAATGACCCGCCAGGCTGATGGATTTATTGCTCTCCTAGGTATTGAGATGTCTTTTAGGTCTTCTGTCCTCTAGCGTCGTCGACGTGTCCTTCTCCTGAAGCTTCGATGCAATACTGGAATATTGTAAGTAAAAGTCCTAGTAAATTTGGGGAATGAAGGTTCGATACAAGAGGAAACGTAGGTGTATGGTAACTAGTAACCTTGACTTAACTGTCTCATATCTTCTACAGGTGGATATGACACACTAGAGGAGCTGCTAGAAGTTGTGACCTGGTCACAGCTTGGTATTCACGCCAAGCCTGTAAGTAGGTGGACACGAATTCTTCAAAAGCAATCATACTCTCTATCTTATGTCGTTGGAAAGAGGTTACAATGTAGATATTAAAGAGTTCACTGCTGCAGCTTAGTACAGCTTATAAGATATGGCTCTCTTACAAGCAGAAGAAGAAACATTGTTACTTGATGTTGGAAGTCTAGCTGTACATACCCAGTAGACCTATGAAGTTTTTGTACTCTTGCTGAGCCAATGGGCTTGAGTCATAATCAACAAGCGTAAACTGTGTGAGTTCTGCATGTGGACGGTTACTATAACTCACTGCTGGACATGTTTGACAAAGGCCTGGAAGAAGGGCCGTTTTTCAGTCACCAGCTTGGCACGTTGTTGTCTCTGCCGCTACAGCCAAGCTACAGCCTGTGAACTGCTTAATAAGATGGAGGTGAGAAATGTGAGCTGCATGGAGGAAAATGGACATGATCAACTCTGCAGAAGCACCAAATGTCAAAAACATGTGGAGAGGTCAGATGGGTTAAATAGATCTAGATCTATAACATTCGATTAAGTACTCAATCTTTGTTTCAGAGATCAATCGCTTAGTTACAGCATTTGTAATTATCATTTTGGAACTGTGTGGACTATTGCTTTGTGCAGATTGTCCATAGCAGTGTATGGGTGCTTCAAGTGAATTTTATAGTGGCTGACCTTGCTACATTGCACCATGCATTTGTACGGAACATGCAAGTCGTTGAGGGTACTGTCCCATAGAGAATCCTGCACTCATGGACAGTGAATGAAGCACTTAAAATGTCTGTACAATGAAAAATATGGACTACATGTAATAGCTTGAAGGGTGGTGGATTGAAGGTATGATGGACTGTTAAAAGAGAATCAAAGTATAAGTCACATGGACTATGTTGGAAGGCAGATGGATTTGGCTAACACCGATAGATTTTCTAAGTAGTAATGTGGACTACGTATGGAGCGTACTATTGGCTATCACAAATGGACTTTCTGAGTATTGGTATTGACTCCCAAAGAGAAGTAAGGCTATTATGAAGGGACTTTTTGAGTACTAACATAAATTATGTGTAGAAAAAAACAAACAACTGGGCATGATCACTGGACATTCTTTGTGCAGCCATGGACATTCCATCTACAAAATTGCAACAATTTGGAGCAAATAGTGGCATGTCAGTTCACCATGTGGGGTCACGTCCCGACGTGTGGGATTGTGAGAGACAAGGGAGATGATGACAATGAGTTGAGGAGGACGACGCAACCTGCACCTGAGTGTACTAAGTTACCATCCCAGCGTGAACTAGTCCAAAACAATGGGACCAAAGGGCAGACCTGAATGATTGATGACCTCAACCTAACGGGAAAAATGCGTGAGAACCCGGCGGGAAGCGCGCGAAAACATCATCCGTGGAACCCATTTTGCCACAGTGGCCGTTCAAATTGACCACAGACATTTTAAATATCTCTGCCCCCCTTGAGCGGCTATATAGCACAAATTGGAGCTAGTGTTTAGGGCCTCGGGCCTTGGGATAGCCTTTCTTTAGCCTCATTTTTTCTCTAATGAAATATTCTTGCCGATGTATCTGTCGATTCCAATCCAAGCATGCATAAAAACCTAAATCTATGAATTGATGAAGCACAAATATAACCACGGTCTTGGAAGCTTGCAATTGATATGTCCAAATCACCTACTTTTTTTCAAGCCTTCCATTATTGTCATCTCATTGTTGTTGTTTGCAATCACCTTCTACATCAGCTTTGCAATCCCCATCTTCACCTGCACAGAGCATGCTCAATGTCTTAGACATGGTCACCGTGGCCCAGCGGATGTCCGAACCTAAAGAAAAACAAAAATTAAAATCAGTATAGCCACTGTCGCTCGCCCAAAGGTCGCCTCTCGTCCAGCGGATGCCCGACAGTCAATTTTCAAAAAACAAAAACAAAATAAAAAACGTCATGTGTGCAGTACACGTAGGCGGTCACCTTGATAATGGATAAAATCCGATTGCGTTCATAATTAACAACTGGGATTCCAAGGATCTCATTAGAAAAAATATCACCACATTCCTTCAAGTTCAGGTTAAGTCTATGATGTGATTCTTTCACACTTTCTGTTTCTGAAAATTCATACACGATAACATCAAATTAAAACTGCGCGTTGTTCTTACTAATACATCTTTTCATCTGTAGGGCTAGCTGATAAAAACTAGGACATTATGAAGGGCCATGGTATCTTTCAGATTGAATGTTCTTTCGGTTGGTAAAGTCTCATTGACCATGCCAAGGTTACAAATTACCATCGGAATCACTGGATCGAACCATTGCATGTCGAGGATCTGTAATCATACCGAGCTCCATCGCAGACCTAAAAATTAGCTGTCATGTGCACGCATTGCAAGATCATAGCTATATCTGACAAGTGATTGTGTGTAGACTCCACACCACCATTGATTAACAGAATGTGAGAATGAGCCTTGCACGTCCTCTTGAACTAATTTCAGGTTATCAGCAAAATGCTAGGACAATAGATTGTGGGTGTTGCCAGTGTCTATTAGCACATGGATGACCGATCCAGCCATATTGTCATAAACTTGAATAAGACTATGATTATATGTCACATGCTCTTCAACAAAAGCTGCTAAAACTCGGATATGTGTTGGGTGGAAGCAAACTAGGATGGATCAGTAATAACCATATCATAAGTTTCTAAAGAGAAAAGGAACACCACGCAAAGTTCTCATTTGTTTTTGTTGCGCCACTATATGCGAGTGTCCTGAAGTTATGAGATCCAGTTTCTATTTGTCGTAGAGTCTTTGCTGAAGAGTATGGTCAATTGCGCTGAAGGGCTCAGTCCAAAACGCATTCAAATCCATAGAGATATTGCATTGGAAGATATCACCAAGCTATTTGGTCATGTCATCAACAAAAATTGTCAGAGATATATATATATCACGATGACCTACCCTGATACGAAAAATAGAAACACTCTGGATGATTGTGCATCAGAAGTCATATGTCCCTACATCACAACTTATCTCATTAGGCATGGCGAAAGGTGTTGCATGTGAGGAGAAGAAAAAAAAATGAATTGGGCGTTGTATGCAGAGTGGACAAATGTGGAGCAGAGGCATTTTATTATGTTTGGGTGTAGGCTACCTCTCGACAATGGCGACGGCCAGACGACAATTGAGAGACGGTGGCTATGCGGTTTTTTTGTTTTGTGTTTTTTGTTTTGCGCGACTAACGGGCGACAGCAAAACGATATCTGGGTCCGGATTCAGGCGACCTCTGGACGACGGTGGCTATGCGGATTTTTTATTTTATTTTATTTTATTTTTGGGTTCGAGCGACCACTGGGTGACGACGATGGCCGAATGAGTGTCCTGCGACGGGTGACTGCATGCCGATCTCTGGACGACAATTGCTATGCAGGGATTTTTTTAATCTTTCTTTTATTTGGGTTCAGACCATCGTTGGACAACGGCGACGGTTGAACACAGTTGGGTGGCGGTGGCTATGCAATTTATTATTTTGATTCGCGCGACTGCTGGGCGATGCCAATGGCTAGGGTAATTCCGATGACCGTTCGGCGACGGATGCCCTCTAAATGACTGTGGCTATGCAGATTTTTTTTTCCTTCAAATTTAATCTTAAATGTTCGGACGACCGCAGGGCGACGGCGACCGTCGAACGACTGCAGGGCAATCTCCGAGCGACGGTGGCTATGCGGGTTTTCTTTGGGTTTGGACGACCGTTGGGCGACGGCGACAGCGACGGCAGGACCACAATTAGAGGTATTGTGCATTTCTTTTTGTATTTGTTTTTGTTTTTCCGGGTTCGGACGACGGTGGCAAGAAGTTTTTTTTTTTTTTTTTTTTAATTGTTTAATTTTTCGTTTCAAGTGATCGCCGGGCGACAGTGGCTATTCGATTTTTTTTTTTTCTTGGGTTAGGCAACGGTTGGACAACAGCAAGTCAACAGTGGTTCACGGTGTTTTTATTATTTTATTATTATTTTTGGATTTGGCCAATCGCTCGTCGACAACAACCTTCGGACGATGGTGACTATGCGATATTTTTTATTATTATTATTTTTGGATTCGAGCGATTGCTAGGTGATGGCGACTGTCCGGTGACAGACAACAGTAGGGCGACCACTAGACGACAGTGGTTATGCGGGGAATTTACGATGGCTCCGATGGCTAGTCGAGTTTTTTTTTTTTTTTTTTTTTTTTCCCGTTGGTGTTTAGTTTTTTTTAACTAGTTCGGGCGACGGTTGGGCGACATCAGACCTTCTTAATTGAGAATCAAATACAAACACAAATCAAAGGACAATCAAGGACTGACCTTCTTTTGAAAGTCAGATCTGGACACACGACCTTATTTCAACGACGCAATGCCGTGAGCCTTGCGCGTGAGCATACGCTCACGCAGGAGTGATGTGGCATGAGCGTGATGTCATCAAGCTGATATGGCGACAAATACTGACGTGGCATTGCGTCGTCATCTGCCACGTCAGCATGAACATGCGGCGCCTACACTGAGGATGGTCCTATGACCGTGGGAATAATGCTGGGAATCCTTGGTTGAATACAATCAAGACTACCATCAGGCCTACAACTGTAGCATCCTACATTGTGCAATTATAATTGTTTGTTTCACTTTTACAATTACAATGACGAGAAAATATCCTCACAAAGTGTGCGCCATGGAGGCTGGCACGGGAAGACCTTGCTATAATGGAGGGATAAGGGATGTCATATCATTGCACCGCCGACGATGTTGCAAATGAATTGATTTGAATTGAATTTCCATGACAACGTTGTAAATTGCACATTTCATAGCATGGTCGTCCACATACCACATTGCATACTCACAGTCCATAAGAAACACATTTCAGATTGCAGAATCCAGATTGCACATTCACCACATTCTAGATAGACGAAGTAATAGTTGATGCTACCTATGTGTTGTATCCCGCTGCAATACAGTATCGACCTCGTTGAAACTCAGAGTGACTTGGTGAACGAAGTTGTCACGTTTGGGATCGCAAACCATCCTCTTCAAAAATATGAAATACAAATGTTTGCAGGGTATGAATTTTCCTCTCTTGCCCAAACTGGTTGATAGCATATTCACAAAATCAGGACATGTGCAATTGGGGAAATTGGAAACCGTGATGTCGTAGGCCCTGTCATGAACAGCAGATGTCGAAGTGATCATTGTGTACACCCGACCATATCCTAGATCGGGCACTTCCGTGGTGCTTGCAACACGAGCTTGGAGCATTCTTGCGGACTTCACTTTGCCGAATTGTTCAGCGGTTGGAGGGAAATGCCGAACCAGCTTTCCATCTCGTTTGATTGGCCACAAGTGAGGATTTGCCGGAGAGACCCGAGAGGACGCAGAACTAGAAGCACGTGCATGCAGTTGGGGTTGTCTCGCAAGGGAAAAGTCTGCCTCCTCCAGCATTGCAATTTCCTGACTTGTGAGATGTGTTCCCACCTTGACGGGCCAAACGGTTCGAGAAGCTGGCTTCATCACCACGGAAGGTCGCACAGTTCCATGCACACATCTACCACAATCGTCTGCGCAGAACCAGAACTTGTGGTTCTTGGCTTTTGGTTGGCCGTATGGACGCACCGTGAAAGTCGGAGCAGGAGTCCGGGCACCGCCTCTAGATATAGATGAAATGTACTTTTCGAAAGTAGTTGCCCTGATCGCTGTACATTTCACACGAGACCCTGTACTTGTGCGTTCTATGTGCCAAACGTGGTCGGGGCATGCGGACTCCAACACATCAAGGGGGTAGTTTCTCTCCTGCACCATTTCAGTGGTACTGTTTGATGCTGGAGCCTGCCGTCGTGGCGGAGGTTCTTCCATAATGGAGGTTCCGGACATGGATCTGTCATGTAGGGGAACACGAGGCTTCAAAAAGTTATCACGGTCTGCCCTGTACAAATCGGAATCCGAACCAGATGGGGTGTTCAATTTCCTCTTACAGGAGCCGAATCTCTCATCTCCTTCAAGATGTGGAACTCTAGAAACAAGTGGCGTTCCCTGGGCATACATGCTCACCGCCCGTGCTATCTTGCTTGGATCCCCAGATCTGCTTGCAACACGCAACATCAACTCCAGTTTGTCCGGACCCTTGCCACCAACCCCACCTCGCAAGAAATCACGATATCTGGTTTGTTGTTGCAAGGCACATATCTGATCATCTGTTGTTGCCACATACAAATCCCAACCTCGTTTCCCAGACTGTTGCAACCATGCGTTGTGCACAGTCTCTACCAAATTGCAAGATGACATGTCCGTCATTTCCTCAATAGACATGTTCTGCAAAGTGGAAAACCGCACTTCAGAACAGTGCACAGGGAACAACATAAAGAAAACAAGGAGAGCAAAATTTGGAAAGTAAAGGTATGAATAAAGCAAACAATAAAAGCCTTGCACCATTGTCATGGCTGCTCCCCACTGTCTGTACTGGAAGTGCCAAAACGCCAGCCAATCTTCCAGTGCTCTCATACTCTCAAGCGATGCAGCTTCAGAAGAGAACCACCAGGCACGAATTGTCTGGAACAAAGTGTCGGCCTCCTTCATTGTTCTAGCATCTTTGTACTCTTTGCACAATTTACGGTGTTGTGTCTGCATCTCTGGTTTGATGTCCGACTTTGTATGTTTCTCCAGAGATTGTGTCCAATGGAATAGACATGTACGCTCTCTTCCCGGTATTGGCACTTTGGGTCGCCTGATCCGAAGACAATTCGAACAGCATTGAAATTCGCCTGAGCACTATCTGCCATGAAACCAGCGAGATTTGGAGATGGCACCCCATGGCAGCCCATAACACGTATCAGGGAATTCCACATGAGCTTTTGGGATTCTTTATCCTCGGATTGCATGTCACAAACTGCAATTGTCATAACTGGTTGGTACACTGGATCGTACACATGACAAGTCATTGTCGTCCAATCTTTCACTCATTTCACATGATCAAACATAAGAAAACAATTCTGCAAGTCCCCAGTCTTCTACATCCGCTTCACGAGGCTAACACCACTGCCCACCCCAGCAGTCGACATTTTGAAAAGAAATACTTTGATGACACCTTGACCTGGAAAAACATTATCCTGGATGTAGTTGTACTTGCTCCGTCGTTTCAATTCCAAAATGTTGTCTATGTAGCCTCTGATCCCAGAGCCCATTCACAATGCATTGATCTGATGCCGAATGTTAGGTGAACTCAAAGTGGAGAAATGATCCATGACAATGTCCAATGCTGGACCATCAAGTGTAGTCCCTACAGAATCCCCTTCACTCAAAATATGGCTTTCCAAGAAGGACTTGCTTGCGCCAAGAGCAATTGCAAATGTTGTTGCGGATGGGTTTCTCTCGTACTCTTGTTTGATCAACCTCGAAACTGTCTCAACACTCTCCCTGTAATCCCTCTTCGAGACAGGATGGTTATGGAAACCGAAATGCACACAAGCTCTTGTCATTGTTTTCAAACGGTGGACAACATAGTACATTCTTGCTCCACACAGCGCCAGGCACGATGGTACAATTTTGCAGAATTTGCAAATGAAAGTGTTTGCCGGTGGAGGAGCAGCCCCAGGCTTAAATGGATTTTCCACGAGACCCTCCCACTCGCTTTGATTATGAACCCCAGACTGAAGAAAGTGTCTGCAATTCAAATTGTCACACCTAAGGTGTCAATTACAAACTGTTCTCCTGAAAACAAACTTGTCTTCATTTTGAATATTGGATTTTTTTGTTCTACACCATGGGTGTCCGTCGTGTTTCTTGTCCATTCCGTGCATCATGCTTGATATACCTCCAACTCGCGAAGGAGGAGGCAGCTCGAATAGGATATCCCCATCAAAAGTCTCTGGCAGGAACTTCACTGGCACCTGCTTCAAAGATTCCCAATCAATTCCCCGCAACTCACTTTTGAAACCTGCCATTCCTCCCATCGCCCGTAGTTTTGGAATGACACTACAAATCTCTTCTTCATCCGCTTCCAAAACTACAGTAGAATGGACTGGAGTTGGAATTTCACTTATGTCATCATCGGACGAATCCGAAAGCTCAACAATTGGAGTGGAGGACATCTGTTCTTTTTTCACCACCACCTCCATTTTGTCTTCAACGACTGAAGCAGCAGTCTCGAGCGTCACATATGGTCCAAGGGACTTTCGCCGAGGCTCTCCAAGTACTCTGTATCTACCAGGGCGCACTCTCCACTGGCTGACATGAGCCGTCTCATCACGGTTTTTGGAAAGAGTATTTCAACAACTCCCCGTCCAAATCGTACACCTCTTTCTCCAAGAAGATGGAGCCATTCTGAAGCTCAAACCGGGTAGCCACGACATGTTCCAGAACAATTGCGAATCCATTGTCAAGGGCTTCGTTGGAGAAAGGCACTGGTTTGTCGTCAGAAAAGAACTTTGCTTCGGAGGAAGCCATGTTACGTCCTCGAACGGGGGGTTCTCTTTCCTGAGCTGCTCCTTTGCGAAATCAGATGATTCAGCTTTGCACCACACTGGGTGCATATGAAATGAGGCGGAAGCACCCGTTCCGTGAAGATTGTGCATATTCTGATATTCCATATAATCACCTGTGATGTTATGCGGGATGGTTCCTGACAATCCGCCGTCAAATTAACGTATTTGACCTGCAGTCTACATTGTCTTCTGAGCAATGCCGACAGATGATCCATCAATTTCTGGGGGTCGCCCCAAAACAAAAAAAACCCGCCGACTTCCTTGAAGACAGCCAGAGGATCCGATATAGGGATGATGGCAAGATAATTGAAGTATTTAGATCATTTGTCCGGCCATGACTACATTCGCTATGTTTGATCATGTTGATGCTTTCAAGATTATGCATGAAATGGCCCAGAACTCTCCACGTACGCATATTCCGTGAAATCCTAGGTAGGCCGCATACTAACTACTTTGAGAATCCTCATCCATGACGATGTACCGTGATATTAATGAAGCCGTCACAAAAAAGACACTTGTCCATTTTATGTTTGCACACGCCAACAACCCAAAATTGCAGCCGCGTAAAGGAACAGCTGTCCCAATTAGGTTACGCCATTTCCACTGAAAACGTACATTCACATATCGGACACGCAAGAGGGAATCTGACGGTTCCAGGGACACTCCCAAAACAACGGAACTGCGCAAGAAAGTGAGTCTGTTCATCTTTCTTGTTTCCACACGCAGAGGAAGAGAGGCAGTCAAGTTGGAGAGGGTTCCTTGTTCGGTTCGGAAGATAAGGAAGTCATTGTATTTTACATCGCTTAGAGAGAGGCTGAGATCAAGAGAGCAAATGACGAGGCGTCGCATGCAAGATGGTGCAGGGCTTAGGCAGCATGTGAACTTGGAGATAGGTCAAGCAGAAGAGCATGTGGGAAGTGAGAGTGAGGTCGCCGCAGTCGTAGCGATGGCTGGAGCAGTGAGCGTAGGTAGCCAGACAGTGCCAGCCGAGTTCATGCCCGAAGACAAGAGAACAGGGGGAGGAGCAGAGGACGCCATACAGAGAGGAAGTCTGCAAACCCTACATCAGACAGAAATGGTGATATCCACATACTACTGTTTTCATTAGTCTTGATGTTTTCCCTTCCATGTGGGATTCAATAACATGGTTTATCTTGTGTTCAGACCGATGAAAAAGGGAAGAGGAAAGCAGAAGAGGGCGATCCGAGCGATGCAGCCACGAAGCCGAAGAAGGCAAAGGGATCCATAAGTTGTCTCACGCGCACTTCTTCCTCTTTACTGATGGTCCCCAGATGTGAGAAAAGCGACGATCGGTGGCGATCATCGCTTTACAGATAATGTAGTTGATGTTGTAGTTCAGCAGATTCAGGAAGGTAGGCAGGCAGGAAAGTATACGTTTCACGGCGAAAGTGATGATCGGTGCCGACCATCATCACCTTCGCCATTGCTTTATTTAAGCATAGACTGCCAATTTCATGGTGATGCAAGAGTGCCAGGGAACTTAAGTCGCATCTTGCAATGACGTAGAAGCTATGATCGGTAGCGATCATTGCTTTAAGGTCCATTCCCTTCTTGTTCAGACCAGTTTGGAAATGGCGTCGTCGTTCAGGAAAGTGATGATGGGTGCCGACCATCACTTTCAGACCTCATGGTTTGTTCATCCCATGACAGTTACATTGTGATGGTCGGTACCGATCATCACTTTCTGTAATGACTGGATGTTACCCCAAAATCCAAAATCGCAATGCAACCCTTTGTAGAATGAAATGCTTTAGGTTGAAAAATGTCCATCCCACTTCTTCAGATCTGGAATTGCAGTAACAGAAAAGCGATGATCGGTGGCGATCGCCACCGATCATCGCTTCCAAGTCCATTTCTTTGCTCTAAATCTCATACAATGAAATGCGGAATTCTGTTGGAAAGTGATGATTGGTGCCGACCATCACATTCAAACCTCATGGGTTGTGCTTTCCAAGGCAGTCTGATTGTGATGATCGGTACCGATCATCACTTTTTGAACTGATTGGGCACTACACCAGAATCCAAAAGAGGAGACCAACCCTTTGCATACTGTAAAGTTTTAGGATGTAAGAGGTCCAAATAATTCATAGGAGAAATCGTAGTGACACAAAAGCGATGATCTGTGGCTGTCATCGCTTCCAAGTCCATTCCTTCGCTAAAAAGCTCAGTGAGTGAAAGAAGGGATTCTGCAAAAGAGTGATGGTCGGTGCTGACCATCACATTCAGACCTCTTGGGTGTGTGCAGCCCAGTGTTGTCTTGTTGTGATGATCGGTACCGATCATCGCTTGCATCATCCTTATGGTCGGCACCGATCATCGCAGTCTAGTGAGAACTGACTGAACGTGCATTGGGAAACCAACTAAATTTTCCATTCATTTGTTAGAAGACAAAATGATGGTTGGTACCGATCATCACTATTTAAAAATGTTTGTTTCCAGAACACCAGTTGAATGTTGCTCTTGTGGGTTTTGGGTATGCAGAAAAATGTAAAGTCTAAGCAGGGAGAAACAGAAGCAAAGGGCTCTGGAGAAGGGGACGACTCCACAAAGAGTTATGAGAACAGCGAAGACACAGACGAGCCTGAATTGCACTACCTTGACAAGGTGAAAGAACTTATGTCATATCAAAAGGTAAATTCCCAGGAGGTTATTAGGGACATGATCGTCTCTGGAGGACGTCTTGAAATCCCTCTCTGCCGGATGATCTCCATGCTCGTTGTTCGTCCTCCACTTTCGCATGACATTACCAAGTTGGAAACAGATTTCGTGCACGGGTACAGAATGGGTGCACAAGTTTTCTACTAAGGGCGAGAAGGAGAGTGAGAGCTAAGAGGGAGAATGAGAGAGAGAGAAGGAGAGGGAGGGCAGCTCCCTCACGCGGCAGCTCCTTCATGCTGGCGGTCCCTCCCGCGGCGTTGGCGTTCGGTTGGCGCTCCACCAGCAGGTCACGGGGGCGCGCTCCCAACTCGCTCAAACAGCAAAAAAAAACAAAATGACATAGAAGAGGGAGAGAGAGAGTGAGGGAGAGGGATTAGGGCAAGAGGGAGAGTGAGAGAGAGGGCGCGCGCGGGTTTGAACGTCGTGGCGTGTCAGTGTTGCATCACCGCCGCCGGAAAACGCTCCGGCGCGCGGGGGTAGTTGCGCCCGGGAGAGCTCGAGAGCAAAAAAAACAAAGTAGGGATGGAAGGAGGGGAGGGAGGAAGAGTGAGAGGAGGAGGGTGAGGGAAAGAGATATCAGATAGAGAGATTGAGAGGGGGAGTGAGAGGCGGTCAGTGCAGCCGCGGCGCGTCAGTGTGACGACCCCACCGGAAAACCTCGGCGGCGATCAGGCGCCTTCGCGAAGGGGAGAGAGAAGGGGAGATAAGGGCGGCCACCTTGGCAGGAGGAGGATCCGCTGCGACGTTGGGGAATCGCACGAGCGTTGCTGCCTCAGGGGGACGTCGCACGGCAGTCGCAGATCTGGCGTAGAGGTGAGTTGAAGAGGCCTTTCATTTTTATTTTTATTTTTTTGGTTTTTGGGTTATGGGGTTTTGCAAGGATCATTTGGGTTTTTGGGTCTTTGGCTCTCAGGGTTTTAAGGGTTACATAGTTTAGTTTAGGGTTAGTTTAGGATTAGCTGCAATATAGTTTTGTTTTTAGGGTTTTGTTTTTTTGTGGGGTGGGGACATATGGCTTTACGTTTGTAGGGTTTTTTTTTTCAAGTTTTTCCAAGGGTTGGGAGTGTAACTCCTCCGGAGGTTACAGTGGGTCACAATATGGTATTCTACCTCTCTCTCGTGCTAGGTCATGCCGCGTGTTTATCGACGTGTCATGCTTGAGGATTCGTTGCCCACTGTGCCACAACCACCTGCTGAGGGCGAGACAACACATTCGCCTCGTCTATAAGTTAGGTGGCATTGCCATGTCCGCACAACTTTGCCCCCACGGCCACCACCCCGAGGTCGTAGGCCGCCTAGTCCAGAGGCACGAGCCCCGGGGAGACCCCGCCGCGACCGCCTCCCCAAGATTGAGTGTTGGTGCAGTTGGTGTTGGGCACGACTACCGGTTGGGAGGACCACACCGATGATGCGGCGACCCCATGTTGTGCAAAAACATTACGCCAAGTACGAGATTGCTGATGCAGCAAAGGTAAGTCGTCCATATATCTTCTCACGTACTCCTCAATTAAAAGTATTATATCTAATGAAACCTCGCGTTTGTGAATTGAGTATTGATGCATTTCATATCATGCATCTTGCAGCCCCGTCTTGATGTCCAAGCTCGCATTTTTTTGCTGAGAGGCATACCGATGCGAGTTTCTTTTTTCTTACGAGCCCCACCCCGTTCCGGATGTGAACATTCTTTTCTCACAACATGACGTAGATGCAGTTTGTGAGGTAGCGGGGTACGATGCGTGTTTTTTTTATTTTTGGGCACCGGGCTAGGCGTTTGTCACCTACGCACACACATTCGTCATCCTTGACATCGGCACCCCCATCGTCACCATCATCCGCATCGTCCGTTCCTCCTATTGTAGATGGTCTTTCCTCATCACCATTGTCATCCGAGGTCCCTCATACCGACCGGCTACGTGTCCCTTCCCCTCCATTGCCGAGACCACAACCGCCGAGACCCGAGTCCGAGTTCGACATCCTCGACATCGGCACCCCCATCATCACCATCATCCGCATCGTCCGTTCCTCCTATTGTACATGTTCTTTCCTCATCACCATCGCCATCCCGGCCATTTCGGCCAGTACTACCTCCACGCGAGATCCCTCATACCAACCTACGTGTCCCTTCCCCTCCATTGCCGAGACCACAGCCGTGACCGAGTCCGTATTCGGGTCCTTCGGCAGAACCCGGATGGATCCCACCACCTTTGGGGATTGTGTATGACTGGGACTGATGGATACTAGGTTCCCACTCCGGGAGAAGGGCCCCCGAAGTGATGGACGGGCGCCGCCCCCTAGGAGAGGTGGACCGAAGTTGTTTCGCACGGTTGGTCCGCGCCTTCGCCAGCCTGATGACGGCACCATACGTGAGGAGAGTTTGACACACTGAGCGAACAAGACACCATGGGGTGGCGGGAGGGTGGCCAAACGGTGGCTTAATTCACTCTGTCACTTTTCATCCACGCCGTCATTCGTGCACGAAACAGAGGGCCACATGTTTGCCACATGGATTATTAAATATTTTGGCTTGGACTATTAAATGTATTTAAGACCAAATGTCTTCACCCTAACTCTACATTGACCTACTACTAACCCATAGTAAACTACACTAACTAATGAACTAAAATGAGAGTCCCCAATGATAGTTCTAGAATGTTATGGGGGCGACCCCTAGGCGTTGCTGGCTATGCGAGTTTTTTTTTTTTGTAATGTGTTTTGTATTTTGTTTTTGGTTTGATTTGGTTCGGGCAACTGTAGGCGACAACGACCACCGGGCAACCGTGGCCATCAGTATGGGTCCAATTCAGTCTCCAGAGAGAAGTACTGCTCTCCGAACAGTGTATCCTTGAAGTACCAGAGACCCCACACACAAGCATAGTATCCATCTCTTTGGCATATCATTTAGTCTCTTTTCTTAGTGCAGTATCCTACCTGCCTATAGGCCCGTTCTCGCAGTTAGCTCTCCTTACCCTCTTCATACTGATACAGTAACGTCACTACAGCTCCTCTTTCTCATTCCAGTTTAAACAGATAACCCCCATCCTTTTATCTTCCCTCCCTTCCATGACTGTAAAGAGAAGTGGAATGTACCTCCAGTTCCTCAGTTTCTTCTGCTGAACCAACTGGATACATGCTCAGAGCATCCACATTAGCATGCCTAGCACCTTCCCTATGAACGATTTTGAATTCGAAATCTTGCAACATCATGATCCAACTCTCTCTTCGCCGATATGCATCACTCACGGTTGCCAACCATTCCAGTGGTTTTTGATATTCAGTACTAATCACAAATTAATGGAGTTCCATATAAGTATTGCCGAAAAGGCAAAACCCCCACACCAAGGCGTAGCACTCACCTTCCATTGGGTGATACTTGCGGTGCGCATCAGATAGAACCTTGCTGGCATATGCAATGACCCTTTATTTCTTGTATTCCTTCTGTGATAGAACAACCCCTACTCATTTTATAGACCAGTAGTCTAGTATAAATGGCTTGGAGAAGTTTGGCCTAGCTAGAATAGGGGCAGTGGTAAGCTTTACCTAAATAATTGCTGCAAAGGCATTTTGTGCCTCCGGACCCCATGTGAACTTCAATTTTTTTTTGTTAAAGTAAACAAATGAACAGCCACCCCAACATATCCCTTCACATAAGTCCTACAGGATTCCGTCATCCCTAAGTAGCATTTGACAACAGTAGGGTTTCGTGGGAGATGATATCTCTCAATAACGACTATCTTCTTTGGATCTGGCCAGATGCCTTCTGCAAATACCACATGCCCAACAAACACTAGCTGTAAATTACCAAACGTGCACTTATCAGGGTTTAGCCGCAGATTAACACTCTTCAATTTTTTCAGCACTTTTTTAATGTGCTTCAGATGAGTTGCCCAATCTGAGCTATGGATATTGACATCATTTATAAGGACTTTGGCACAATCATTGATCTCATCCTTAAGAATAGTGGCCATTGCCCTCTGAAAAGTAGTTGTGGCGTTTTTTCAGCCTAAATGGCATGACAAGCCATTCATATAAATCATTCCTTGTGATCACAACAGTCTTACTGATGTCACTGTTATACATATTTATCTGCCAGAACCCACTTTGTAAATCTAGAGGAGAAAACCACTTAGCCTTTCCCAGCTCGTTCAACAAGTCTTTGTATCAAATGCATATGATACAAATATCTTTTGCTCAGACGGTTCACAGGCCTGAAGTCACCACAAAACGCTTACATCCATTTGTTTTTTGTGGTAGAGTAACTGGACAAGACCATTCTGAATTACTCTCCCTCATCTTCCCCTATGTAATCTGTAAAATGAGCATCATTTGCGTTTGGTTTTGGATATATTGAAAGAGAATCACTTGTTTGCTAAAAAAACAAATGTGAATTCTTTGTTGATCATATGGATTACTTGGGGTATTGTATTTCCAATGATGGAATCTCAATTGATCCCAAGAAAATCAGTGGCTGATTGGCATAAATCAAATGATAAGATTGAAGATTTATTGGATTTGCTAGTTTCATGCTGAAATTTGTCAAATAATTCTCTCATATTACAACTCAATTGACTGACCTGCTTAAGAATTCAAATCTTATAAACTTGAAAGATATCTGGACTGAAGAATATGATGCTAGCTTTGAGAAGGTGAAATTTGCTTTTACACAAGCTCATGTACTAAAATTGCTTGATCATAGTGAGGGACAATTGTATTGTAAACCGATGCAAGTGATATCGCCATTGGAGCCATGTTCATGCAAGATGGACAAGTGATTACCAGTGTTGGGCGGATATAGAGTCATCAGGATATCAATAGTAGGATATCAACCCGTATATCAATGTATCCGGATCCGGATCCGACAACTATTTGATATCCGGCTATTATTTATATCCGGATAGGATCCTACCTGCCGGATATAAAAAGATTTAATAACTGGATTGTATCCGGATATGTAGCCAAAATACCGGATCTCAACTGGATACAAGAAAATAAAATAAAATATTAATGTTTATTAGAATATTAATAATTTAAATTGCTTAATTTAAAAAAAAAAACAATTGCGAGTAAATCTCAATAAAGTTAAATCAGGGCTACAATCCGCCTGTTAATATATATATATATTTCATGATTATTTATATCTAGATTACTCTATAACCGCCGGATATTAAAATCTAACCCGGACTTATTTATATCCGGCAGATTTTTTAAAAACTTCCACTATGCATAACCGGCGGATATTAGAAATGTAAATTATTCTAATATCCGGATCCGCAGGATATATCATTCTCTAATTCGTCAAGTATCCGGACCCGACGGATATTAAAAAAAACTAAGAACCGCCCAACACTGGTAATTACCTATAAGTATCCAAAGATCTGTCCACTAGAAAAGAACTATCCAAACTCACGAAAAAGAGTTGTTCATAATAGTTTATGTTTTAAAGATATGAAGACATTATTTGTTTTGAGTTAATTTTATGATAAAAATTGATCATCAGTTTGAAGTTTTTGACAACACAACCCCATTTGAGCCTTAGTTGCACATATGGACGTGACATGGCGCAATGACATCAGCGTCACGTCCAAACCGGACGTTACAATGTGTAATTAGTTTTTAATTTTTATCTTTATTAATGATTATTTATCCTGGATACCCGAAATGGTGGCCCAAGTGGACTGAACACGCGGATAAAATTTTATTGCATTTAAAAAACTAAAAACTAAATATATATGGGACCACCAATATTGGCGGTCACAACATTAGATTTTTTAAAAATACAGACGACCGCCAATATTGATAATTACAGCAGTTTTTCTTGAAATTGATGATCGCATACATTTTTTCAAAAAAAACATGCGACCGCCAATATTGGCGGTCATACGTATCTAAGAAATTATAAAATTATAGAATTATAAAAGATAATAAATCAAATATAGGAAACCATGCGACCGTCAATATTGGTGGTCGCATCCATTTTAAGAAAAATAATAATAATGAGAAAACAAAAAATAAAAATAAAATAAAAAACATGCAACCGCCAATATTGACGGTCACATATATTTTATAGAATAACATAAAATACTGCGACTGCCAATATTGGTGGTTGCATGCGTTTTTAAAAAAAAAATCAATATTGGCGGTCGGAGTAATTTACTAAATATGCATTCTGAAGCCATATATCTATAACAATGCAATGTGGCAGAGGCGATGACCATTTATTATATATATATATATATATATATATTCCGGTAAAATTGATGTGACGCGGGTTGCGTTAGCGTCAGGTCTAACGTGACGTGACGTGTGCAACCCTGAGAATTACTTCAACAGTTTTATTATGATTGCTGATGCACTTTCAAGAAAACCATAGCAAGTCAACGTTGTCTCATGTTTAGTGCTATGGCCACATTGGACGCATTCGTCTGTCGAATGCAGCTCCCACATAGCGGGGCCTCGGCGCAACATTGTCAAAGTGTCCCGAGACTGCCGCCTCAGCGTTCGTGCAACGTATTTTGAAATGACGTCAAAATTTCACTACACCAAAAAATGGTTTTCATGATATTTTATATTCTTAAGTCATGGATTTCATGACTAAAATCATGACTTAAAGAAGCATTGACATTAAACGTCATACATATGACTTCGTCAATTTGAAAAGTCACGACCATGACTTCAAAAAGGTAGTGTACTCATGGATGAAGACACGGTATTCCGCACCGCACCACGTGGTGAGATGTTATTCATCAAAAATTTTATATTTATTTTAAATTCAAAAATATTAAAAATCATGCAAACTGCACCATGATGAGAGACAATTCATCTTTTTTTTTCTAAATAATTATTTTTTTAAATTCAAAAATATGAAAAATCATGTCCGCGATGTCATGTGGCATCGTGTTATGCCGTGCCGGACCGGTGACCATGTAACATCGTGCATTTTTTAAAGTCTGTTGATGTATATAATATGTATGTTGTTGTCATATTATAGCGACAATTAAAGGTCAGAGACTACTTGTAGCGTAAAGCGGGAATATGGTGTCATAATGCCACGTCAATGTCGCTCCGTCATTGTTAGCCACGTTTCGTCGCCATATCATCAACGTCATGTTTTTTAAACCCGGAGAACCCGACAAGAACGTCTTGAATTGTCTGAAGCTTTTTGATCTGCCTGAATGGTGCAGCCCCCAGCTAAATGTCCGTGAGCGCACCTTTCAAAGCAGAGGTGGAAGAGAGAAATTTTTGGGTGTAAGCCAGACATACAAGCTGATGCTATGGACAAATCGCTGATAGATCGGAGGCGGCAGGGTGGGTCGATGCTCGTACACAGTTGATGAGAACAGACCTACTCTTGACATTAACTCTACTCGAGCGCCAGATGAGCGATTGAGTGTAGCGGCGTACGAGACTTTGGTTTCAATCTAATCGGTTTTTTTGGTGAAACTTGAACATACCGACAATAATTTCTTGAACTTCTTGAACTGTATGAAACTTCTCGAACTGCCTCAACTGAGCGGGCGGCTGCAACCTGTACATGAGCTTGAATGATTTGGACATTTGTACAGCTTGAACGGCTATGTGTACGGTGGAGACAATGCACTCATAAGACGTTGTTTGCCGTAGCATTTCTTGAGCGTAACATTGTGTGTGTGTGTGAGAGAGAGAACAATGCCTGTCGTTCTTCCTTCTCTTTGTTTATCTTAGTCTATAGGCGTAGCTAGCACTTGTCCCGACTTAGCAACAAGAGACGAACAGCCCTTGTGCTAGCCATTTCCAAGAGTCTTAATTTGAGTCCATTGAACTAGAATTTTCCACAAGCTGTACATGAGGGCCTAATTCAGCTATTTCATATTTAGAAGCTGATAGTAATGTTGCTTTAAGAGAGAGGCCAGAAGAATTTCTTGCCAATCCGGACACCATTGAAGAACAAAAAGCATTGAAGGACGAACTGCCATCACTTCCAGTTTACCAATTATTGAGGTAAACTTGAACTACCTTCAGGCACTCGTGGAGGAGTTGGAGACAAATCTAGACGAAACAAAAAAAAACAAACCTCCATTGAAAGATTTAGAAGGGAAGGTGAAGAAGATTTTTGCCCCTGAAGCGTAAGTACTTCTACTTTATAAACCAAAAAGCCCAAACACAAACACAAGATGAAAGGGTGAAAAACCGTGGGCCGTTGGATGGGCCATGATGTCGACTACCCATTTAAAGCCACGTAGGGAATGCAAAGATGGACGGTGGCCTTGTGTAGCCGCGACACTTGCGTCTGTCCAGCTGCGTTGCGGAACGGCTATACGTCCGCCCAACGTGCCCTACCTCTAATGAGTAGCCGGATTATCCAAGAAATCAGGGGTCGATACTTGAGAGATGAATTCTTTAAGATACCTAGGTTTTGAAAACGTGTCACGAGATAATAGAATCTCCATTGAAAAAGAAAAATATCGGTCATGCTTCTTGAGAGATGAGGTACTAGTTTATAATGGTCGATTGTGCATTCGCATGCTCGTAAATTTGAGATTGCGAATAATTCATGATAATCATAATGTTTCAACCTCAAGATATCCGAGCTTTCAGAAAACCTACTAGTCAATATGGAATCATTACTTCTGGTTAATATATATAAAGATGTTTCCCTTGTGAAGTTTCAAAGTTAGAAAGAGTCGATAGACCTACTGGGTTGTTACAACCTCTATCTGTTCCTAGATAGAATTGAGATTCCGTTCGTATTGTATAAGGATGCATAATGCTTAAGGTTGGCTTGACTTGATTATTTACAAACATGTTGAGTCAGATCCGTCCGCGTATGGTAAAACAACAACAATAATGTAAGATTATAATTCAAGCGTATGATCTTGGATAGAAATTTCGCCAATTTATGGCCAACTCTTTGGCAAGCCCGTAGTCAAATCCTCCCCACCCCCTCATGGTATTAAAGATTTTAGAACGATTAGTTTGTTGTGTACCAACGAGTAGTATGCTAGTAAGACAAAGGTGTTGGAGGTTTTTGACCTTGTTGGAATAATGGTCCCAAATTCTGGCACATGCAAGGGTGTTGGAATGGGTGATACTGAGGCCACATGTAGAGGCTAGCATAGAAGTAGGATATGTGAGACAGTCGGACCTCCTTCTAGTTCTAGAGCTTTCCAAAGAATTCTAGAGAAGTAGGATGAGGCGGTGGCCCCTTTCTAGAAGGCTCCACCATTGCCTTGAGACAGTATATATAGAGGGTGAGGGCTACTTACTCCGGTGGCTCCGGTGGCTCCGGTGGCTCTGCAAGTAAGCCCCCCTTAAAAAATGTAAAATTGGAACTTGAACCTATGTTGTTCTTAGTTACGCCGGTTTCGGCCGGAGTTCTCTGGAACTTGAACCATCTTCAAGAAATGTCAATAAGGGGACCTATTGGAATATTTGCACCCCATCCATGTCACTTTGGTGTCATTTTTTGGTGCTTTTTATATACTCCCCCATGTTTTGTGACACCAAGTGGTAGTTAAAGCAGCCTTCCATGGTGGGGTAAGTTTAGCACTTCCATGTAAGGGGGTGGCGGGGCCTGGCAAGTCAGTGCGTATGTATGTGCAACCCGATGAAATGGGATGGAGCTTGGTGGACTGGTCCCTGCACATTCATTGCACTGAGTTTGGACCTGTGCAGGCCCAACCAGGACATGCTAGTTTGATAGAGATGTTGACATTCACACCTGAGTTACCTTGGGTCTCTTGTAGCGCCAGGCTAAAGTTCAAATATACCGCTCAGCTGCCGAGCTCCACATGATTGTGGAAACGCTGGAGGGGACCAGGCTATTTTCTCCAAGCGCCCGGCGAACTCCTATCTTGTGGTCTCAGCTCCTCCCACATGGAAGGATGCTCTTACACCAGTGTCCAATGTCACTCCAACTACTAGTGTTACCTCACCCCTTCCGTGTCACCCTGATGTCTGGTGTCATTCCAATCTGTGTCAATCTTGAAACAGGGTGGGGAAAATTTGACAAGTAATGTCACCCTGTTCCATGTCACTCTGGTGTCACTCCAATCCGTGTCACTCTTGGGAGGGGGTGGGAAGAGTGACAGGCTGGAAACCGGCCCACCATACTGTCAGATATGGCACTTTGCATTAAGTTCTTACTGCTATGGTTCTCCCCTCCTATGGTGTCTATGACATTTAATACTTACCAAAGCCCAAGGCAGGTTGGCACTGGAGCATAGAAAGGAAGAAACATGAAACACTTGTGCATATAACAAGCCTACACCTACCTGCGTTGTGTAGATTAAAAGTCATACCCAGGGATGTACCCAACAAAGTCCTCTGCAACAG
This sequence comes from Takakia lepidozioides, assembly GCA_030704615.1. NCBI lineage: Eukaryota > Viridiplantae > Streptophyta > Takakiopsida > Takakiales > Takakiaceae > Takakia > Takakia lepidozioides. The sequence continues at coordinate 78,167,003 of CM060731.1, forward strand.
TCTGCCCAAGTAACGGAAGCAGCCCATTCGCTGGTACCTTGAGTGATGAATAGGAAAGGGATGGGGTTCCAGAACTCATCACCCCTCTCCCATAGTGGCGGCTGAGGTAGGTCCTTAATTGGAAACCTGATTTGCTATTTGAGGAGAATGAGAATTTGTTTCATCCAGTGGCTTTGACTGCAATCTAGGGGGGCTATTGCCCATACAAAGAAGCTCCACTTAAGATCAAGGCGGATAAGAAATGGCTACAATGGGCTTGCAAGTATTCTACTGCAACCAGCTAAGAAAGCATCACCAGTGAATCCTCTCTGGATGCTGATCACTACATGTTGCCAAGATGAGGATCCCAGTGAGACAAAACTGCAGTGGACGACGTGGCGAGCAACTCATGGGAGAAGGATACCCAAAAATTAAGGACAATAGCCCCATAAAAGAGAAAAGAAACTCTTCCAATTCCGCTAGCTTAAGCCGCTATGATCACTCGCTAAAGCAAATAATTGTGTCTAATATCGTATGCTCTTTCCCACTTCAAAAAAGTGTGCTACCTTCTCTTCAGATGTGCCCACCAGCACCCCATGCCCCAGATTAAGGATGTGCTTATGGCGCCCAGCCTTTGCAACTGTATCATGTATTCTTCTTTCAATGAAGTCCCTTGAACCAAAGAGAGCCCCAGGATCCATATTACCCTGCAAAGTCAAACTCCCTATGTCAGTTACAGTACATGGATGGAGAAGTAGCATGGAGTCTGTCGTCACTGAAGATTCCTCCCTCCATTCAATTGGCCATCATTCGGAGTTTGAAGCAGCTTGTCGGCCTATGAAGATCAGTTCAGCCCCAGGACTGCACAACTTGATGAATAGGGAAAGAGAGGAGAGTGTACCTGCACAGCAATCTCAGCCCCTATCCGTTGCCTGGCTTCGGCCATATCAACTGTCCAATCCACGCTGACAACATCCACGCCTGTGGATGCCATTCGCTCCAGTAAACCCCCACTCCCGCTTGCATAAAGAATGAGAGGGAGGTCTGGATGAGTTGCCTTCACCGCACTAACTATCTGTTTCAAATATGGAAGACTGAACTCCTCAAAGTCGACTGGGCTGAGTTGGGTGGCCCAAGAGTCAAAGATTTGTACTGCTTGCGCCCCTGAGTCTGCTTGATACCGCACATAGATTATGACTGATTCTGCAAGTTTCTGTAGCAATGAGTGAAATATCTGCCAAGGACACAAGCCACAAGCATGTGAGGATGCTAGATCTCCTTTAGTAGTGCCTTGAATGCTGAATATGAAGAAACATGTACCGAGCTATAAAGTCAAAAATCCTGCACTTTCTAGCCTTATGAAGTTCACCAGCACTCAACAACGCCAGAGGGGGGATGCCAGAGGAAGAAGCTTACCTCAGGTGACTCAAAGGCCAGTCTTTTGATGACTGCGAAATGTTTGGAGGATCCACCCTCAACAATATAGGACGCTAGTGTGAAAGGGGCTCCTACAAATCCCAGTACAGCAGCCGCATTCCCTACCTATTCAATCACGACACATCCACCCTCACAAGATTATTTCCCAATTTGGCAAGGGAGTGCCCCCACCTGCTGCAGAGATACCCAGACAATGTGACCCCGGTAGAGAACTTTGTGGATGTGAACCCATGACCGACTGGCAGCCAGAGTGTCCTAATCACTGGGCCATATGTTAGGAGTTTCTTAGGAGTAATATGCAACCGGGAACCCTGCCAGTTGCATTCAGCAGCAATGGTTGTCAAATTTTCACTTCCAGTACTGACAACAAGTTCACCCTTAGAATTCTGTGGGAACATAGCATCAGTAATATGCATCCTATGACAAAAAATGCCTTCCTGTCATTTCCCACAACACTCTCCTGTTTGATGTTCTTCTTAACTTGGAGGAGTGAAGGGTCCTTGTACCTCAGACCGTAAGGCAGACAGGGTTTCGCCAACATAGGGAACAGCCTCACCAGGCACCAGCTCCCTTACTTGTGCGACATCAGCAGCAGTGCGAATGGGATGATGGATGACGGGTCCTTTGCTCTTCAGAATATCAAATGGAATGTTCATTCCTGTTAATGGGGTCAGAATATCTGAGAACAGTATGACCTGCACATATCAAAAGCAGGAGGCTACATTAAGAAAGTCTGGTGACCCCAAGCAACTCGTTGCCAAAGTTGTTCCAAATACCCTAATTTCAAACTTGGAGATGGCACATCACCCCTCTTAACCTTCCTACAATGCCATCAAATTGGTTCTACTGGGTGCTGAGACTAAATGCTTTACAGTGAATTTTCACCAGAAAGTCCAAATTCCACGTTGATTTCTGGCCTCTGAGCATTCCTACCTGTTCCTATTCTGTCGTTCACCATACACTGCCATTGTTGCACAGAGCTGCAAGCCAAGCATGGATGATGGTAGACAAATAGAGAGAGAGAGAAAGAATGTACTCATATAAGACGTTGTTTGCCATAGCCTTCTGGCCATTGACCCCCCGCCCAGTTTGAGCGGAACACAAACGGACAGAAACTACCTTTGTCAGGGGCTGACGCCGTTAGTATGACTTACCTTCAAACAACTTGATCTGAGTTTTCCAGATATCCTCTAGAAATCCCCTTACACAAGCATCAATCTGCTGTGTGATTCGCCCAATAAAGGGAGTGAGAGAGAGAAAGAGAGAGACCCCATCAGGATGAAAAGCTCGCCAAGGTTGGAGCGAGACTTCAACAGCCAGGTCCACATTCTCAGATCGTTCCCTGAACGTGGGATGCTTTTCGCACAACTCTTGATACACCTGTTTCCACCAACATCAGAAGTGATATACAAGCATAGACTGCAAAAGAATTTCAAGGCAAGTTATTTTGAATAGCTGCCTCATACTACATAGAGTCATTAGCCTGTACTGTTTCACATGTAAGTGAGGTTCAGAATTATGGAAGCGAATTGAATATTAGAAGGAGGGAGAAAAATACAGATTCCAAGGGCTGTGCAATCGTCCACTGAGGATCCAATAAAAGGTTTTGTGCTCAAGAAAGAACGATGTTTCTCACTATGCATACCTTCATGTACCGACCAGCTTGCCTCATCATCCAAACAGGTGGCCTTTCCACCTGCTCTCCTCGTACAGCCCGCAGCAGAAGAGGGTCTGCATTGCCCAATCCTGCCGGGACTTCTGTCATGGATTCTGTCCCATTCATAGAGACGAACCCTCAGGGCATTGTCATAGGGGAACGCTAACTTTCAGTTCCAGGGGTCCGGGGAAAGCTACTCTCAGTCTGTAGGTATGCTTTACCTACCTGCAGGCCGACGTCAGGCCAACAATGCAAAATTACCTCTGCTTCTTGAGGAACCAGAAAGCAATCAGAAGGGGATTTAGCTTATGTATCCTCCCCACACTCTCATCAGAATTGGCCAGCATCCGGCCCCTTCTTCACTCTGCGTCGAAACTATTCCCTAATTGTAGTATTACGAAGAGCTTCAGAGTTTCAGAGCTTCAGAGAAGGCAAGAGAGAGAAGAGACGTCACATGAAGTGGTGAAACGAGAGTCTGAAAAAACAAATTGGGGAACAGAATGTACTCATAATAAGACTTTCTTTGCCGTAGCCTAGGAAATTGGGGAACAGAGAGAGAGAGATACAAAGAGAGAGAGATGAAATGGTACAGAATGGAAAGAGATACCTGCAGCCACGGTCTGAGCGACCGATTGGAGCAGACCTGGACTTCTCCCGCCCACACTTTTCCATACCTTGGGTCCGATCCGTATCCTCACACCAACCCATTTCTGTTGAAGTTTAAGGGGCTGCAGAGACGGGGAAGATGAGGAGATGGGCGTGGCAATGGCTGAGAGCGTGAGCGTGTTGGCTGCCATAGCCATCTCACCCCAAGCTTCTGTCTGTTCGAGAATACAAGAAGAGACCAACACAATGCAGACCACGACAAAATCAGAATGTGCGTATGAAGGTTTGACCACAGGATCATCTGCTCAGTAATTGTTTTCTCTTTCTATTTTGCTTAGAAAAATCAAACAATATTTATCCTCTTATCCAATCTGCTAGGAGTGTCGGCCAATGGGAATTCTGAGAGACCCTCCATCCAAAGTCGGCTTCAGAGTATCCATCCATCTACCTCATTCATTCACTTGTACTGTCATCCATCGTAAAAACTGTTCATCAAACACGTCCGTCTATTAAACTAACTAAAACCAATTAAGGGTTAATTATGTTAATTAATATTAATTAAGGTAACTAATGAAATGGAGTGGGGGTTAAGTGAAAGGGTAGTCTCAGGGGCCTCGCAAAAACACCCATTCAGTTGTAACTTAGTGTCTCACCTCCAACCTTCTCTCTCCTCCATGTCTGATGCAATGCAGTTCAAAAACAACCAGAAAACCCATGGAAGATGGTCACGTTGACCACTTTGATTTCCAAGACAGGGATCAGAAGAAAAGCACTGACAGATCAATAGACTAGTTTTTGACTCGGGACAAATCATGGCTTCTAGCTTAAAGCGCAATAGTGAAGGTGGAGTCACCGAACAGGAGAACTTTTTGGTTGACCTTGAGAAAGAGGGTGAAATTGACGATGGAACAGCTCTCCGTCTGTGGATGCAAGAGATGGCAGAGACACAACGGAGATTGAATGAACTTGCCTTGCCTGCAGTCAGGCCTGATTGTTCAAGGGGCAATACTGCAAACACGTTTCGGTATGACGGTACACTAGAGCTTTGTGAGCAAGATTTGAGACAGGAACTGCGCCTACCTCCTCATCGCTACCGAAAACTGGAAGAAAACGTTGAATTGATTCAGCCAGAATCACTAGATGAGACATGTCACCTTGTACACCCTAATGATGTTATAGCCGATAAGACTGATCGATTCTATGTACCAGACCTTCCACCTTTCTTCCAAAGATTGCATCAAATTGCTTCTCCAAGCCTTGAAAAACCTCCAAATACCTTTCTAACAGTTGATACACCTAAAGGGAAACGAGTTCTGGACCCAACACTGTGGCCAAACCGTCCAGAACTTTATCCTAACCCGGATGCACCGCCGCCTACTTGGAGCACATGCGAAACATATGAGATTCCACGATATCTCCCTCGGCTCAAAGGTCTTGAGCTATCTGATGCCTGGGAAAGATTGAACGAGCCCAACAAACTCGTAAAGTGGTCTCCAAATGTCATGAAATCGAATACTTTGGACTGTTTTCCCACCCTCATCTACCAATCCAACAAAGAGTGTTGGATTGCTGCGTACACTGGGCAAGACAAAGAGGCACACCGAGATCCATGGACGGTTATGTCATTAATGAGCTTCATTCCAGACGATGTGCATAGTATTATTGCAGGGGATAAAGGGTTTCTTTGTCTTGACGGTGGAGAGTATCTTTCTCTGCCAAAACAGCGAGGCTGGAGGAAAGAATGGCCATCCCAATCAATTACGGTGGTGTGCAATCCTTTCTTAAGGACTCTTCAACGGCTTCCTCCAATGGTCGATGAGGCACAAGAGTTCAAGAGGGGACGCATCGTGGTAGTGGACCCCACAGAGACTTGTCAAGGCTACTACATCCTGTATTTGGTGGGGGAGAGGTGCGAGCCATATGCTGGAAGCCTTGTAACAGTCTATGATTCAAGGAAAGATAAATTTACTCATATAAGTCATACCCCTATACTCCCCTCTTCACGTGGAAGATCAAGTCTTGCACTAGTGCATGAACACCTCTATTGGGGAGGAATGAAAAATGCAGGTAACCGACCGAGACCAGGTAGCGTAAGTTCAAAGAGGTTTCAACCAGGAGATGGACCGCTACAATATCAATCCGTGGTCATGTGTTGGGACATCGAGAAGGATATATATAGGACACTTGAGTTTGAAAAAACTCAAGAGAATGGTGATCTAGGCGACCCAAATAGTTATGAGCCCCCTCGGCTAGTGGATTGCAATGGTATTCTATATGTAGTGACCCGAAGAAGGTTATCCGATTTACACTTTCGGATACGTCAGCCCACAGAGCCCGACAAGGTTATGTATCGACCCAAAGTCTTTAGACTCCAGCTCCTAGCGAGTCCGTTGCCATATCACTGCGTATCTTTGGCCCCTCACAATGTTCAAAATCATCTGTTTGGTCACAATGTCAGCAACGTTACTGAATGCGAATTCGAGTGTCGTGGAGGTAGCGGAATGATCTGTCTATTCTCCGTCAAAGCAAAAACAGCTGCATTGTACAATGCAACATTAAACGAGTGGAAATGTTTGGAAGACTGTCATAAGGGCTTACCCGGTTGCGCATATTATCTAAGTTTGGGTGATTGTGTATTGGCACCTAACTTCCAAGCAAACCCCCTGACCTCCGATCGAGGTCGAGCTAAGTATTCCCCATGGATGGTAAGCCCAGAATCAAACTCCACAAGCAGAGATCGAAGCCCTAGGCGATCTAGGCGACACTCGTACTCTGGTTCTGCAATCCCTCGTCCCTCCACCTCCAGGGCTAGGCGTTCCAGTGCCCAAATGCGCAACTACAACTACGAGGAGCCTGCATACTTTCCGATCCACCCAACATTCAAGAAACCCATTGCAGTCTCTGGCGTTGGTGATGATTACACCCCTCCTTTCCCTCCCACACGTCCAGTGAAGGATTTAGATGAAGTCCCGAACTTCTGATTTTGAACCAAAGATTCCGTTACCGTTGACATAAACTCATCTACTGTTGTTCGAAATTTGACAATCCATGGAACGAACATCAATTGAGCCTCACTGTTACCTGGCATCTAGGCCTTCTCCACGGATGATGGTTCAGGATCGTCACATGTGGTAATCTACGGTCGATGGGAGGACTTAAATCCTCTCTCAGTCATCTCTCGACCTGCCGACCGGGGGAAGAGACGGGCTTGAAAACTCGGGTGTGGGCAACTTGACCCTTCCCGTTGCCCAGCGATTTTTGAATTTACAGTGGGCGCTGTTGTCCTGAAGTTCGCCTTTGGGATCTTTGCCTCTAATCATCTCTCTCTCTGACGCTCTCTCTCCCACGTAGAGAATTTATCGACTTGTAGACTTTAAAATAATCGACAAAGCAATTTGCGCATACAACAAACTCATGTCAACTGGTGCCCAACAGTATAGAGACTGAAGGTGGAGTCTAACCTGGGACATCCACTGAGGAGCGGGCTGTCGAGTTCGGGCGTCCCCAGTTCGAAAGTATAAGCAAGCATGATTGTAAATTTCATAGATCAGATAGAGGACTGCAGTAGTTGATTTGGTTGCACGGTCGGTAATGCGATAGGGCGTCCAGGAGTGGACATATTGAGGTCACATCATCACCAAGCAGCAGCCCCAGGAGTAGATCATAATGTCTACACAGGAATCATGGGCCGTCCTGGAGAAGGGCATCGCGGATTTACCGTCTTACGTAGATAGTTACCCAAATGCCCAACTTCAGTATGTTGACATCTGTACACAAAAGGAGCCAGTACACAATTTGTCCGATGCCCTGTATAGGAAACACGAGGAAACACATCGGGACCTATATACGACATATGAGGAAACATTTTCGAAGTATCTGACCCAGATAGTCTTGCCTTCAATTCAAGAAAAGCCTGATCATATATTTTCGATGCTCATAGAGCTTGTGAAAAGATGGAATTACAACCTTCTCATGATCCAGTTTGTGCCGTCAATGGTCGCTCCTCTAGAGATGGATTTCGTCCCGCATGACTCGCTGCCAAAGCTCTCTGACGTGGGTATCTGGTGTTTTCATCGCCTGTTTTTTGAGAACGTACAAGCAGACGTGATAAGTGCACTAATCACTTTGATAGAGCAGGAGCAGCCTGAAGGCGAGCAGATTGATCTTTCACTATTGAAGAATGTACTCAGCAGCTTTGTGGCCACGCCTCCAAATGTACCGAACCTGTATGAGACATACTTTGAAACTATCGTTCCCAATCAGACTACTGGTTATTACTCTTACAAGGCCGCGTCTGCCTGGATATTCAAGACGTTGAGCGTAGCCTACGTGCTCATGACCAAAGAGTTCTTCACATTAGATCAGCTGGAAAGAGTCCATCTGCACTTGAACTTTACCAACTCCTCGAAGCTTGTGCAGACAATACAAAACGCGTGGCTGAGCAATGAGTATCAGGACCACCTGCTTCTCTGCAAGGACTCTGGTTGCTCCGGTTTCTTGAGAGAAGAAAGCATGACAGATCTGTCTCGGATGTATCGCTTGTTTCACGGGATTCCCAATGGCTTGCAGTCACTGGCTCGGATCTTCAAATCATATGTTACGCAGGAGGGAACTGCCCTAGTCAGGCAAGCTGAGGAAGTGGTTCAGAGAGAGGATGTAGCAGTCCTTGTGGAGGAGCACACATATATATGCAAGTTGCTGAAGCTCCATAGAAGGCTTTTCACATATGTTGAGGATTGTTTCCTGAATGATCCGCTCTTCCACAAAGCCTTGAAGGAAGCATTCGATGTGTTCTGCAACGAGAATGTTGCAGGAAGCACTAGTGCAGAGCTCCTCGCTATGTACTGTGACAATCTGTTGAAAGGGGCCCGGTGCGGAAAGGACCTCACACACGAGCTCCAACCTGTGATGAGGGTTGTTGCCTCCATCAATGACAAATCTTTGTTTGGCGAGATTTGCAGGAAGAAGCTTGGTCGCAGGCTTTGGTTCGAAAGTGGCAGTTGCGATGCACTCCACGAAGATTATTTTCTCACAATGTTGGGGAGGCAGTTGGGTGCTCAGTTCACCTGGAAAATGGATCGAATGCTTGCAACATACAGAGAAATTCGGGAGAGGAGTCAGCTGTCACTCCCCCGGCAGTCTCTCCACCTCGGCCATTAAAGGGTGAAGAGCCCCTTCTGGGAAGTGGATGTTTCTATAACGGTTCTGAGCCCCAGTGGGTTGTGGCCGAGCTGTAATTATGAATACTCACATGGTTTTGCCTGCTGAGCTGGAGCATAGTGTGAACAAGTTCACAAGCTTCCACAAGTCTCGATAACAAACCAGCATCCTGAAACATTGCTGCGGATGCATTCAGTGGGAACGTGTACGAGAGTGAGACAAGACGAGGCCAAGCCTAACCTGCTCAGATATGTAGATATAGAGCTTAATTACTGCAGATCAGAAAGAGGCTACTGAGACTGAGATCAATGTACACACTGTTAGGAAAAGTTACATGCAGCAGTTTGAACAGGAGTATACAAAGTACCAAAACAGTTGAGAGTAGAAAGTTGTTCTTCCTTGTTCAAGCACTCAGACTAGAAGCCTTTATTATTAGATTTGGCCACTGCAAATCTTCTTCAACATGTTGGGTACTCATAAAAAACTGATTTCCACAAACCATTCAGCACTGACCTACCTGCACCACTGAATGCTGCATAAACTGTTTGAAAGCCATTTGGCTCTCCTGATCAGTCCCCATGACAACATCTTCACCAAAGTAGGGCCCCATCAATTAATTGAAATGGGCTCTACTGGCATGTTCTCAAGTTTGGCAGCATAAGATGGGCTAGCAGGGATACTCTACTGGAAAGTGGGGAAAGGTATCAACAAAGACTACTAAATTTTCAGAGTTGGAGGAATCCAAATATAACCGTGAGTTCGCACATAGCCTGCACGCTCTCGGCAATCGTCAGACTCTTTAGGTCCTCGACTCCCTTGCTTGTAAAGAATCGGCTTCAGCTCTCCCGCATCGATGCGATGCAGTAATGGTGTAAAAATCTCCCATGCCACCTGGGCACAGGGTGAACACAACATAAGCCTCACTCTTCATTCCAGCAACTTGCCATGTTACCTGTATATCTGTAACTTCCCCACTCTTTTCCATGACCTAACCTTCTTTTCAAGCACTGGAACCAAGTATGGGATCATGAATTTTACCTGCAACTCATCCCGGCGTACGAAGTGCTGTTGATCTCCACGGATCCTAGATACAACATCAACACCCACAACCTCTATGAGACCACAAAAATCCCAAGAAAATGTCTCAACATCGTTGAATAATAAGGTGCCAAGCAGAGAAAAGAGAGCCAGATAAAAGACAGGAACATTCATAACATCCACAGGAAGCGTGAGAAAAAGAAAGAAAGAAACTTATGACCACAACGGTGGCCCTGAGCCCATAAGACAAAGGAGAACAACAAGAAACCAGAAAAAGAAATAGAGCAAGAAAATTTATTACGTCCCAGAGTGCCCAGAGAGAGAGAGAACAATTTTGTCCTGCATCAACAAGAACTATCTCTCACAAGAAAAGGTGAGGAAAGGTACGTGTCCAGGAGGAGGCGCTCATAAGCTTCAGGGATGACAATATCTTGATAGCGTTGCATGTATGAAAGATCCAGCTCACTTTGTGTAGCCTTCATATCCAAACCTGGCTGCTTCACCTGCCGCCCAATAAAATAACATTTTTTTTTGAAGTCTATAGCTTATAGATGCTAACCTGCACATGGTCACAATGCATATGTACGGAAAAAAGGTTGACGCCTGCAGAATCGAGCATACATTATGGTGTCTCTTCACCCTGAAGGGTTACTGCCTTCCGTTGCGAAGGTGGACACCTTCACCTAAGTACAATAAGGTGCGTTGGGTAACGTAGATGTATCAAAATCACATGTGCAAGCAGACAGTAGTTATCTGAGAGTAACAATATCATCCACAGGAGGTATGACACACCAGGACACAAATCATGGCAGGGGAGGATGCAAGTCAGAGGAGATCCACATACCGTGAGCTTCATGTACATGGCCTCTGAAGGCTGGAGTCTCATCACAAATTCATTTCGCCCCTGCTTCTTGCCTGTACCCATTACACATCATTCTATTAGGTAAACTGCATACTGATATACTTCACAATCACATTCGACAAGATAAGCAGGATTGAGATAAATTTCTCAGTCCATTTGCTTACACTTAAAAATGTCACCAGGAGCGTCTTTAAACTGCACCCGAATCTCTGCCTTCCGATCGTCTAAGGCTTTTCCAGCTCTCATGATGAAAGGAACACCTGCACCTCATGCGACCAGTTCAGTTTGTTTAGGGCAGAGAACCAACCATTTCTGCTGAGTTGATGAAAACCTAGGAGAACCTACTAAACTCAAGCTACATACCATCCCATCGTTCATTGTTGATGCGCAGAATCACTGTAGCAAAAGTGGGGGTTATCGAGTCCTTGGGAACAGTAGGGTCATCCTTGTAGCCTTCATATTGCCCAAGCACCACATCCTCATCCCTGATGGGCTCCACTGACTGCAGCACCTGATCATCATAGGCACAAAAACCCTTCAATACTTGTAGTCCATACAGCAAAGCTGAAAAGAATCCACAGCTCCAAACAAGCCCCCCTTAAATACCATGTAAGTCCGCCAAACCATCAGTGTCGAGCATGGGACCCCAAAGGACCTATGGGACACAGCAGAACCAATGACACCAAAAAATGAATCAACCCTCAACCGTTGCATGAAGACAGAGTGCCTCACAGCTGATTCAAGTCTTAAGCTAGACACACGGGATTGCTAAAGAGAGAGAGCGCGTGTGATGATGTTCAACTCAAACCAACTCAAAAAGGCAACTTTGAACACACGAGAAGGGAAACACACCTTCACTTTCTCATCACGAATGTGCTCTGGGCTAAGTGACACTGGCTTCTCCATCGCCACCAAACATAGGACCTACGATCCAACAAGGGGATAAATTTTTCAGCTTTTAACAGTAAACAACAAGGTTAGCTGTCTGAAGTTGATAATTTACAAAATCAACTCTAAGCCTCCCCCAAATGAAAAAGAAGGAGGCTCATAATGACAAAGAACTCCTCCCTTTTACACAAGCGGGCCCCACTTTCAAAACCTAAGAATGAATCCCAATTGACCGTGGGCACAAATCCTGTACAACTACATGATAACATTGCTGAGCAACAAGTCCTACAACAAGAAATGTTCCTTGTCATCAGTTGCTTGACAGATACCTGGAGGAGGTGGTTCTGAATGATATCTCGAATTATCCTGCAATGACCAATGAAAAGTCACCTCAGAAAGTCATCTTAACACCATTCTCAACCTCTAACAAGACAACATGCAGCAACCTGAGGGAGGGCACCTTTGCAGTCACCCCCTGAGTCCAGAAACCTTCAACTAAACCAACCCCTAGAAGAGTACAATGGAAATCCACATCTACTGTTGAAGCATGTTGAGACAAAAGTCCAGAAGTCTTGAACAAATATTCTGCTAGACATGATGTCCCCAACAGCTCAAAGTGAGGGATAAGCAACACAACTAAGACAGAAGTACCCGTATTCATCGAAGTATCCACCTCTTCCTTCTGTCCCAAAGTCCTCCTTGAACACTATCTATGTGTGCCAGAAAACCATCACAAAACCCAATATAGAAGTCAACTTTTCCTGCAATGAACAAATACCCAGAGAGAGACTGCATTGTGCATGTGGAGAAATTTGAAATAAGTGTACCGATCCTATGAGAAATGGAGCAATCTGTGAGACAATCTTTTTGTGGCTGTCCCATCTGTTATTCTCTACACATCCCCTTCTTTCATTGTGCTACTGTGCAAGCTGTACCTCCCATATGTACCTAAACTTCCATGCTCTTTAATCTTTAGTAATAAAGCCAAAAAATTTATGCATACCTGGACGTTGGCAATGTTGTCCCGGTTCCAAAGTGGCACAAAGAAACGGTTGGCAAACCTCATGACTAGCTGCATTCATATACCCGCACAAAGGAGGTCTCCCTTAGATCACATTAGACGGATCATGCTGATGCTTTACCAAAACGGCAAAAGGTAAAAAGCAAAGACTGCAAAGCCGCAATCAACAGGTGCACATAAACTTACATATATTTGGAGTTGCATACTTAGCTGAAAATAGTCAGACAAGTAGGAACTGGCCTGAGTTACAGCAATGCAATGCTGGCAGGTCCTCACCCCTTCAATATAGAATTTCAGATTTCCTAGAACCAGGATCCATATACTACGGATGTATATGCCAACATCAACTCAGTGGAAGCTGTACCAGGTTTTGGACAATCTCTTTGCCAAGGTAGTGATCGATTCGATAAAGCTGTTCTTCTGTAAATAACTCTCCCAACTCAGTACTTAATCGTTCAGCTGATGCCAGGTCCTTCCCGAATGGTTTCTCGACAATAACTCGTGACCAACCTCCTGTCACACAAATGAATACAAACTGGAAATAATCAATTTCATAGACATTGGGCTCAGCAAAGCTCTATTTGCCGTATCAATATTCCCACTGCCTTACTGTGAACCTGTAAGGGATGATGTTGTCAAGTCCAAGAGAGAGAGGAGAGAGGCAACTCACTTGTATTCATGCAAAATTTTCGTATCATTCTGCTCACAAGAGGGTACACTGACGGCGGCAGAGCAAGGTAAAAGAGCCTGCGGGTGGGGCCATCCTTCCCACAATGTGATTCTTCATGACTGGAAATACTTTCATTCAACTTGATATAACCCTCGTCCTCATCGTATGCCCCAGATATATATGTGACCTTCCATCCACAAGGGCAAGTGAGCATACTTAAGTCTCTTCACGATTCTCACTGGAACAACTGTAATCCACAGACAACAACTCTTGTAGTCATAATTAACTATCCTTGAACAAATAAGCGGTCTTTGATGTGTCAATCACTTGTTACCAGCGCTTGCAATAAGATGAGCCAGAGCCGTTCGGTGGAAGACTATGGATCTGTCTGTTTCAAGGGGGCCTATTGATGAGTCACCCAGCTTCAGCAAGTTTGTACAGTCTGGGCCCAAAATGATGCTACATAATTTGCGCATACCCTAAGTTGTAAGCATTTACCATGCAAGAAGTTGCATTCACTATGATTACACAAATTTTCATAATGCTAGTTCTGTCTGCTCACCAGATCCAGGAACTCGTTGACGACAACCGTAGGATCCTTTGTGAGATTTGTTTTAGATGTTTTCAAGTACCTGGACCCCACCACAAAGAGGAGTAACACAGGCCCTTAAACCGAAAACAATGCTCATTCTAGAGCTTCAAACCTACTTCATCTTACCAGCCTATGGTCAGCCTTCCTCTGCCTAACTGAAGTTCCATATCTTGTGGACTGATTTTGTTGCTCTCCTTTCCCATGGACCCTTGTGGCCTCCTGCTGACATAATAATATATCTTCTCTCTTCTTTCTGAATTGGACATGTGTTACTGACTGTTGGAAGCATAATTTCACAATCAGAACTTTAATCCTGTATGGCAAACAATGTCTTATGGGTCCATTTTAATCCTGTGCGTGTCCTGTCTCTGTGTCTAACTCTGCGCATCTGTCCCTGTCTTTTGACCAACCCCTTCTGTGGAATCATGACAAGAAGCATTGAAGCTAGCATGCATTGTGATGCACACATACCTGTTACACAATGAGGGAATAATCTCTACAACATCCAACATACAATTTAGGCATAACTAACATTTCTGCAACAGCCAGAAAACTTACCCGCGTAGACGGTCATGGAGGTCATGGTCTGAAATTTTTGACCGTGCATACCCAAATATTTGAAGTTGTTTTGTTGGCAAAAACCCCTGCAATTCAACAATACAACCTTCAACATTCATTCTTATTCTCTTGGCATTGCAGATCTGAGCCACCCTCTAGAAGCTGAGAATGATCCCACGGATTCTCTCCGGGAGGTTGGAATTGCAAGGTAATGCTGTATTTCTGCAATGTATTTAAAACTGTCCACTACTGAAAACTGAGGCTACAAAGCACAAACTCAGTAGGGAAAGGAATGAAATTGTAGTAATTATGCAGGAAACAAAGGAGAAAAGGATGAAAGAAAGAAACTTGAGAGCTCTCTACGTTTTCCCAGAAAGGTGCTGATGACTTATCTTACACCTTCCAACATACTTTACCAAACTTCACACTTTCCTATGATTGACGGATGAATTAATGTCAAAGAAACCAGTGGTAATTGGAGGGAAAAATCACAGCAGAAGAGAAACCTGCTTGAAAAGATTGAATAATGCTGGAAAGGTCTTCTTTTTGGCAAGATCCCCAGAAGCACCTAGAACAACCACAGACAGGCAACCGCCTGCGACGGTTTTTGATTGCACAGGTTCATCTGCCTTGAGATTTTCACAATCCAATGCAGGGGCAACTTCCTGGCCTGCTGGGATAACTGTATCAGCCGTGGGAGGACTCATTGCTACCAATTGACACCCTGAAAATAATAAGTACTTGCAACAAGATAACTCAGCTTTTTCTTCGCCGGTGTAGCTTCGCCAGAATTGTCCAACTGTGAGGTCAACCATAATACAAATTAGAATATAACTTGGCAAACACAGAAGCCAGAGGAGAATTGGAGGAGCTGTTGGTTACAAGAGAGCTTGAGGCGCTGTGCTGGAAATTAACGACCTCCTTTCCAGTATGATGTCAAAGCAAGAGCATCAATGAACGCTCAATTCCGCCTAACGTGGATATCGCTGGCTGTGAGCTGGAGCTACGGTAATTTCGATGTATCTTCTGGGATAATTTGCTACGGGAAGGTTAGCGTCTACACTTTCCAAAGATACTGACGCGATGCCAGACTTTCAATCAAAATAGGTCCAGCTAAAAATAAGAACACAGTCATGAATCTCAGTAAAACGGGACAGGCACTGAGATATGACCATGACGAAGGTCACAAACAGTCACATATGCATATAAGCCACATCCTCCGACTCATTATCGAGCACTATTGCAAAGCTGCTCATGAGAGAAATAGGAGAGAGCAACAATATCTCACCTTATGCTGGAACAAGAAGATCACAGAGAATTCCTTCAAAAATCAGTTGGTGGAATGCTCCCCGAAGAGAAATGAAATGAAATGATGCTCTATAACGTCCGCGGGAAGCTCATAGAGAGAGAGACAAAAACTTATGACGAAAGTGAGACACACGGCGACGACTAATTAGAGAATAAATAAGGAGTACAAAAATCCAGTTAAAATACCCTGATCGTATAGCTCATCGACGGGGAAGAATATGAACTTGAATTACACAGTACGAAACAGACGCGGAGACAGTGACCAGACAAAGACAGTCTGTACACAGAACTAGAATCGCAGGAGGTTCATGCGAATTCACCTGCAACTTCGCCACACTACAAGAATCTGGCTAGAGAAAGAAAGAAGACATTATCATTCACAGAGAAGATGAAGCAAAATCGAGGGAGAAGGGATAGCGGAGAGCCAAGATATAGAGCACAGCAGAGATGATGCACCTGTACACCATAGCTCGCTCCCACACACCTGTCGAGTCTGCCCGCCTTGCTTACCTTGTCTTCTCTTTTTCTTTATCTTTTTTTAAAAACAAATCTTTTTGTTTTAATAAAGAAAAGGAAACCTGGGAGCGAATGAAAATCTTATTCTCATTATTATTATTATTATTACTCTATTGTGTCCGTAAATTGGAAACACCGTTGACCGTACTACCGTAGATAAGTTTATTTATTTATAATTAATCTTATAGATATATTTTTCTCATTTTTATATTATTGTAGGTCTCTGCGAGTACTTCTCATTTTCAAGGATTATTATTTGATCTTTAGTCACCAGTATTTATATATTTATTATTTAAAAATAAAGGTATGTTTTACTTATTTATTTATTATTATTATTATTTTTGATACTGATAGCCCTTGATAATAGTTTGGTGAGCTTGCTCTCGCGCTGGCAGCGCGGTAGCCTTAGGGTTTGCCCGGGGGTCTTCATTTTGTTCCTCCTAATAATCCCAACTAAAGTTTTCAGCCTGGGCACCGCTCACCTTTCATTCCTTAACAAACAAATGAAACAAATAGGTACGTAATTGACCCCAGCAATGTTTTTTATAGATAATTAAAGGCCATAACAACAAAAATTTGGGAAGCAGCCCGGCCTCCTTCCTCTTGCTGGTTGACCTTCCAACGGATGGCAAATGGACGAATGGATAAAGATAGAGCAATGAATGAATGTAAATGTTGTGGGAATGGATGATGAGAATGAATGTAAATGTCATGGGAATGGATGATGAAATGATTCCAGTGGGGGCATTAACGAATGAAATAGCGATGAATGTGTAGTAGATGAATTTGGGAATGGAGAGATCGATCGATTACGATCTCTTGGGGATGCAATGCATTTCACGGGTGATAGTCCTCCGTCCAACTCTGCTTGACTGGATTGAGATTTAACTGAGCTTACAGGCTTGGCAGCACTGCAAATCAGCGATGCCTTAGTGTACACTATGCCCCACAAATCCCCTTCTGAAGGACGATGAGGTGGTGGAGGCGTTGCCTCCCTGAGAATCACGACTCTCCTTTGTTGGCGACTCGCTCCTTCGAATGCCAACGGTGTCGATGAGACCTGGATGCTCTCACTGCACTAGTATGTGCAGCCATCTTCTGTGAACTTGGAAAACGCTCGAAAACAAGGGGGAAGAAATCAGACAGAATTGCACCAGGTAGACCGAGGTCCAAGTATCTGCAGCTTATAATCCAAGGAAAATATCGTCTACCCTCGACTTGCTATTTTGTCAGGGCGAAAAGCTGTGTGCGAATATCCATAGCTGCAGCGAAAAATCCGCCAGAGATCCACCTTCCAAAACTGCCAATTGGGCTCTCTAGTATGAGGTGTTCACCCACTCCCGTTATGAAATTCTCGATTGTGGCTGATTGATGAGTAACTCCGGCGATGAGTAGCTCTATAAATCAGCCCACTCATTGAGACCAGTCTGCCAATTTCTTCAAACGCCATCAAGATTGTATATGTAATAATATATCTAAGACACGTATAGATCTAATATCTAAAACCTAGACTCGAGAACAACCATCCTACATGGACGACTTGTCTTAACTTTGCAAGCTCTAGCCATGCCTTACCAGACATGCGTGTACAGCGTACACCGATAATCTATCAAAAAAATGAAGGGATGACGCCTCCTCAAGGAAGCGTACATTATGGTTTCTCCTCATGCCGAGTGACTACTACCTCTCATTGGAAGGTGGATACTTTGAACCCTAGATCACCTAGGTTCTGCCCTAGATCACCCAGGTTATGCGCAGGCTAGGCACAACCTCCCAACCGAAACCATTGGGCTACTTGCTCTTTTATATCTACAGTAAACAAACTACAAACAGGACAACCCTACATAGAGCAATTGTGCACATGAAGACAAATCGTAAGGGTGCTCAATATACTGAAACCACGATTTCCAGACAAGCTTTTAGGGACCAGCTTCTTCATCGTGCCCTTCTTCATGATCTCCGAGTCTAGACTGGTCCAACTAAGAGACAGATTCTCGACTGGCTTACTTGGAATTTAAGAAACCCTAAGACGTTCTTCTGGAGATATTTTGAACCACGGTGACTGTTGAATTTATAAGGTCAGGCAACTATCTAGAGCACGAATTCACGTCATGAACAATGTCGATGACAGTCACACTCCCGTCACACTCTGCAACTCTTGGTTTTTACTCCAAGGAGAGCAATCAGATTAACGCATACACCCAGGAGACGCCCAGGAATGAACGAATTGCAACGAGTGCCACGAACGAAGCCATCACGACCATTCTCAGGCATGCATGGTAGGTGTGTGGGGTATATGATTGCAGCTGATCAACCTTGGGTGTAATTGATGAGCGGGTGAGCGAGGAAAGTATCAAACATCTGGGGGGCGGATCGAGGCAAAAGTGCCTGTCATGTCCATGTGTAACGTATTTTTCATATACGAAATTATTCTATTTTGTTATTAAAAGAACACACTTCTCAGTACTATGATCTAATGAAATCCATCTGCATATTCAGAGTTTACTGTTTCGTAGCATCCACTTGCCATAGGAGTTTGAGTAGTACGAGGCTGCCATGCATGTTGGGCTGATTTGTTTGGGAACAAGCATGTGCAAGATATGGTGCCGATTTGAGGTAGCAGATCAAGAAGATGAAAGTTAAGCCAAAGTTCTCTCTTAGTCTAAGTACTTCTGCGAATATTGCAGAAAGGCATGCCAGATTTCTACCCCCTTAACCTTCCCTTCCTTGTCTCTATACCTTAGTATCTGGGTGCGTGACGTTAATCTCAAGATTAGACTACATAAAGTTACGACCATTTGAGCGTAAGCTAAGAACATGCTTTTCTCTACAGCATAATAGCATGAAAATTCTGGACTGCATGTGTAGACCTTAGACCTCAAATCCCTTGACTGAAAGATTGACTTGTTCGGATGCTTCATGAGGCGTAGTAATTCAACTGTTCAAACATCAGTTGGGGAAAGTCTGACGGTCAAAAAAGGAGAGACGATTGGAGCTTCTCGCAGTCGACGTGCTACCTCCTTGCAGTTGATCTGCTACCTCAAATCAGCAAGTGTCATATCTTGTGCCTGCACTCCCCGAACAAATCATCCAACATGGCAGCCTTGTCCTGACTCCTCAGTTTCCAAACTATCGATTGAAGAATCCTCCTACATCCCTCACAGAAGTCAGGATATACATTTTACCATGGGAAACCTTCACCCAGCGCGGGTCAACAAATCATCGCCAACGAAATTGAAATAAACAGTTCTAAAGCCTTTCTATGAAGCCTCTATTCCCATGAGCTAGATGTAGTTTGGTTTCTGCAGTTCCATGCAACGTGATACTAGTGCTTGATTGAGTGCAGCTTACTCTCCAGAAGCGTGCTTGGTGGTGAAGTCGAGAATCCTTCTTGAGCAAGTGGACATGTATATATGAGTCTGCAGGCCTGTGTGAGAACCTAACCTGACTAATTAAGCAAGCTACTCATGCATGCTGTGGATAGCCCCCAGCGACCATTTGCTAATCCTGTGATTCAGGCCTTAGGGCGATAAGTGCTACGGATGTTTCTGGGCAGCTTGACATTGAACAAGTGGTATTTTGAAATATATGTACAACTGGTATGGATCTGATATTTCATACCATTTTTGGTTGGCATGTTCCTGGTTGTGTGTGTGTGTACAACACTGCAAGTGCACCCACAATGTGCAGTTAAATACTGCAAATGAGAAGGGTTGTGTAGCAACACTAGGTAGCGCAGTTGCAGACAGTGCATTCGCGGCCTCCTTCCACGCTCTTTCCCGATTGATCTAAGTATCACCTGAGCAGATTTGAGGTTGAGGCTACCGATAGCATTGTCGTCACCACCCGAGGACGGACTGTTTCTGCATTACCGGCCGCGATCCATGCTTGCTGTATTCTTTTGGATGGGCACCGTCAAAAGCATGGAATTAGGCCGCAGTGACCTGGGATCACTACTACAGAATGGAGATTTTCCCGTACAACTCCCTCGATTTTCCCTCGCGTTTGCCACATTCTGGCTGTTTGTTGGAAATGACAATTTATCCATTTATGAGGCAAAGTGGTAAGAAATACAGGAAGCGGAACCGCTTGTTGCAAAGGTCTGCAAATGTCAAAAGGGCCTTCCTTGCATGCATGGATACCCACAGCTTGTGGATACGTCATACGAGGCGGATGCACGGGTTCAAGACCCAGCGTATGGATATGTGGGTCGAACCACCTCACTTCTGCAAAGACAAGTTGCTCAGGTGGAAACAGAACTAGCGACAGCACACTCAGATTTGGCGAGATACGCAAGGGCTGGGATGGTTGTGGGTCCATCAGGAGGGCAGGCCGGGTCGTCGTCTCAAAATCTAGATCGTGACCAAGCGTCAGCTTGCTACACTGAAGGTGTAAAAGATCTGACTCTCTTTTCTTTGTCCAACTATGACAAAATTTCAGGCGCTTTGCTTGGTTTGCTGTTCACAGGGAATTTACCAAAACTCCAAGGAAAACTGATTGCTCGGGATTTTGTTTCAACCGGACTCTCATCTATATCTGAATTCCAGCCAAGGCCCTATTCTTATTCCACTTCCCTCATTTACAAATTCACATATCGATCAAGTGATCGTCACTCCTACTCTGGCCTGATTCCTTGTTCAAAAGATCTCCCTGTCAACCTATGTACTCATCTCATGCCATTCTATCTATGCACAGTACTGGACTACGATGTCCAGTCCGCCCCTCCACCACACCGTGCATCAACACATTCTATCACCAAAGACCAGTGCAGATCGATCCTTTTTCTTCTTCTCACGACCTCTTTTTCTGCTCACCAAAAAGCACAGCACCGGCTACGTCCGGTCCACCCAGCCACCACGCCATGCTACACTAGTTTCCTGTCAATACAGATCTGCTCTAGATGCCTGTACACCATCATTCTTTTCTTGTCTGCACGCTTGCCATCTCCAAGCCCACTTTCTTAAATCCCTAATCGTGGATCTGTTCGTGAATGCGAGCCTGCTCCATTCGACCTGCAACTGTCAGTTCGGCGGTCTTCTAGCAGTCACTTGCTTCGCCAAACTGGTCGACAGGTCTCGATCTTTGTTCAAGGCACCTAACAAACTCCCCCTCCCAAAGACAGGTCATTGTCCTCAATGACAGAAAATGAGGGGTAATTCAATGTCAATTCATTTTCCTTCTCCCAAGTAGCTTCTGTCTCTGGGTAATGCAACCACTTAATCAAATGTTCTTTCCAAGAACGGTTGCACAGGTGCTTTACTCGCGTTTCTAGAATCTTTTCGGGTTCAGCCATCAGCTGACCATCATTCATGGCTTGAGGCAACGTCGACAAGATGTGTGATGAGTCCGACATATACCTCCGAAGAAGACTGACATGGAAAGTTTTATGGATCTTCCATGTTGGAGGCAGATCCAACTCATAGGCCACTGTGCTATGGCGTTCCAGGATTTTAAACGGACCACAAAATCTTGGTGACAACTTATAACACTTGCCTAGTGTTAGGTTGCTTCTTTTAGGTGTAACTTTCAAAAACACCATATCACCAATGGCAAATTCACGAAAAGTCCTACGCTTATCAGTAAAGAACTTGGCCCGTTCTTGTGCAGCCTGCATAGCACGCTTCACCAGATCTAGGACAGAGTGGATCTCTTTGATTCTATCATTCACGCTTTGCACATTTGATGGTGGTGTGATAAGCGAAGCAGGAGCTAAGCAATCTCGTCCATATAAAGCTTCAAATGGGCTCATGCCAATGGCACTGTGGAAATGCTTGTTATAAGCAAATTCCACCATATACAAATATTGTTCCCAAGAGGACTGTCTTTCACCAACGTACATTCTCAACATATCTTCAATTGTACGGTTGGTCCTTTCTGTTTGGGCATCTATTTCTGGGTGAAAGGCCGTACTCAATTTCACCTTGGTTCCCAATTTCTTAAACAAGTCAATCCAAAAATGACTTGTGAACTTTGAGTCCTTGTCACAAATAATCTCCCGAGGCAGACCATGGATCCTGAATATCTCTTTCATGTACAAGGATGCAACATCAGATGCCGTAGCACTCATCCTTGTAGGTATCAAGTGGGCTATCTTAGACAGCCTATCTACAACCACCATGATACTGTCATGGCCACTTCTGGTCCTGGGCAATGCCACAATAAAATCCATACTAATGGACTCCCAATTCCATCCAGGAACAGATAATGGTTGTAATAATCCAGGAGGTCTGACTCTCTCTGACTTCGAAACCTGACATGGGAAACATTTCTGCACATATTCTTTAATTTCTCTCTTCATACCCGGCCAAAAATAGTGCTTCCGTATTGACCAATAGGTTCTCTGAAAGCCCGGGTGTCCAGAGATTGGAATATTGTGACTGTCATGAATAATGCGCAATCTCAAGTCTGGAATCAGGGGAACACAAAGCCGACCATTATAAAATAACACCCCATCTCTCAAGAGGTATGGCCGGTACTTCTCTTTCTCAATAGAAGTTCTCTGATCACAAGACAAACTTTTTAATGGCTCTTTGAAGAATTCATCGACCTCATACTGACCTTTAATGTCTTGAAATATAGTGCTACTGACGCATGAGACAACATTAACGTGTAATGGTCTCCTAGAAAGTGCATCAGCAATCACATTTTCTCTCCCTTTGACATACTTTAGGTCATAATGGAACTGCTGAAGCAGTTCTGACCACCTGATCTGCCTCTGACTCAAATGAGGTTGCGTGGTCAAATATTTTAAACTCTGATGGTCAGTCTCTATCACAAAATCAACTGGAAGCAGGTAATGCCTCCATATCTTCAGAGCATGAACTATTGCCAATAGTTCCTTTTCATGAGTGGGATAATTCTTTTCTGCTGGACTGATCTTTCGAGATTCATAGGCAATCACTTGCCCATCTTGCATCAGCACAGCTCCAATAGCAAGATCACTTGCATCAGTACACAGTACTATTGCTTCCTTCGTAGGATCGAGCAATTTCAGTACAGGAGCATGTGTTAAGGCATACTTCAACTTCTCGAAACTGTTATCACAATCTCTTGTCCAAACATCCTTCAAGCTTACAGGACTCGAGTCCTTAAGCAGGTCAGTCAATGGGGTTGCAATCTGTGAAAAAGATTTAACAAACTTCCGTAGGAAGCTAGCAAACCCAATAAAGCTCCTGACCTCAGTCTTATCACTTGGTTTAGGCCATTCAACCACTGTCTGGACTTTCTTAGGATCAATTGAAATTCCATCTTTGGAAATACAAAATCCCAAGTAATCCATGTGGTCTACAAAGAACTCACACTTGCTTCTCTTAGCAAACAGGTGGTTCTCTCTTAGTATGTCTAAAACCAAGCGTAAATGCAGTTCATGTTCTTCCTCAGACTTCGAGTATATTAGTATATCATCCATGTAGACTAAAACCATCTTCCCCAAATATTTCTGGAACAGAGAGTTCATCAGATAAGTAAATGTTGCTGGAGCATTTGTGAGCCCAAATGGCATCACCAAGAATTCATAATGACCAAAACGAGATCGAAATCCTGTCTTTGGTATATCAGAATTCTTAATCCGTATTTGATGATATCCAGACCGAAGATCAAGTTTTGAAAAAACTTGACTCCCATATAGATAGTCAAACAAATCGTCCACACGAGGTAAAAGGAACTTATTCTTGATGGTGACCTTATTCAACCATCTATAGTCCACACACAGTCTCAAAGTTCCGTCTTTCTTCTTCTTAAACATTACAGGGGCACCCCAAGGGGATTTACTTGGACGTATATACCCCTTTTCCAACAAGTCATTCAACTGCCTTTCTAATTCTTCATTTTCTGCAATTGAATGCCTGTACGGTGCCCTTGCAACCGGTACAGCATCTGACATCAACTCCATTGCATGATCAACCTCCCGTTCAGGGAGCATCCCAGGGAGCTCATCAGGAAATATATCTTTATATTCATTCAGGACCAGGCTAAGTCTGGGATGTGACTTCCCTTCTCCCTGATTTGTTTCCAAGATCTCATGCAAGCTAACAGCAAAAAGCTGAGCATTTCCCTTCCGGATACATCTCTTCATTTGAATAGCTGACAAAATAGGTATATTGGGAAGAGCTCTAATACCTTTGATATTGAATCCCTTCCCGTTGGGCAAGGTACCACTAACCAGTCCGGATTTGCAAGCCACCACAGCATCAACCGGATCCAGCCACCGCATGCCAAGGATGCAGTCGTACCGAGCTCCCTCCCAGACCTCGAAGTCAGCCATAGTCCGTACTCCTTGCATGTCCATTGGTACCTTTGGGATGTGTTTGTGCGTAGAATCCACGCCACCATCTGGTAACAAGATTTGACAGGGTTGCATGTCTTCTTGAACTAGTCCCAATTTGTCAGCAAAATCCTTTGACAACAGGTTGTGAGTGCTGCCAGTATCAATCAGCACTTGAGTGGGAATTCCAGCCACTCTCCCATGAACCCGTATCACACTGGGGTCATGCTCTATTTGGTCTCTAATGATAGCTGCAGAAACCCGCACATTAGGACCTTTCCCATTTTCTTGTCCTGATTTCTCTCCAGTTTCAACAACCACATAAGGTTCTGTAGGTCCTTCAACTGTTAAGGCGGCTGTCTGTCGAGCCTGACGAGAATTTGGGTACTTCATACACTCAGCAGCTCTGTGTCCAGGTTCATGGCACAAGAAACACAAACCCTTACGCCTGTGTTCTTCCTGTTCTTTGAAACTGAGCCTTGGGGGAGCCCTCATTGGCGGTCTCCGTATAGTTTGATCCCCCGCCTTCTTAAACGGTTTAAATCTCTTCCAATTCCCTCTCTTCGCTGGTGACTGCCAAGGACCAGATGATCTAGGCTTGAACTCGGCCGTGCCACGGGCAAAGTTCGAAGAACGTTGTGCCCTTACTTCATTCTCAAAATTGCAGGCCAAACGATATGCTTCTGCCTCTGTACGAGGGTTGTGGGCTTTGACCTTAAATTTGAGAGAATCACTGAGGCCATCGACAAAAAAATCAACTATGTCCTCTTCACTCAACGAGGGGAAATAACTGGCATGGGTTTCAAATCTCGTCTTAAACTCTCCCACGTTCATAGTCTCCTGTCTCAGTCTGAACAATTCAACTTTCATCTTGTGTGCATAGTCGCCAGGTAGGTAATGGGCTAAGAACAGTGTCTTAAACATAGCCCAACTATCCACAGATGGTTTCTTGTGTTCACGGCGTTCCTGCTTCTGACGCGACCACCATAGCTTGGCGGCATCACGGAGCTATAGAGCAGCTGTCTGTATCTTGGCTTCCTCTGAATAATCGTCCTCAAAGAACTCTTCTAAGGTATCCAAGAAAGACAATATTTCTTCAGGCTTGACAGATGGCTTACCATAGAATTCTGGCAACTTCACCAATCTTCTGATCTCCCTGGTGACATCCTTGCTTCTTTTCATCTTGGCCTCATGGGAGTCAGCCTCTGATTCGTCCTCATTCAGTGGCTCACTCACAGGCAGCTCCCTAGATCGCTTGTCAGTTTGAGTTTGTGCAGGGGCCAACTTCTGTATCTCAGATCGAATCAAAGTACCTAAGGCCTCCATTTGCTGCTGGGAAAATAACTGACTTCCATGTTCGCGATCTGAAGCTCGGTGCAGACTGGCCGCATCTGAGCGCTCACGATCTCCAGCCATTTCACTATCTTGATCGTCGTCACCAGGTTGCGTGCTCACAGAGCCGAACGAGATCTGGCTCATTCACACGATTACCCTACTTCTGGAAATTGCGAAATCCACAATCCGTTCTACCCGATCGCAAACCAGCTCTGATACCACTTGTAAAAGATCTGACTCTCTTTTCTTTGTCCAACTATGACAAAATTTCAGGCGCTTTGCTTGGTTTGTTGTTCACAGGGAATTTACCAAAACTCCAAGAAAAACTGATTGCTCGGGATTTTGTTTCAACCGGACTCTCATCTATATCTGAATTCCAGCCAAGGCCCTATTCTTATTCCACTTCCCTCATTTACAAATTCACATAACGATCAAGTGATCGTCACTCCTACTCTGGCCTGATTCCTTGTTCAAAAGATCTCCCTGTCAACCTATGTACTCATCTCATGCCATTCTATCTATGCACAGTATTGGACTACGATGTCCAGTCCGCCCCTCCACCACACCGTGCATCAACACATTCTATCACCAAAGACCAGTGCAGATCGATCATTTTTCTTCTTCTCACGACCTCTTTTTCTGTTCACCAAAAAGCACAGCACCGGCTACGTCCGGTCCACCCAGCCACCACGTCATGCTACACTAGTTTCCTGTCAATACAGATCTGCTCTAGATGCCTGTACACCATCATTCTTTTCTTGTCTGCACGCTTGCCATCTCCAAGCCGACTTTCTTAAATCCTTAATCGTGGATCTGTTCGTGAACGCGAGCCTGCTCCATTCGACTTGCAACTGTCAGTTCGGCGGTCTTCTAGCAGTCACTTGCTTCGCCAAACTGGTCGACAGGTCTCGATCTTTGTTCAAGGCACCTAACAGAAGGCAATGTGATGCTGCTGCTGGTCGTTTTACTTAACCTACAGATGGTGAATGGTATGCAGGACGTTGAATATCCGGAAATGTGAGGTGGTGGATGCACCTGTCTCAGATGGAGACAGGGTAAAACCTAGCATGAGCATCCATGGAAGAGCATGGCACTGCCAAGCTGTGAGTGCACCACCGTTTCTTGCTTTTTATCGCTTGTTTTACGGCCCCTTCATCTCTCACATATTTCATTGTTTGTCTTCTATTGTCTTCTCCCTCCAACCGCACGGTAGACTTTCAACATCGAGATGTCAGCTAATTAATAGTCTGACTTTCAGCAGCTGCTGATGGATGGGACATTGTTCTCTTCCCACAGTGGAGGGTAGCTGCCAAGCTTGCATATCACATGTGCAACACACTGTGCACTGCCATGGGAGGGGGTACAATAGCATAGAGTAGTGCTCATAAATGACGAAGACGTGACACTTCATACCAAGAAAGGAGGAAGGAGGCCAACTCTGATACCAGGGATCACCTGCTTGCATCGCCTGCACCAGCTGACTGCATCATGCTCCCAACAGTCAGCCCAGGCTCCATTGGCTCAGTGCAGCTTCCCTCTAACTCTTAACCTTACACACCAATTACACCTGCTGTTTATGACCTCCGTGAAGAGCAAGAGTGTCCGACTCGCCTGTGCCTGTGTATCCAGCTTCCACGATGCCAGGTTTCTATGTACATACCACAAAACAAAAGGCTAGCACAGAATTAGGTTCAAGTACCAGAATAGCAAAAGCAAGAGCGAGGGTTTTGATAATAAAGACATGATACCAACAATAGTCAGGCTCATGGGTATAGATTCTCAGAGGCCCAAGGCTCTGTCTTTCTCCTTTCCCCAGAATCACAAGAACACAGTTAGCTTGTCACCGGAACGACCTCGAGCGGCAATATGAAGGAGGAGATCTGGAGCAGGCTCCCTTTCGAGTTAGTGATGGTAGTGTTGGCCTGGTTGCCGTATCGAAGTCTTGCCCGCTTTAAGTCGGTGTGCAAGTTGTGGAACTCCCTCCCATCCACTGCTTGTTTCCAACAACTCTGTTAGCACCTCCCTCTTCACCAAGACTCCTATATCCTCTTGTTTTTAGGCAGATATTGTACGTTGTATGCACCCACAACTCGAGAGTGGCGCAGGATCGGCCTCAAATTCCCCCAGGATAATTTGCTATACAGAGTTCGTGCTGCAGATGAAGGCTTATTTTGCATAACGAAGGAGGGCGACGATGACATATCATGCATTGTGTGCAATCCTCTCTTGAGCAGTTCCAGAAACCAGCACGTTTCGGAGTGCAGACAGTAAATATGATTGTGGATAGATGCAGCAACACCTACAAGGTCCTTGTCATGTCTGGCACAGTGTTGGGCGGGTATATGAATTACCCTCATATACCCGCCGGGTATATCGGGTATATTGATATATATATACCTGGTGTGGTGTGGCAAGTTTAGGTACCCGGATGCATACCCATATATCAGGGTATATTTTTATGATATACCCTTATCCTTATATTTACCTGCATCAAGACGCTCAGTATACCCTACTTTCCTGAAGGGTATATGTTAAAATGAAGGGTATATCTAATCAGGGTATATAAGGGCCTTTATGTGCCTTCATAGCCTTTATGTGCTAGGTCTTTTCTCTTTTTGTTGTGTTGTTAGTGAGCCTTGAGCTATAAGAAAGCTCCAATCACAGCTAAAAAAAAAGGTTACATATATATCATTCCTTAAATGTCATATAACCCAAACAATACCTCCTCAGATCTCGCATATATATATATTAAAAAAGAAACCTGACAGCCCACAATTTAGGTCCTTGAGGGGTTTTTATTTATTTATTTATTTAAGGAAATCTGGGAGCGACAGCCCACAATTCAGGCCCTTGAGGAGGGGGGAAAGATTAACCCCCTTCATTTATGGGTACAGGGCGATCAACGCCCAAACATACCGTCACGAACAATCCCACACACGGGCAGGGCAGCGGGTTCGAACCCCGAACCACCTGAGTGACACACACTGTGCACTTACCAGCTGAGCTACCACCCAATGTGCTTTTTTTTAAATCTCAAACCTCCTCTATCTTGCATTGGAAATTAACACCAAAATATTATGCAATATCTTATCAATTTTCTCTTTTACCATAGATTTATTTATTTATTTATTTTTTGGTGTTTTGTACAAATTTAAAACAACTTATGCAGGACAATGAAAAATATTCTACTTATGAGACTCCAAGCATATAAATGATCAATATAATAATAGAAGGTACATGTAAGAATGAACAGGGAATTGTGAAATTTTATATGCATTTAAGAAGGCTGTTATAGAATAGATTTTAATTGGATCTGTCACATATTTGTAATTCTTTTTAGTTAAAAATATTTCATTGCATATTTGTCAATACAAAAATTCCAAGTATTGCGAACAAACTAGAAAACTATAGAGTATACGTGCACACATGTTATTAGATCCAATTGTTCTTTATCACAATTCCTATGCATCCATCCTATGCATAGGTTACTCATAATCTTCTCGAATTCATGGGATACAAATAAATGATCTATATAATAATAATAGCAAATACGTTTATAAGTGAATATTAAATTATGAAATCTTCTCTGCATTTTAAAATAAATTGTTATTTTTTTATAATCCTGTCTACACATCCTTGTATTTTTAATTAAAAATAACTTATTGCAGGACAATGAAAATATTCTACTTATGAGACTCTATACATAAATGACATGAAAACACATGTAAGAGTGAACACTGAATTGTGATATTTCATATGCATTTAATAAGGCTGTTATAGGATAGATTTTAATTCAATCTCTACCCTTTGTGATTTTTAATTCACAATATTTTATTGCATATCTCATAATATAAATTTGGGCTTTGACAACGTCACCCCATGGACCTCTTTGCTCTTTTGTAGGACTGCTGCAGACTCACAAACGCATTACAAACATGACCTGGTCCAGCTTCAATCCTTCCTGCATCTATTGCTGATCATAGGTCTCAAAAGCCTCCATCCCGCGCCCTGTTGTGCATGCCCTACAATTATCACGTTCCACAACAAAACATCTTGTTTAGCCATATTGTCGAACATGCTCTTCGCATCCTCAAATTTCAATGCTTGAACATTTGGCATACATTTAAGGCAGTGTTCAGGAATGCTCTCAGGGAAGATGTGACGCACCTTGTTGGCGCCCCGTGCCTTACTGGCGCCACTAACCTTGTTGGTGCCAACTGCCTTAGTGGCGCCACCTACATTGTTTGACGCCCATGTTGTCAACAAGTGGTGTGAACAACTAAGTTGATTTGTCGAGGGACGTGGTGGTCATACGGTATTCCTTCGTGTACCAAATGCCCCACAAATCAAAGATGAAAACATCTAAGCATAAATTTGAAGGATCTAAGAATCTATTAGAGAATATTGGCTGAACAAGTGGGATGAAGACATGGGCATTTGGTATTCCAAAGCATATGTTTGCCCACAAAATCAACCATGGACAAATCATCTACAACCACTAAGTGGTTGATTTGTCTAGGGTTGTAGATGATTCGTCGATGGTGGTCGTAGATTATTTGTCGAGGGTCGTAGATGATAGTAAAATTGTCGAGCATTTGGTATTCCATACAAGAGAACCGGATCTCCGCTGTAAGGAGTAAGGACCCTGGACCGGCCCCGGAGTCCAGACCATCCATGTTTTGCTCTTTCAGCAGAGTGACGCTCCTTGTCTGAGGAGCTCACGTCCCCTTTCCTCTCTCTTCACTTCGCCCTTTCTTCATCAGGCTCCGCAATTCCGTCGTCGCCAACTCCGCCTTCTCGCTCAGGTACCTTGCTGGCCCTGCTTTGGCCTGCGTTGGTGTGTGTTTGGGAGCGGCGGCGTGGTTCCGAATTTTACTCCCGCATGATTTGCTAATCAGCTTTCGATTTCTGCTTGTATTTGCTCCGCTTTCTTTCTTTCTTTCTTTCTTCCTTGTGGTGTATGAATCTCAAGTTCTCTGTGTTTGGAAAACCAGTGCATTCACTTGTTCAGGGTCAGGTTTTCACCATGGTCTCTGTCTACTTCAAGACGGATACATCTGCACCCTTTAAGATTTTATGTACCCCTGATGGTAGGATTGATTTCGGTGCACTTGGGAACGAGTTCGGGTTGCGTCCAGATACTATCAAATTGGACGGAGGTCGGTTTCCTAAGAGAGACCTCGAGTCAAAACATACCTGGGAGGAGATCAAGAAGGCCAAGGCCGTCAATCATGCAGGAACGGAAGACGATCCTTTGATGGTCACTGGTGATGGAGCGTCTACAGGTATATGTTTCTTGGTAGCACTAGTATTCTTTTGCATGCGATATTTCTCTTTGAATGTCAACGGATTTCTGGACTTTCTCCCTGGAAGCTTCCTTCAGTGATTTATTTGAGACGGAGTTGATTTTGTCAACCATGGGTGTTCATGGAGTTTAGTGAGGTGCACGTATCAGCATTTGCAGCTACAGTTCACGGGAGAGATGAGAATCATCCATTTGTTGAGATACAGAGTGCTCTCACCTTTGCTCGTCAGGGTTTAGGGTTTAGGGTCTATAAAAGAGTGGAGACAAATGTAGCAGTGCAACAGGATGTGGACCGCGAATGCACCGGGTGCAATAAGAACACAATCCGAACCAAAAAGTTTTTAGGGAGGACCGGGTATGGGCGCCTTGAAAAAACTTGTAGATATCTAGATCTTGGGAATCAAAACTATTAGCGTTGATCCAGAGAGACAGAAAGCTAGAAAAGAAGTGTTGTTGAGATGTTCTAAGATGCAACTGCAAAGATATGCAAAGAAGCAAATATATGTGATTGAAACTATTTCACTGAGATGACAGGAGAATAATACCCTATCTCTTTTGCTAGAGAATAGACACAGTAGAGAACGACTTAAGATGCTCATATAACACGCAACACTCGAGAAGGAGTTTAATGCATGCAATAGATGATAGCAAACCTAAGGCTCAACAGCATAGAAGAAACATTGAGACAAGAACCCTTAGATGCAGAATAGTAGCCAATCTCTATAAAGTCCCAGACTAGTTTCGCTCAACAAGTGAGCTCATCAGTGGGAGAGAAATGGAATGAGGTACACAGAGCCTCACCCCCAGCTTATATACTGCTGTAAGGGGTTGTCTCAAATAGGCACAAGACCAAAATAAGTAAAAGAAAGTTATTTCTATGTCTAGAATATGAAAAAGTTCTTTTTTGTGTCTAAAAAATAACTTCATGCCGAAATAAAAAATAAAAAAAACTTTTAAAGCCTAAAACTGGCTTGACAAAAATCAATAATATCTCTCCAATATAATTGACTCTATTGTAACTTAACATAAGCACGATAAGAATACAAAATCCCTCGAGTCTTTTTTCAAACTAAAAGCTTGTAGAAAGAAGGTAATTACAGAACTTTAGCAAAGTACTAATGAAGTTTAGGGTGTAGGACGTCCCTAAGGTTTAGAATAGAACACATATGAATGTTCAAGCTTCAGAATCAGAGGGGTCCACTTGCCTGTCAACTTCTGAGTAGGTTGACAAAAAATTGGAACTATAAATGTAGGAGTACAACAAATTCGAACCGCGAATGCACCGGGTGCAATAGTAGCACAGTGCAGACTTAAAAGTTTTTAGTGGGGCCGGTTATGCTCCGAAAAAAACTTCAAGATATCTATTGAAAAACTCAAAGAGATGATTCTGAAGACAAAAAGGTAGGATATGAGTGATGTTGATATGTTCTAAAGTGCAATTGCAAAGACATGCAAATGACTAAAGTGTATGACTGAGACTGTTTCACCATAAATACAGGATAACAAAAACCTATCTCTTATGGAAGAGAAAACACACACTAGAGAACAAACCTAGCAGCAAAGGCAAAACTAAACAGACAATCTAAACAATACAACTGTAAGGTACAACAACACAACGGAGAAAGTGAGACAAAACACACTTATATGCAGAATACTAGCAAATCTTTATAAGCCTCAGACTAGTTTTGCTCAAAACCTGAGCTCTTCAGTGGGAAGACAGAAATGGAGTGAAGTACAATGAGCCTCACCGCCAGCTTATATACTGTCGAAGGATTTTAATATACTGTCGACAGTTGCTTTGAGACGTTGCAATCTCTTAAAATCCTTCTTGTATTGTATGAAAGAATTGTCCAATAACTTTTGAGCAGCCTCCACAAAGGTAGGAGTGTGATCCCGTTTGTTGAAAAACATGCCCACTCGTGGTCTCGAAGAAAAACACTCCCAAATTGTGTACAGCTTCCTACTTTAGAAAGTATCATTGCAGACGGTCGCGACATTAATCTCCACAGCAGTACTGAAGGGACCCCAACCCTCTTTGCCCATCGTTTATTGCAGTTGTCACCTCTTGCAACATTTCAACCTCTACCTCTTTACTTGCCACTTTCTACCTGCCCTAACCTAAACCCTAAACCTTAACTCATTCCTTATTCTATAATGAAAAGCTAGTTTGGCAACATTTTAGGGTTTAGGGTTCAGAGTTCACAGAAAGTGTCAAAACAAATGTAGCAGTACAACGTGGATGCACCGGGTGCAAAATAAACACAATCCGGGCAAACAAGTTTTTAGGGAGGCTTGTTATGCACCCCTGGAAAAATTTCAGATACTGTGAATCAAACCTAAAAAGAGAGATCCCGAGAGACAGGAAACTAGAGTAGAAGTATGTGAGGTGTCCTGAAATGCAATTGCAAACCTATGCAAGAGGCAAAAGTGCGTATGAGAACTATTTCACTGGATGCACAGGAGAATATAACCCTATCTCTATTTTGCAAGAGAATGGACACACTAGGAACAACACTTTCACTGTAGTGCTGGATGAAGCGCAGGTGTTGGGAAGGAAAAATGTAAATGACTATGAATCCCCCGAGACGAAAGAGCTAAGGTCCATTTTTTCTCCGTTGATCAAAGCCCTAGTGGGGCCATCTATGGCGTTGCCAAAGCAGAAAGTATTTGTTGCTGGTACAGGTGTCAGTTGAAGCTGGAAGCGGACATAGGTTCGCTGATTGCAAAAGAAGAGGGTGGTGGCCCGGTTCAATTTTCTTCTGCTCCATTTTCTTCATGGACAGATGTGCGTCAGGTTCTGAAATTCTGCAGCGAGTACCTGAAGCTAGAGGATGATCATATGGAGGACAATGCCCAGTATCTGCTGGAAAAGTTCAGAGGCCGTCGAAGGTGTTTGGTAAGTTGTGTCGAGCGCCTTCTGAGGAAGGCTGGAGGAAGATGGGATATAACGGTAGTAGACAACTATTTCAAGGAGATCACAATCAACACCAATGACAGCACTTCCATTTATTATGCTGTGAGCGCTCTGTGTGGAGCAAAAGGAACATTTGTCCTGAAAGAAGAATCATTCAATGGTGCTTCCTTGGTGCAAAGAATAGGAACCTCCTTTGCCTATGCAGGGAGGGGAGAACATACCGTTTCAACGGACGGAGATATGACTTTGCTCGAGTGTGGCCTTGGACAGCTACACCATTCAACAGGTCCCCAATTCACTTTCTCTATAGTCGAACCGACAATCCATCATAACATCATGAACTATTTGACGATCAACCATTCATTTGAGAAATCACTTAAAGACTACATGGTTGATTGCAAGGATGATCCCAGTGCAATGGGTAGGGCATGGGAGAAACTTTTCACAGTTCATGTGGCCAAGCTGTTTGACGGCACAAAATTGTTGGCCGATATGTGCTGTTTCAAGGATGCAACCCTGCCTCCAAAATTCGCAAGGGACAAGCCAACGATTACCGGTGAAGGTGAAGGAGTGTGGAGGGAGTCATATAGGATCCACACCGTAAGTAAATTTCTTGATGCTGAAGAGAAATCTCGTCCGCCATGCCTCATTTTTGACGACAGATCTGGAGCTGATGTTCTTTTTGTTGTGAGACTTGGGAATTTGAAGATTCCTGTCTTCTGTCAACTGAAGCTGCGATCTGAGGTGCAGTGGGCTAGAGCAGTGGCAACTACAGATCCGGAACAAATGTACAAGAATAGTTCCGAGTCCAAAACGAGGGCGCTTGCCGCATGCAAAGATGGTTGCATTAGCTTGGTAGTTGCCTATCCTGCAAAGAAGCCAGCTAAACTTCAATCTGAATGCCAAGATAATCGTTTAATTGGCTATATTGGACAGGTAGAAGCGGAGGATTTGTTTGACCGCGTGTTATGTGATTTCTTACGTTCTATCAAGGAGTGACGGGGACAAATTTTGTGATGGCTCATGGAGTATTGAGAAGGTGAGATTCATTGGGATACTGGCTCTATTTTTTTGTGTTTGGTGACATTTCTATATTCTCTTGTTGCTGTCACACCTTTCCATGCTATAGAAATATACTACTAAGTTAGACTGCTTCTGTATTCAACCATGGACCAACTTCAAGAACCTGTGAAAAAGGGACACAAATTAATGACAAGTATGTTTTCATGAACCAATCAATGAGTTCATCAGCTTTGTGTTACACTGATACGATGGTGTGACAAGTTTGCAGGATATTCCAGAATAATTTTGTTTCCAGGGGAGTCGGCAGGTCAATTGGTTCAACACCAAGGCTCTATGTTGTAGTGCACTGGACATCAGGTGCCATTGAGAATTGAGATTAGGTGTGAATATTCTTGAAGTTGTGTTTTGGCTACACTTGGCGGTGAGTCAAGTGAACCAAATAGCGTTAAGATAGACTTCTACTAGGAGTTGTAGACCAGAGTTTTTCATATCATTGGAAGATGTGCAGGCACTCTGAGTATCAGATTCCTTGTGTGTGTCGACGTTGGCTTCTCTGCAGTGATTTCCGTGATCACTTTTGATTTTTTGTGATTTACCATTCGGAAATTAAAAACCAACAGTCGGTAGCTCAGTTGGCTAAGTGCACTAAGTGCGACCGAGGCGATTCTGGGGTCGAATCTTGCTACTGACGGGTGTGGCATACTCTTCTCCCCGGTTCCTGGTCCTGTTCCTATGCCTCGCGGCGCGGGTTACTGTGAAAGAGGTTATTTTCTCCTCTCACTGTTAAGGGGCCCTGTCGCTCCGAGGTGTTCCTTTTTTTTTAAAGAAAAAACAATAAAGTAAAACAAAATAAAAGAATAAATACAAATACGTGAAGAATACAAATATATGAAGAGGTACAAATACATGAAGAAATCAAAAGTGCTTTTTATTTCGGAACAAAGGGAGTAAAAGATGAAAACCATTATTTAGAGTTCACCTTATTTGTGTCACTATGCACTAGTAATGTACAAGTCAAAAAATTTAATGTAAGACATTGATATATAGTGACCTACAAAGTTGCACAAATAGCTGGGTGATTTTTACATTTTAGAGCCGGGCTGCATGCAGGGGCAGGCTGCCCTTCAATTTTCTTAGAGCCCAACTAAACTGGCAAATCGCAGATCTCATAACGGGGTACTGCCACCTCGTGCATGTCAGGAAACGGGCCCTCCACTTGCTGACTGGAGAATGTATGTCTTTGCGTTGCAAGGGAAACTCCGCTTCAAGGTTTTTAGTCGGTGCTCTTCTTTCCAATTCCATACCACCTTGCAATCTTTGCGTTCCTCTCCTGTTTTTCATTTGTTTTTGTTTTGATTCTCCACTGCAATCACACGCCACATTTTCATGTATTTCGTTTCTGTCACCCCAACATTTCCTCTCCAAGCATTTATTGCTCAATTCCCCGTCTCCAATTGCATAGGGGTTCTTGCAACCCTAGCTGTCCGTGCATAGGACCATGGACGAGGAGGATGCGGATCTTGATCGTGGCTTTCGTTTCGATCGTTGTTCGGGAAGCGCAAGCGGACCAGTCAAAGGCGGAGAGCGGCTGTGCTCGGCGATTTAGGCAGGAGTCCTCATATGCAGTATCACGCTCTGTCTCTCGTCCGTGAGGTATTCCACAATGGCAATCGTTCGAAAATTGAGCATAGTTTTCCGATTTTGTGATTGAAGTGAAACCTAATTTTTTTGCTGTTGTCAAAAATAAGGTGATCGTACCAAAATAAGTGATATATTAATCATTGGGCATAGTTACTACTATTAGAATGGTCAAGTTTTTGTATAAGTGCACTAAGTGCGACCGAGACGATTCTGGGGTCGAATCTTGCTACTGACGGGTGTGGAATACTCTTCTCCCCGGTTCCTGGGTGGTGTCCCGTTCCTACGAGTCTTCTCATATGTTTTTTTTGTTGATATATTTCTGTCACATGCACATAGAACTTTCAGATCAGGGCCAGAAACTCACAATGTCAGAAACAAGCTCCCTCTCCACACGAGAGAAGACTCGGTCTGCTCCCAGGCTTGAATATGTTGTCCTCTTAGCAGGCTGCAGCACCACTACAGTCAATCAGTATGCAGCCATAAACTGAGATGTAGTGAAGAGACAAGTCATCTTCCTCACTGCTCCATGTCTGTAACGTAGATTTAAAAACCCAAGTTTCAAATGCAAACCTTATACTGTCGAATAAGTGATGTCTCAAAAAGTGCATAAGATAAAAAGACAACTAAAAGTATCTTTTAGCCGAGAAAGGTCTTTTTTCTAGAAAAGAAAAAGTTCTTTTTCCAACTTAAGCCTGTAAGCCAAGAATATCTCTTTTCTAAAAAAGAAAAAGGTCTTTTTCCAACTTATGCCTGTAAGCCAAGAATATCTCCTTTAATATAATTGATTCTATTGTAAATAGGAACGTAAATTCCTCGTTTTTTTCCAACAAACCATAGGTTTGTCAAAAGATGCTAACTGCAGAACTTTCAGAAGATGCTCATGCAGTTTAGGGTTTAGGACTCCCCCAAGGTTTAGAGCTTTGAGTATATCGAGAATGCTCAAGTTTCAGAACCACGGGGGCCCGCTTACCCATCAACTTACGAGTGGATTCTGAAGCTAACAGTGTAGCACGTTGTGCGTAGTCACATAGACTAAAACACTCTAAGATAAAAGACTTTGGATAGCCTCGAGCACGCAGTTGTTCATAGAACAGTCGTCTGATCTCTGAAAAACCTGCACATGTGCTTTCTCTCAAAATGTATCGGCGTAGCTCACCAATGATGAATGCTCGTTTTTGGTGTCGCGGATGACAGGACGTCCATAGCTAGTACCGATATCTGTTGAGTGCCTTCTGATGACATCTCGAAGATAGAATCCCACTATTGACAAAATCAGCTCCCTTGAAGAATTGAATATCAAGAATGTCAATAGTAGAGTCAGAGATCACCCTTTGAATGCGAATTGTGGGACTGAGAGAGTTGTATCGATCGAGCTAAGTCTCCAAACTTGCCCGAGATCCTTCCCAGATTCCAAATCCGTCATCGATGTATCTCTTGTAGTACAAAGACCATATACCTCTTGCTGCGCAAGCCAATTCTCTTTCTAAGCTGCAAAGAAAGAGACAAGCATACACAACAGCAAAATTGCTACCCACTGCAGTGCCTTGGATTTGATGCCAATAGCTCGAGCCAAATTGAAGTTGTTCTCCAAGACCATGTGAGAAAGACTCATGACGAGTCTCCTTCAAACCGGGGTAACTTGAGCTTGCCGGTAATCATGTCCTTCAATCGTCGAAGCCCGTCCCCAGTAGGAATGCTAGGGTACAATGACTCCACATCAAAGGTGAATAGAAACACATCTCGAGGAAGTTGTCTACTCGACAGATCTTTCAACAAAGAAATTGAATCTATCAAATGATTACGTTCTTGAAGCAAAATAGGAAACAAATGGTACTGTAACCACTTGGATGCGTGTTCAAAAAGGTACCCATTGTACGAACAAATTGGTCTCCCAACCACCACGGGTTTGTGCATTTTGGGCACAAGATAAAACATGCAGGGTCGGTAGCCCCCTTGGGGCTTGAAAGCCTAAAAATCCTTTTCCTGCTTGTCGATTAATCCCCGCATAAAAGCAGAAGTGAGCACTGCATCCAAATCATACTTGAGATTGTCCCATGGAATCTCTGCCACAGATTCATAAACTTGTCCATCGTGGAGTTGGCGGTGTGCCTCATCTATGTACCAATCCTTATGCATGATCACCAACCCAAGATTTTTGTCCGCGGGATTGATGACGATGGAGTCATCTGTAGTCAGAGCACGCATTGCGGTCTTGAGATGACCTCAAATAGAGGACTTGAAAGGGCTCCACCTAGTGAGCGCCTCCGCCTCCTTGAGTGCCTTGGGCACTCAAGGGTGCTTCGACAGAGCGAGCCGGAAAGCGAGCAAAGAGTGGGGAGCTGTTCCGGACTGCCAACTACCAAAGGGAATTCCGCTGGTTCCGAAGGGGTGAAGGGTTCTTTGGGAGATCGTAGGGGGGACCGTTATGCCCCGGTGAGCAGCCGAAGCTCCAAGTTGGCCCGGCGGCCAGGTTGGGAGTTAGGCGCGCGCATCAAGCGAGTAACTATGACTTGAGGGGGGAACTTACCGAAGTGAGGTGCGCGACACTTGGTATCAGAGCATAGAGTTCAGTACGCAATCGTCCTTGGGATTGGCCTCATCATGGGGTCGGGCAAGCCAAAGCCAAAGCGGAACGGCCCAAAAGCTGATGATCCCGGTGAGCCCGATGGGGGCGACGTGTCACCGAGGCGGCCGTTTGAGGAAGCGATGCATGTTTCCGAAAATGAGGCCGCTCAAGAGCGGGAGGGATCTAAGGAGTCGGAGCCTGAGGAATCTCTGAGAGCTCCGACCGACCAACAGATGCCTCCCATGCCGGCAGCCTTTTGGGAAGGGTTGTTGGCGCAATTTGGCGGGACGTTGAAAGACGTGTTGAAGGCGGCTAATGCTACTTCCACTAAAGCAAAGTTTAAGGTGAAGCCTAAGGAACCCGGCACCTTCGAGGGCGTCCGAAATCGGAAGGCACTCAACATCTGGCTCTTGGAGCTAGAGCAGTACTTCCGGGCGGCCAAGTTAAGTGACGAGGATCGGGTGGAAGTGGCTCCCACCTATTTGAGGGGCTATGCTCAACAATGGTGGCAGAAACGCCTTCACGACCGAGGTCCAAGCCCGGAAACCTTGAACTGGAGTGGGTTCAAGGAATTGATGAAGGGCAGTTTGTGCCCCTCAACGCGTCCTGGCTCGCCCAGGACAAGATGAGGAATTTGAAGAAAACAGATGACATTCGGGGATATGTCCAGGCTTTCAATGTGCTGTTGCTCGAAGTCGCGGACATGGCAAAACCAAAAATGGTCTTCAACTTTGTGGCAGGACTGGCCCCATGGGCCAGGCGGAAGTTGGAGGAGAAGCCACCTAAGACTTTGAACGAGGCAATTGAGAGGGCTGAATGTTTCTCGGATGTCCCTAAGGGTGAAAGACAAGGCCGTACGGAGCTGAACCACAAGAAGACCCGGCGGGAAGGTGACTCCTTCCGACCGGAAAAGAAGTGGGATAGGCCACGCGGCGACAATGGCACGTGGAAATCGAAGGGAGGGCCTTCACAAGTCAAGGCGGCACCCGGTACTTCGAAAGGAAAAGCGGGTGGAGCTGCCTATGGCGGACAGAAGGCGACCTTTGATGGAGTGTGTTTCAATTGCGGGGAGCCCGGGCATATGGCCAAGAAGCCCCGGCAATTGAACATGACTCGGGTGACCACAGAGCTGTCGAAAGATACCATCAGTCGCTTGGTGGAAGCGGTGGTCGCCAGGACTT
Source organism: Takakia lepidozioides (assembly GCA_030704615.1). Taxonomy (NCBI): domain Eukaryota; kingdom Viridiplantae; phylum Streptophyta; class Takakiopsida; order Takakiales; family Takakiaceae; genus Takakia; species Takakia lepidozioides. Next base: position 78,207,523 of record CM060731.1, read on the forward strand.
GCAAGGTAGGCAAATTTTCTTGTGAGTTGTATCAGGAAACTGACGCCTTACGTAAAGGGAGTCAGTTATTGTTCGTGGATGGGATAATATCCGGAACTAACGTGTCGTTGTTGGTGGACATAGGAGCGTCGCACTCCTTCATGACACCGGCAACGGCACAAAAGCTGGGACTCCCGACAAGTGATGTGGGGGCCCTCTATTGAGGTGCGTTCTGCCAAAGGAGAACCGCAATTGGCGACAAGGTTGGCGTTTGATGTTCCTCTTCAACTGGGGAGTTGGGAGGGACATGAGAACTTCACCATCTGCGAGATCGATGGAGTGGATCTCATTTTGGGGATGTCCTTTATGAGCAAATCCGGAGCGGTCATAGATGGCCGCAAGAGAGTAGTCACGCTGCCATGTGGGAATGGTGGCGAGGTCTTACGAGTGTCGGAAACGCCTAAACCCGTGGGAGGGCGAATAAACCTTCTGTCAGCAAGGGAATGGGCCGTGGAAGAGGCACACGAGCCCCAGTTTTTGCTCTTCATTAGAGAAGTGAAGGGAGAAGGCGATGGGTAGCCGAGCCCAAATTGGATCATGGGGATTTTGGAGAAATACCAGGATGTAATGCCGGAGGATTTATCAAGCGGCTTACCACCGCGAAGAGGAGTTGACCACAAGATTGAGGTGATACCGGGATTGGAACCGCCTGCCAAGGCGCCCTACCGGTTGAGCCACAGAGAGTTGGTCGAGCTGAAGACTCAGCTCAAAGATCTAATGTCAAAGGGGTACATCCGGCCGAGTAAGTCACCTTACGAAGCCCCGGTGCTATTTGCAGACAAGAAGGATGGGACGTTGTGGATGTGTGTCGATTACAGGGCTTTGAATAAGGTGATTATCAAAAACCGGTACCCTTTGCCAAGGATCGACGACCTTTTCGATCGGTTGGCAGGAGCGAAGTATTTCAGCCGGATCGATCTGCGCTCCGGCTATCATCAAATTCGAGTGGCGGAAGGAGATGAGGAGAAGACCGCGTGCAGGACAAGGTATGGTTCATATGAGTTCTTGGTGATGCCTTTTGGACTCACCAACGCTCCCGCAACCTTTAGCACGCTGATGAACAACCTTTTCCAGGAGTGGTTGGATGACTTTGTGATCGTGTACATCGACGATATCTTGGTGTATTCAAAAACAAATGAGGAGCACCTGGAGCACCTCAAAAGGGTGTTCCAGAAATTGCAGGAAGGGAAGTTGTATGCCAAAGCTTCAAAGTGCGAATTCGGGGTCACAAAAGTGGAGTTCATGGGGCATGTGATTACACAGGATGGGAACAGAATGGATGACAGGAAGGTGAGGGCAATCTTGGACTGGGAGCCTCCGACTTTGGTCCCGGGAGTGTGATCCTTCCTAGGACTCGCCTCCTATTACCAGAAGTATGTGAGAAATTTCGCCAAGATCGCGGGGCCGCTGTCAGACCTTCTGTGTAAATCCAAAGTCTGGGCATGGAACACCTTTTGTGGCCAAGCTTTTGCTGAATTGAAGCAGCGGATGGCGGAAGCTCCAGTCTTGAAAATCCCGGAGTTCGATCGTCCGTTCGAGATTCATACAGATGCGTTAGACTTCGCGATTGGGGGTGTATTGATGCAAGATGGACGTCCAGTGGCTTACGAAAGTAAGAAACTGAATGAAGTAGAGCGACGGTGGCCGACGCACGAGAAAGAGATGAAGGCGGTGGTGCACTGTCTTGAGCTTTGGCGCCACTATGTTGGTTCCAACCCAGTGAAGGTGTTCACGGACAATGTCACGGTGAAGTATTTTGCCACGCAGCCCAAGCTGCCCCCAAAACAACTTAGGTGGCAAGATACTTTGGCGGTGTTCGACGTGGATATCCAGTATAAACCGGGACGGGACAACGTGGTGGCCGATGCTTTAAGTAGAAAGCAGCAGCTCCTGTTGGTGTACAGAGGTGAGACGACGCTCCAAAGGAAGATCCGGAAGGCTTGCCGGAAGGATGAGCTAGCAAAGTCCGTGATGCAGGACTTGAGGATGGGGATTAAATCGTAGTTCCACTTGCAAAATGGATTGCTCCGGTATAAGCAAAAGCGTCTCTACGTGCCGAAGGAAGGGATCAGAGATAGCCTCTTGAGAGAATGCCATAATAACCCGCTTGCGGGCCACGGCGGAGCCAAGCGCACTACGGCACTCTTGAAGAAAGAGTATTTCTGGCCCAAACTGAGGGAGGAGGCAGAGGAGTATGTCAAGACATGCACCACATGCCAACAAAACCGGAGCGAGTACAAAAAGCAAGCGGGGCTGTTACAACCCTTGCCGATTCCAGAGGGGACTTGGGAAAGCGTCTCGATGGATTTCATGACTGCTATGCCGCTGTCAAAAGGATTCGATGCAATCATGGTGGTGGTGGATAGGTTCAGTAAAATGGGCCATTTCATCCCCACCAAGGAGACGGCTACAGCGCAGGAAACAGGTTGACTTTACTTCGCCCACGTCTTAAAGCATCATGGAGTCCCGAAGGATATTGTCTCGGACCGCGATCCAAAGTTTACGAGTAAATTTTGGAGGGCACTTTGGAACAAGATGGGGACGAGGCTGAAGATGAGCATCGCCTTCCGACCTATGACCGACGGCCAAACGGAAAGAGTGAATTCCGTAGTGAAGCAGATCTTGCGGAATTACGTGTCGGCAGACCAAACAGACTGGGTGGAACACTTAGACGAGGCATAGTTCTGTTATAATAACACAAAACACTCCGCAACGGGAGTTTCCCCTTTCGTATTGGTCTATGGAAAAGCACCTCTGGTGCCGACAAGTTGGGCCGCCCAGGACGTTGAGGAACCGGCAGTAGCGGTGGTACTGGAAGAATGCGAGCATTTGTTGAAGCTCGCAAAGTACAACATTGCCAAAGCTAGGAAACGGTATGAAAGGCAGGTGAATCGGAAGCGGAGGGAAGTGAAGTTTGAGGCAGGCACGGAGGTCTGGTTGAACATCAAGAATTTCCGACTATCTCCGGAAGTGAGTCCAAAGTTCGTACCTCCGTATGCGGGACCCTTTCACATCCGGAAGGTGATGAATGAGGATGTGTAAGAATTGGAGCTGCCGGCAAACAGCAAGGTGCATCCAGTATTCCACGTCTCCCTTTTGAAGCCTTACTTCAAAGATGAAGCGCGTCCGAATCGGCATCAAGTGTTGCGTCCGCCACCTGTGCTGTTGGATCATGAAAATGAACCTGAGTACGAGGTAGAGGCAGTACTTAAGTCGAGGAGGTTCAAGAACCGAGAAACGGAGTATCTCGTCAAATGGAAGGGCTATCATCATGTGGAGGCATCTTGGGTGCATGCCTCAGAAATGGGAAACGCATCCGAGGCGGTTGCAGTTTTCGAATGGCGACCTCAAAAGCGGAAGAAGCGTTGATGGGGACATCAACCTTGGAGCGTGGGGGAGGAAATGCATGCTTAGCCTGGCTTAGCTAGCTTAGGAATCTGATTGCAAAAACTTGTATTGTACAAAAATTTGTTATAAAAGAAATGGATTCCAAATGTTGTGCGTCCTATTTTGTTTGGAATGGTGATGCATGGTGTGGTTGGCTAGTGTGTAGGATGCATGCTAGCTTACAAAAGTGGGAGAGGTAAATTGGGTTAATCGTGTGTTTGCGCAGTGCCGAAATCGGGTGACTCCCATCCAAGGGGCAATGAAACTTGCGCCTTCTTTAGGAGTTCACGTGCTAGTGCGCACCTGGCGCGTGCGCGTACTATAACTGCGCTACCGAGGGGGTTGCCTTGTAGTGCGGGCTAACACGGAAGCTACCTGCTTCCGTTCACGTACTATAATCGTGTAGCCTCGGGACGAAGTCGTAGTGCGGCTTCGGCGTGTTCCCGTACCTCAGGCCAGCATTCCAAGGCGGACCCAATTGTAGTGATTGGGGCGCGCGGTTGGTTCAAGGTTATCTTCCTAGTCAAAGAGGGTTCGAGGTGAACCCTTGCTCAAGGTGATGCCAAAAGCGACATCATGAGCGGTCGCAAGCAATGTTGTTGCAGTAAGGCGATTCGATCCTCGGGGAGGATCGTTCCTTGGCCTCGAAGTAGGCCAAGAAGAGTGCACTGGGAGGAGCTTGAGAGGCTCCACCCTTGGCCGGGACTTGGAGGAAGTCGGCCGAACTAGCTAGTGGAGAGTAGAGTCAAGTGTGGGGTTTGGTTCTTTGTCATGGGACGCCATGGTACGGAAACAAACTCCTTGATGTGGGATGCCACAACTTGGATGTTCGTTTCCACAAAATGGACAAGCCGATGAGGACATCGATTCCCTGTTGGTAGGGGTGTGTGTCGCGGCCCTTTGCCTTGAGGGCAGGAGGGTCGGGACACAAGAGGGGCTGCCCCTGTGGTGGGGGCAGTGGCAGCGATAGGTATGAGGGGCTGAAGCACCCTTGAGTGCCCAAGGCACTCAAAGAGGCGGAGGCGCTCACTAGGTGGAGCCCCGCACACCGGGTTGCGGTGGGGGTGGCTCCACAAGGGGTGGTGGTAGCTTAGCCGGACTTAGTGGGGGTGGCATAGGACTCACCCTGGGGCGGAGACCTCGTGGTGGGAGTCGTGGGGAGTCTTGGGACTCATCACGGTCCATAGGGGCCGTGGTGGGTTGGCCAAGACTCACCGCGACTCGTCACCGGGAGTCGAGGGTGTTTGTGGTGGTTCGCCATAAAATGGCATGGTTGTTTGTGAAACCCCCGCGGACAGCTACAGAAGTATATATAGGGAGTAGTAACCCCGAGAACGGTGCAAGCCCGTTGGTGACCAAAAACTAGTGAGTAAACGAGCGAGCCGGAAAGCGACCAAAGAGTGGGGAGCTGTTCCGGACTGCCAACTACCAAAGGGAATTCCGCTGGTTCCGAAGGGGTGAAGGGTTCTTTGGGAGATCGTAGGGGGGACCGTTATGCCCCGGTGAGCAGCCGAAGCTCCAAGTTGGCCCGGCGGCCAGGTTGGGAGTTAGGCGCGCGCATCAAGCGAGTAACTATGACTTGAGGGGGGAACTTACCGAAGTGAGGTGCGCGACAACAAACCCTAAGTACTTAAACCTCACTATCAGCAAATTCAGGCCGCAGAGCCTTAAGAAACTCAGACCGCCACAGGAAAACCTAAATTATCCCGATGACAAAACCCCGATGACACGGAGAAGGGTTTACCACTGCCTTTACTTGTGTCTGTTGCTGAAGGAGCATCAACCTGCTTAAAGGTATAGTCTCCTGGGTCCAAGGAATCGCTCCCAAGCAGCAGAACTCCCTCTTGATCAAACAAATCCCCATATTGATTTGCATTGTCATCGGGTGTCTAGAGGGCAAGTATGAAAATAAAGTAACCCCACCTTCAAAGGGAGATCGTTAACTGCACGTCACTACCCTAACACTAGTCATAGCTAAGAAACAAACTAATCATGAAGAATTGTCCCTTTTCTTTCCACTATTGTTCTATTGTTGTTTTATCTTGAATCTTTGGCATTCCGTCCTTAAGCTCCCGACGAGATGAATTCAAGGTCAGATGGTGGGGTCAGCTGCAAGATATGCCCAACACCAGATATACTAAGTTAATCGACTCTATATCTTGGAAACAGGACCGCCCTGTCAAACAAGCTAAGTCTTGGCAGAAAAGAGTAGAAGATATTCTCAAGGACTTGGACCTAGAGCCGCAAGTCTTGACCCTGCTGGATAAATCTGACTTAGAGGCTGTAGTGTCCAAAGCCATGTCTTTTGCCATGAGATTGTCTGATGAAAATGAAGTTAGGCAGAAAACTTCCCTGAACCTGTTTCCAGTTAGTGACATGGGGGTGGACATCTTGGATGACCTCAAGGGTCTACCCACTCTCGGCACTAGACTGAAATTTAAACTCAGGGCAAGAAGCCTACCTTTGAACAACAAACAGAAGCAGAGAGGAAAGGGAGAGTGCAATTGCCCGTTGTGTGGGCAATCTGAAGACAATATTCATTTTCAGATACACTGTCCAGGGTTCTCTCACCAATCTTCAAATCTATCAAGGGAATTGTGCTTGTACCCCTGTTTACCAACTTTGAAAGTCTCGAGGCTGATCCGAAAGCCCAGGCCCTGCTGAGGCCTAGTTTTTGGGCAAATCACTTACAGCAGATTGAAGCTTGTGTGAAGGGATTTCTAGAGGATATATGGAAAACCCGGATTAATTCTATATATCAAGGTAAGTCTTACTACCAACGTCAGCCCCTGACAGAGGTAGGTTCTATCCCTTTTGTTCCCGCTCAAACTGGGCGCGGGGTCAATGTCCACAAGGCTACGGCAAACAACGTCCTATGAGTACAATCTATCTTGAATCTGAGCAGATTCCATCCTATGGAATAAATAAATTATTTGCAAACCCTAAGCACTTGACCTTCTGTTCATTGACTGCTTGCACTACTCGAACTCAAGACAGAAAAACAAAGAAAAGCAACAAAAGCAAGAGAGAAGGTATAGAAAAGCATGAGGGTCAATCACAGACCATACTGAAATGCAGAGATTCCTTACAATCCAATCCAATCTTGAATCTGAGCAGATTCCATCCTACAGAATAAATAAATTATTTGCAAACCTTAAGCACCTGACCTTGTGTTCATTGACTGCTTAAACTACTTGAACTCAAGACAGAAAAACAAAGAAAAGCAACAAAAGCAGGAAGAAAAGCAAAACCCTACTACATGCTGTAGGTGCTACAAAATCTTTGAGAAGTATCCCCACAAGAACCCATGTTGTTGAGTTGCATCTATCATGTAGTGCACAACCACAATTCCACACATAAATAACAAACAACCGTGTCTTTCAAAGGACCCTCCTCATATTTTACTTGTTAACATGGATCTATCGAATGAATAAACTGCGTGTATCAACCGAACACAGGATCACACATGGGATTGGGAGAAGCTGTTGAAACCCTGAGTGCACAACGCAGCCAAGAAACCGAAAAAATTGCAAACATTTGACTCCAAACTACGCATTGAACGAATCATTGAACAAATCAGCAACTGCAGCGGGTTCAACAATCAACTGCCCAATTGTCTTGCAAGAATTCAAATGTGCCTGCCCACAATCAGAATTGCAGACATAAAAACAAACGGGCTCAGACTGCCCTAGGCAACCCATCGACATTCAACCCATCGACATTCAGAGACGTAACAAAAATCAGATGAAGATTTGAAACCCGAACTCTGTACATACTCTCGAGATGCCATTGAGCCCGTCCAAAACTGTTACGGATATGATTATGGATGCAAAAAATCCAAGAGAGCTCCAAAGACACAAAGGAAGGCTCCCTCTCCCTCACAATAAAAATAGAAGTGGATGGAGGACGGCAATCACTCACAAGTGAACTACCAAAATGACGGTTTAGAGTTAGGGTTTCAGGCCACACAACACTTTAAACCTGCCATCATCTGCCGCAATCTGACCGACCACTGTGCTTCAAGAGATTCAGAAGGGCTTGCCCTCTGACCTCGCACGAAAAGTGCCTACAAAGGTTCACGGGCAGACATTTCCAAGAAGCAGTGCAATGCATATAATCCTTGTGAAAACCCTTACTCCAAAACGAGTGTGTCGGCAACCAGAATTCCACATACAAATAATATGCTGCTCATGGGCATTTGAGATCATAATCAACCAAGGATTCTGAAGTCATAACTAATATTATCATTTCCTCTTCAAAAGGAGCAAATGATCTGGTGACGACAAACTCTAAGTACTTGAACCTCACTATCAGTAAACTGAGGCCGCAGAACCCTAAGAAACTCATACCACCACAAGGATCAGGTGCTGTAAAAACTTTGGATAGCCTCGAGCACGCAGTCGTTCATAGAACAGTCGTCTGATCTCTGAAAAACCTCATGCTTGTAGAATTTCTTCTCCTAAGCTTGTGAATTTCTTCTCCTCTTTGGCCGTTCGACCTTCCCTTGATGCAAGCATTCAATCAGCCACTCTTGCTTTCCATAACACTTTACAAAAAGCCTTCATCAAGGCTCATGTGGAGGTGTTGGCAGAAGCAGAAACCACTTTGAGCAAATCATTTGATCTTTTCATTGCTCGACTCCAGGAGATCAGATCCCATGTGGACGTCTCTTCTTGTCTTGACAAAGATGAGGACTCTATTTGGATTTTCGAGGAGCTTGAGTTTGTATGCACTGAAGCTACCAAGTCTTGGTTTGCTGGAATCTCTTATTTTTGTGCTAACCACAACTTGGCAACCACTGTGAGGGAAACGGCTTTGCGTAAAAAGAATCGCGCTAAGGATGCCGCCATGGCAGATGCTGATGTTCTTCCGTGCGAGCCTTCCATTGCCGAGCTTGTTAGGAAAGAGGTGCAGAAGCAATTTTCCTCCAAAGGGAATAACTCTTCTCTCTCCCCTAAACAACGACCAACCTACAAGAGACACTTCACCAAATTCCAAAGCAAGTTCTTTCAAGCAACAGGGAAATGGACAGCAGCGGAGTGGGATTGCTCGCATCCGTTCCGCTGCATCGCGTTTCTCTTCTCCGAGCAAATCCGCCCTGCATTCTCAGACCCCTCATGGTTTTGGCAAACAAAAGTCGGGGCAAAGCCCACAACAGAAGCCCAAAAAGAAGGTAACTTGGGTAGGATCAAATCGAAAAGAGCCCGCAAGCTGTTTTGGTGGCCGTTGAAGGATGTAGAGGCCTATAAGCTTTTTCTTTTCTCTGGCAAGAGAGTCTCTCAGGTAGAGAATAGGTTAACCAATGTGACCATCCACAACATGGCCAATCGACCACTCTCTTGTTTTGAAAAGAAGCTTTTAGGCTTAGGTTTGAGCTTCATTCCACATCCTACTCCTCCGTCTACTACTTCTATTCTTGATGCTTATGAGGCTTTTGCTCGATCTTTACGTCTTCGACATCACTCCCGTGATGCTAGAGATAGACCCATTCCTCCATTTAGAGTCCCTAACCCTTCTTGGGATCAGTGTGTACGGCTTCCTGCTTTAGAAAGTATCATTGCAGACGGTCGCGACATTGTAAAGGCTCGCTTCAAGGATGTGGTTCGCCTGCCTTCAAGTCCTCTATTCGAGGTCATCTCAAGACTGCAATGCGTGCTCTGACTACAGATGACTCCATCGTCATCAACCCCGCGGACAAAAATCGTGGGTTGGTGATCATGCGTAAGGATTGGTACATGGATGAGGCACACCGCCAACTCCACGATGGACAGGTTTATGAATCTGTGGCAGAGATTCCATGGGACAATCTCAAGTATGATTTGGATGCAGTGCTCATTTCTGCTTTTATGCAGGGATTAATCGACAAGCAGGAAAAGGATTTTTTGGCTTTCAAGCCCCGAGGGGGTTACCGACCCTGCATGTTCTATATTGTGCCCAAAATGCACAAACCTGTGGTGGTTGGGAGACCAATTTGTTCGTACAATGGGTACCTTTTTGAGCACGCATCCAAGTGGTTACATTACCATTTGTTTCATATTTTGCTTCAAGAACGTAATCATTTGATAGATTCAATTTCTTTGTTGAAAGATCTGTCGAGTAGACAACTTCCTCGAGATGTGTTTCTATTCACCTTTGATGTGGAGTCATTGTACCCTAGCATTCCTACTGGGGACGGGCTTCGACGATTGAAGGACATGATTACCGGCAAGCTCAAGTCACCCCGGTTTGAAGGACTCGTCATGAGTCTTTCTCACATGGTCTTGGAGAATAGCTATCTTCAATTTGGCTCGAGCTATTGCCATCAAATCCGAGGCACTGCAATGGGTAGCAATTTTACTGTTGTGTATGCTTGTCTCTTTCTTTGCAGCTTAAAAAAAGAGTTGGTTTGCGCAGCAAGAGGTAGGACTCGTCATGAGTCTTTCTCACATGGTCTTGGAGAACAACTATCTTCAATTTGGCTCGAGCTATTGGCATCAAATCCGACGCACTGCAATGGGTAGCAATTTTGCTGTTGTGTATGCTTATCTCTTTCTTTGGAGCTTAGAAAGAGAGTTGGCTTGCGCAACAAGAGGTATATGGCATTTGTACTACAAGAGATACATCGATGACGGATTTGGAATCTGGGAAGGATCTCGGGCAAGTTTGGAGACTTGGCTCGATCGATACAACTCTCTCAATCCCACAATTCGCATTCAAAGGGTGATATCTGACTCTACTGTTGACATTCTTGATATTCAATTCTTCAAGGGAGCTGATTTTGTCAATAGTGGGATTTTATCTTCGAGATGTCATCAGAAGGCACTCAACAGATATCAGTACTTGCCATGGACGTCTTGTCATCCGTGACACCAAAAACGAGCATTCATCATTGGTGAGCTACGCCGATACACTTTGAGAGAAAGCACATGTGCAGGTTTTTCAGAGATCAGACGACTGTTCTATGAACGACTGCGTGCTCGAGGCTATCCAAAGTCTTTTATCTTAGAGTGTTTTAGTCTATGTGACTACGCACAATGTGCTACACTGTTAGCTTCAGAATCCACTCGTAAGTTGATGGGTAAGCGGGCCCCCTTGGTTTTGAAACTTGAGCATTCTCGATATACTCAAAGCTCTAAACCTTGGGGGAGTCCTAAACCCTAAACTGCATGAGCATCTTTTGAAAGTTCCGCAGTTAGCATCTTATGACAAACCTATGGTTTGTTGGAAAAAAACGAGGAATTTACGTTCCTATTTAGTTCGTGCTAAGTTACAATAGAGTCAATTATATTAAAAGAGATATTCTTGGCTTACCGGCATAAGTTGGAAAAAAGACCTTTTTCTTTTTTAGAAAAGAGATATTCTTGGCTTATAGGCTTAAGTTGGAAAAGAACTTTTTCTTTTCTAGAAAAAGACCTTTCTCGGCTAAAAGATACTTTTAGTTGTCTTTTTATCTTATGCACTTTTTGAGACATCACTTATTATAAGGTTTGCATTTGAAACTTACAGACATGGAGCGTTACAGACATGGAGCAGTGAGGATGACGACCTTCACTACATCTCAGTTTATGGCTGCAAACTGATTGACTGTAGTGGTGCTGCAGCCTGCTAAGAGGACAGCATATTCAAGCCTGGGAGCAGACCGAGTCTTCTCTCCTATGGAGAGGGAGTTTGTTTCTGACATTGTGAGTTTCTGGCCCTGATCTGAAAGTTCTATGTGCATGTGACAGAAATATATCAACAAAAAAAGCATATGAGAAGACTCGTAGGAACGGGACACCACCTAGGAACCGGGGAGAAGAGTATGCCACACCCGTCAGTAGCAAGATTCGACCCCAGAATCGTCTCGGTCGCACTTAGTGCACTTAGCCAACTGAGCTACCGACTGTTGGTTTTTAATTTCCGAATGGTAAATCACAAAAATCAAAAGTGATCACGGAAATCACTGTAGAGAAGCCAACGTCAACACACACAAGGAATCTGATACTCAGAGTGCCTGCACGTCTTCCAATGACATGAAAAACTCTGGTCTACAATTCCTAGTAGAAGTCTATCTTAACGCTCTTTGGTTCACTTGACTCACCGCCAAGTGTAGCCAAAACAAAACTTCAAGAATATTCACACCTAATCTCGATTCTCAATGGCACCCGATGCCCAGTGCACTACAACACACAACCACGCCTTGGTGTTGAACCAATTGACCTGCCGACTCCCCTGGAAACAAAATTATTCTGGAATATCCTGCAAACTTGTCACACCATCGTGTCATGCAGTGTAACACAAAGCTGATGAACTCATTGATTGGTTCATGAAAACATACTTGTCATTAATTTGTGTCCCTTTTTCACAGGTTCTTGAAGTTGGTCCATGGTTGAATACAGAAGCAGTCTAACTTAGTAGTATATTTCTATAGCGTGGAAAGGTGTGACAGCATCAAGAGAATATAGAAATGTCACCAAACACAAAAAAATAGAGCCAGTATCCCAATGAATCTCACCTTCTCAATACTCCATGAGCCATCACAAAATTTGTCCCCGTCACTCCTTGATAGAACGTAAGAAATCACATAACACGCGGTCAAACAAATCCTCCGCTTCTACCTGTCCAATATAGCCAATTAAACGATTATCTTGGCATTCAGATTGGAGTTTAGCTGGCTTCTTTGCAGGATAGGCAACTACCAAGCTGATACAACCATCTTTGCATGCGGCAAGCGCCCTCGTTTTGGACTCGGAACTATTCTTGTACATCTGTTCCGGATCTGTAGTTGCCCACTGCTCTAGCCCACTGCACCTCAGATCGCAGCTTCAGTTGACAGAAGATAGGAATCTTCAAATTCCCAAGTCTCACAACAAAAAGAACATCAACTCCAGATCTGTCGTCAAAAATGAGGCATGGCGGACGAGATTTCTCTTCAGCATCAAGAAAATTTACTTACGGTGTGGATCCTATATGACTCCCTCCACACTCCTTCACCTTCACCGGTAATCGTTGGCTTGTCCCTTGCGAATTTTGGAGGCAGGGTTGCATCCTTGAAACAGCACATATCGGCCAACAATTTTGTGCCGTCAAACAGCTTGGCCACATGAACTGTGAAAAGTTTCTCCCATGCCCTACCCATTGCACTGGGATCATCCTTGCAATCAACCATGTAGTCTTTAAGTGATTTCTCAAATGAATGGTTGATCGTCAAATAGTTCATGATGCTATGATGGACTGTCGGTTCGACTATAGAGAGAAAGTGAATTGGGAACCTGTTGAATGGTGTAGCTGTCCAAGGCCACACTCGAGCAAAGTCATATCTCCGTCCGTTGAAATGAAATGGTATGTTCTCCCCTCCCTGCATAGGCAAAGGAGGTTCCTATTCTTTGCACCAAGGAAGCACCATTGAATGATTCTTCTTTCAGGACAAATGTTCCTTTTGCTCCACACAGAGCGCTCACAGCATAATAAATGGAAGTGCTGTCATTGGTGTTGCTTGTGATCTCCTTGAAATAGTTGTCTACTACCGTTATATCCCATCTTCCTCCAGCCTCCTCAGAAGGCGCTCGACACAACTTACCAAACACCTTCGACGGCCTCTGAACTTTTCCAGCAGATACTGGGCATTGTCCTCCATATGATCATCCTCTAGCTTCAGGTACTCGCTGCAGAATTTCAGAACCTGACGCACATCTGTCCATGAAGAAAATTGAACCGGGCCACCACCCCCTTCTTTTGCAATCAGCGAACCTATGTCCGCTTCCAGCTTCAAAAAGCTGACACATGTACCAGCAACAAATACTTTCTGCTTTGGCAATGCCATAGATGGCCCCACTAGGGCTTTGATCAACGGAGAAAAAATGGACCTTAGCTCTTTCGTCTCGGGGGATTCATAGTCATTTACATTTTTCCTTCCCAACACCTGCGCTTCATCCAGCACTACAGTGAAAGTGTTGTTCCTAGTGTGTCCATTCTCTTGCAAAACAAAGATAGGGTTATATTCTCCTGTGCATCCAGTGAAATAGTTCTCATACGCACTTTTGCCTCTTGCATAGGTTTGCAATTGCATTTCAGGACACCTCACATACTTCTATTCTAGTTTCCTGTCTCTCGGGATCTCCCTTTTTAGGTTTGATTCACAGGATCTGAAATTTTTCCAGGGGTGCATAACAGGCCTCCCTAAAAACTTGTTTGCCCGGATTGTGTTTATTTTGCACCCGGTGCATCCACGTTGTACTGCTACATTTGTTTTGACACTTTATGTGAACCCTGAACCCTAAACCTAAAATGTTGCCAAACTAGCTTTTCATTATAGAATAAGGAATGAGTTAAGGTTTAGGGTTTAGGTTAGAGCAGGTAGAAAGTGGCAAGTAAAGAGGTAGAGGTTGAAAGGTTGCAGAGGTGGCAACTGCAATAAACGATGGGCAAAGAGGGTTGGGGTCCCTTCAGTACTGCTGTGGAGATCCTTACATAATCTTGTATATTTGTGAGCGATCACCACTTGTATTTAAGAGTGATCAGGTCAACCGAATGATCACCCAATTTAGAATGACCTGCCAAGCTTCGTGATACAATTATGCTAAATGCCCTTGTTTGCATGTAGACCTCGCCCTGGTTTGGAGCTTTGGAGGTCGGATCTCTCAGAGCTCGTTGTGGTTGTTTATGTTTCATATTCAATTTTTTAGTAAGCTAAAAAGGTATTGGTATTCTATAGAATGAGCTTGGAAAATTGAATGTAATGTTCAAGGCAGTTAATTTTGGCATGTTCTCTTAGTTACTCATTGTGCAAGTTTTTGGTGCAGGATTCTAGGGACTCTTGGCAATTCTTGGTCAGTTCTACTCATTTATGTTTCTACCCTTGTCTACTTTTACAGGCTAAGGGAGTCTGGCTCTTGCACCAAGTCAAGTTGAAGACTAAATTTCATTAAGTTCCTTCTACATGATTTGAGGGCCATCATTCACTTTTCCCGATTGTGGTTTCACATCCTTGGGCATTGTGGGTCCAATGAGAAAGCCTAAAATTTGTACGGTCAATTATAGAAATTGTATCATTCTACTGCTGCTTATACTTAGCATGGTTAGTACATGCAATAAACTTCTGAACCTCTCCACATGTCTTGAACTTTGGGGTTCGAATTTGTGAGTTCAGAGGGCTATCTTTCAGAGTGTCCTTTGCAAATATTATCTTGGTGCGACTGATGGATTACCTTTAAGTAGACACTTGTAGGGGTTGGCTTGTTAGTGCCTCCTAGTTAGAGTTTCAAGAAATCGTGGTCTGATTCATTATAGATTTTAATCTAAACAAACCACCAGAGTCCTCAAAAGTTTTAGGGTTTAGGGTACTTCACCCTAAACCCCCCATTTCGATTCAGCATTGAAGCAATATCTTTGTTTTTCATAAACTTAGTGAAATTTTTAGCATTTGTAATTTATAGCATGAAACAACGTTGTTGTCAAATTGAAAGTACTGCTCTATAAACAGCCTCTGGTTTCATACACAATGAAGTGCCTTTCTCTTTTCTTGTTTTGTTCCGAGGAATAATAATGACACATCAACAATAATGAATACCTTGTTTACTCGAGCGAAAACTGAAACAGAAGTTTTAGTTTTGTCTTTATCACATCTACATTATCTGATGGAAAGCTAAGCTTGAAGAGTGAACTGTGAGTTCAACATGGAATCACGATTACATGGGAAGCCCAGAAACAGGGATGTTATCAGAATTGGTGAAACCACCTATGCAGTTGCGGAGGTCAAATCCTGCCTCAATGGCAACATTCAACATGACGTGCCGGAGAACAAGATAAGAGTGCATCAAAGGGATTGCTGACTCGAATTTGAAATCATGGAGTCACTAACTGAGGCTGTCATGGCCATCTGCAGAGTCCAAAAAATCCAGTAAGGCCAACAAAGACATCTCCTAAACATTAAGAAAAACAGTGCTGTCATTGTACTGTACAGATCTATTGGACCTTGACCAAAAAAACCTCTATACACTCTGGGTACAAGAATCTCTGGTTCATTCTCCTAGAGTACATAGATGGCAGAATGAGGTTCATGGGTTTCCAAAAATTAAACCAGCAACACTTGTCTCCAAGAACTAAGTTCTTCGTAGCAACATTCTGCACATATCAAAATTCAGTGTACACGCCCAGCAGGGATGCCCTCCCTATGAGCAAGATCGCCGAGTTTCTGCACATGTTCCAACATGACTTCCAGTTGCACACACTCTCTCTTGCGATCTTCAGTACTGGTGATGGGTCGTGAAATACCAAAATCGATCAAACAAACACCTTAATGCCCCCTAAAATCAACCAAGATATTAGGGCATCGAATGTCCCCATGAAGAAGTGCACAGCAGCAAGTGCATCAACAGTCGCTTCCACCGCCTCTAGTCAAAACTCCTGCAAACGACACATCCAACATATTAGACAACCACTTTGCTACAAGCTTAAGCAAGAACCGCAGACTCAAATAAGCGGGATGCCCAGTTCAGAGCAGACAACTTTCGAAGAATTACAGTGCAATCAGAATGAATTCCAACAGCTCCAGTTTTCTGGGATTCCCTCTCATTTGGCCAACAACAATTACCTCTCATTCTTTTTAGTCTGTTTGATTAGATCATCTAGAATTATGTGAAAAACTGGAGGTGCAATAAAACAGTGTACAAAAGGTCAATCAGAGAATATAGGTTAAAGAGAATCCAATTGCAGATTTAAGAGCAGAGCCTCAAACATGTAGCAACTAAGGACAAGGTTTTACCACCTTGCACAAACATCAGCAAACATCAAGGTCACAAAATGAGAGATGAATGAGGATAAACCCACACACTGATAGCCAAGGATGTTGTAATGCCTGTGATGAACTGAGTTGTTTGTCAGTGAGCTTCCTTATAAAGTCTTCAGCATGTGCTGTCCTTGCAACGGGGATATACTCATCCAGGAGTTTGCCAACACTATACATGTCTGAAAAGGGCGTATACTGGTTGCCCTCATACATCTCCGGACACCAGGCTGAGAAAGGCTGAAATCCATCAAACAATTTGAAAGGAAAATCTGCTACAGATTCGAGGTCGATGAGCATGAAATCTGTATCTGAAAGGCGCACAATATTTGGGAGTCGGATATCCCTGTGCACCAGGCCCGCACTGTGGAGGATACATAAGGCTTGGCAGACACACTGAGCCATCCACCTGCATTCCTCTTCAGACTCCAATCTGCATTGGTATCCAAGAGGACCAAACTCAACTCTGTAGGATCCATGAGCAGTTTCGAAAGGCAATGCCACCATCTGCGGCAGAAACTTACATGTTCTCGCAGCAGCATAAGCCCTCTTTATCATGGTAATATCCGTCCCCTGGTCAGCACTATAACTAGAAAAGTCTCTAATGTGCTTCGCCACTTTGTCATCATAAAAGTAAATACTCCTCCTTCCATCGGTGACTTTTCCAAAGAAAACATGGCACGGCGACCTGGGACTACCGGAACAGAGTCATGCATTTTCTTCATTAGCTGGAAGGCATAGCCTACGCTGAGTAAAAATGGCAGCGATCAGAAATATCTGATAGGTTAAGACGTCGACCCACTGGATACAACTCCTTCGGACCTCTCCTACCGATGTACACCCACTGAAATTCAGTGCCTGCTGCTATGTAGCCTAGAATAAATTTCAATTCCCCATAAAACATCGGATTAAGCGACCTCATCTTAGAACGAAGATCGATTTCAGCTGCAAGCAAGTTGCCAACCTTGTCTTCACCTACTAGGAAGGTGCATCCAAAGGCTATGCCAATCGTATCAGGCCTTGTCCTGTGTGCAGTAGTTTGGGTGAAACTGTACCGCGCCCTTTCAGTAGAATTGAACGAAAACGTGACCTTAAAACCGGCCACATATTGCTTGAAAAAGCCAAAGAACTCTTGCAAGCCGCCGCATGCAACGAGGAACGATGTTTGTATCTCGGTGACTATCTCCTCAAGTTGGCGCGATAGGAAGGCTCCCACTAAACAAGGAAGTCTTGAACCATCTGTCTCGATTAAAACATTCGCCGCCAACTCGGGCATTGTTGTTGATACAGACTCATAGGTCTGCGGCGTTACAGGAAGCTTCCGATGCTGCTCAGGGAACAATACCTTTTCAAGACCGGCCTTTTTTGGGGGAGCTCAGGTAGCTGTGGGAGCAGCATGTACCTGATCCAAGCTTCGGAACGATCATTGCGATAACCTGCTTGAGATGTATCACAAACAACAGCAACAAAATGACTCAGAATAACAATAGAAGTGGATGCAAGGACGGCAAGCACTCACAAAGTGAACGACCAAAATGACAGTCAACTACCAGAATATCAAGGCAGAAGTTACCATGATCCGGTGACAAACGAACCCCTCACTATCAGCAAACTCAGGCCACAGGACCCTAAGAATCTCAAATCACCACAAGGCAACTCGTTACTCTAGCTAATCATTGTCCAGACAAACTCCAGAAACAAAACCTAAGTATCAAGAACTACAAATACTCGATGCAACAAATAAAGACAACCCTAGGCACTCACGAGAAATGAGGGGTTTGAACGATACTACTCATATTTGCAGCCACGCATCAAACAAACCCTAGTTATGAAAAGAATCAAGAAAAGATCCCAGCATCAGCAACCTAGTGCCAAGAATCTACACAACCTCTGAATTACACCAAACGGGACGTTGGGGATTTAGGGGACCCTGCGGGAGTAAACATAACCTACGGGACAAACAGCTCCAGTAAGTACAAGAAGACATACCCTACAACCCTTGCTACGAAAGCCTTGCAAAAATTATGGAGTGAAGGCAAGTGGAGCTTCTGCCTGCTTCACAAAGTTTGCAAAGCTTTCAAAAACCTTGAAACGATCTGGTGACAACAAACCCTAAGTACTAAACCTCACTATTAGCAAACTCAGGCCGCAGAGCCCTAAGAAACTCAGACCGCCACAGGAAAACCTAAATTATCCCGATGACAAAAACCCCGATGACAGGGAGAAGGGTTTACCACTGCCTTTACTTGTGTCTGTTGTTGAAGGAGCATCCTGGGTCCAAGGAATCGCTTGACTGCTTAAACTACTCGAACTCAAGACAGAAAAACAAAGAAAAGCAACAAAAGCAGGAAGAAAAGCAAAACCCTGCTACCTGTTGTAGGTGCTACAAAATCTTGAGAAGTATCCCCACAACAGATGTATGTGACCAACCCATGTTGTTGAGTTGCATCTATCATGTAGTGCTCAACCACAATTCCACATATAAATAACAAACAACCGTGTCTTCAAAGGACCCTCCTCACATTTTACTTGTTAACATGGATCTATCGAATGAATAAACTGCGTGTATCAACCGTACACAGGATCACACACGGGATTGGGAGAAGCTGTTGAAAACCCCGAGTGCACAACGCAGCCAAGAAACCAAAAAATTGCAAAACACTTGACTCCATGCTACGCATTGAACGAATCATCGAACAAATCAGCAACTGCAGCGGGTTCAAAAATCAACTGCCCATCAAGAATTCAAATGTGCCTGCCCATCATCAGAATGCAGACATAAAAACAAACGGGCTCAGACTGCCCTAGGCAACCCATCGACATTCACCAGACTCTCTCCATGACGCACTATCTGACACCCTAGCTAATGGGTGAACACTGCCACAGAAGGTTTTGCAGCCAAGGCGGTTTTGGTTAACTCACATAAGTCTGGGGGAGTAAACATAACCTACGGGAAAAACAGCTCCAGTAAGTACAAGAAGACATACCCTACAACCCTTGCTACGAAAGCCTTGCAAAAATTTATGGAGTGAAGGCAAGTGGAGCTTCTGCCTGCCTCACAAAGTTTGCAAAGCTTTCAATAACCTTGAAACGATCTGGTGACAACAAACCCTAAGTACTTAAACCTCACTATCAGCAAACTCAGGCCGCAGAGCCCTAAGAAACTCAGACCGCCACAGGAAAACCTAAATTATCCCGATGACAAAACCCCGATGACAGGGAGAAGGGTTTACCACTGCCTTTACTTGTGTCTGTTGTTGAAGGAGCATCAACCTGCTTAAAGGTATAGTCTCCTGGGTCCAAGGAATCGCTCCCAAGCAGCAGAACTCCCTCTTGATTAAACAAATCCCCATATTGATTTGCATTGTCATCGGGTGTCTAGAGGGCAAGTATGAAAATAAAGTAACCCCACCTTCAAAGGGAAATCGTTAACCGCACGTCACTACCCTAACACTAGTCATAGCTAAGAAACAAACTAATCACGAAGAATTGTCCCTTTTCTTTCCACTATTGTTCTATTGTTGTTCTATCTTGAATCTTTGGCATTCCGTCCTTAAGCTCCCGACGAGATGAATTCAAGGTCAGATGGTGGGGTCAGCTGCAACATATGCCCAACACCAGATATCCTAAGTTAATCGACTCTATATCTTGGAAACAGGACCGCCCTGTCAAACAGGCTAAGTCCTGGCAGAAGAGAGTAGAAGAGATTCTCAAGGACCTGGACCTGGAGCCGCAAGTCTTGACCCTGCTGGATAAATCTGACTTAGAGGCTGTAGTGTCCAAAGCCATGTCTTTTGCCATGAGATTGTCTGATAAAAATGAATAGGCAGAAAACTTCCCTGAACCTGTTTCCAGTCAGTGACATGGGGGAGGACATCTTGGATGACCTCAAGGGTCTACCCACTCTCGGCACTAGACTGAAATTTAAACTCAGGGCAGGAAGCCTACCTTTGAACAGCAAACAGAAGCAGAGAGGAAAGAGAGAGTGCAATTGCCCGTTGTGTGGGCAATCTGAAGACAGTATTCATTTTTTGATACACTGTCCAGGGTTCTCTCACCAAAGAGACGCTCTCTTCAAATCTATCAAGGGAATTGTGCCTGTACCCCTGTTTACCAACTTTGAAAGTCTCGAGGCTGAGCCGAAAGCCCAGGCCCTGCTGAGGCCACACACAGCAGATTGATGCTTGTGTGAAGGGATTTCTAGAGGATATCTGGAAAACCCGGATTAATTCTATATATCAAGGTAAGTCTTACTACCAACGTCAGCCCCTGACAGAGGTAGGTTCTATCCCTTTTGTTCCCGCTCAAACTGGGCGCGGGGTCAATGTCCACAAGGCTACGTAAGTCACCAACAACCACATTCTGTCATCGACCAATTAACGGCTCAAAACATGCGCACAATTTCGGCTAGAGCTTTCTATCCTCTGAAGATGGTACTCAAGAAATCGTAAAGGTTTGAACAACACTACTGATTCGCAGGTCACATGCATCAAAGTACTGACGCTACCAAGAAGCTGCTTGTAATGCTAAAAATATGCAAATATCTCAAGATACTAGATTCAGTTTGAAATACCCTGTCCTAACAAACAACCGTGTCTTTCAAAGGACCCCCCTCATATTTTACTTGTTAACATGGATCTATCGAATGAATAAACTGCATGTATCAACCGTACACAGGATCACACACGGGATTGGGAGAAGCTGTTGAAACCCTGAGTGCACAACGCCGCCAAGAAACCAAAAAAATTGCAAACACTTGACTCCAAGCTACGCATTGAACGAATCACAAATCAGCAACTGCAGCAGGTTCAACAATCAACTGCCCAATTGTCTTGCGAGAATTCAAATGTGCCTGCCCATCATCAGAATTGCAGACATAAAAACAAACGGGCTCAGACTGCCCTAGGCAACCCATCGACATTCACCAGACTCTCTCCATGACGCACTATCTGACACCCTAGCTAATGGGTGAACTCTGTCACAGAAGGTTCTGCAGCCAAGGCGGTTTTGGTTAACTCACATAAGTCACCAACAACCACATTCTGTCATCGACCAATTAACAGCTCAAAACATGCGCACAATTTCGGCTAGAGCTTTCTATCTTCTGAAGATGGTACTCAAGAAATCGTAAAGGTTTGAACAACACTACTGATTCGCAGGTCACATGCATCAAAGTACTGAAGAGAGAACAGAAACTCATTCTTCACACATTGGTAGCAAACCCTACAAACTTACACTCACCAGACTCCCTCCTTGACGCACTATCTGACACCCTAAACCATCAACCATGGTTTCCATAACCAACAATCCCACAAAGAAAGTAGCCTGCGAAGACAGACACAACACCGTTCAACCAAGAAGCAAGAGACGTAACAAAAATCAGATGAAGATTTGAAACCCTAACCCTGTACATACTCTTGGGATGCCATTGAGCCCGTCCAAAACTGTTGCGGTTATGGTTATGGATGCAAAAAATCCAAGAGAGCTCCAGAGACACAAAGGAAGACTCCCTCTCCCTCACAATAAAAATAGAAGTGGATGCGAGGACGGCAATCACTCACAAGTGAACTACCAAAATGACGGTTTAGAGTTAGGGTTTCAGGCCACACAACACTTTAAACCTGCCATCATCTGCCGCAATCTGACCGACCACTGCGCTTCAAGAGATTCAGAAGGGCTTGCCCTCTGACCTTGCACGAAAAGTGCCCACAAAGGTTCACGGCCAGACATTTCCAAGAAGCAGTGCAATGCAGCAAGCTCAACAAAATGGCAACTCAAAACCATAGAACATGATCCGGCAACTTTTTCTTCAGCCATTCTCTGAGGGTAGGAGGCGCTGCCCGCATCAATCTATCAACCAACAAAATGACTAGGAATATAAATTGGACGCTGCCATACGCTGGCTCTTATCAGACTGCTCGACAGCTCTATGAGCAGCCTGATTAGCATCGTTCTAGAAAATACATTCTAGAGAATTACCCTGGGTGATGCCTACCTGCAGGATATTGCAGGGAAAGGAAACAAAGAGAACTCACTCATTCATCAGGAGTAACTACAGATAACCAGATAAGGAAAAACTTAAGTAATCTGCTGTAGAGCCATATAAATAACAAACAACCGTGTCTTTCAAAGGACCCTCCTCATATATTACTTGTTAACATGGATCTATCGAATGAATAAACTGCGTGTATCAACCGTACACAGGATCACACACGGGATTGGGAGAAGCTGTTGAAACCCTGAGTGCACAACGCAGCCAAGAAACCAAAAAAATTGCAAACACTTGACTCCAAGCTATGCATTGAACAAATCAGCAACTGCAGCGGTTTCAACAATCAACTGCCCAATTGTCTTGCAAGAATTCAAATGTGCCTGCCCATCACCAGAATTGCAGACATAAAAACAAACGGGCGCAACCCATCGACATTCACCAGACTCTCTCCATGACACACTATCTGACACCCTAGCTAATGGGTGAACACTGTCACAGAAGGTTCTGCACCTGACGAAGGAATGCGTTAGAAGACAAGCTGCTCATTGGCATTTGAGATCATAATCAACCAAGGATTCTGAAGTCATACCTAATATTATCATTTCCTCTTCAAAAGGAGCAAATGATCCGGTGACGACAAACTCTAAACCCTAAACCTGACCAGGTTAGGACATCTTTTCTTCTCACAAGATCTGAGACTTAAACCCTGTTTGAAGTGATGTTGTGTGCTGAGTTTTATGAGATGGTTAAAAAATTAAAGAAGGACATTATGCGATTGAAATGACTCTATATCTACCTCACACCAATATGCTACTTGTTGATCAATCTCTGATTGCTCCAAAAGAATTGGAGGCCCAAATTAAGACCATGTGATTCACTCTGCTTGAAATATCCAGTCTAATCCTGCTCTACTGGCACATGTCAGAGCGAGTTTCCTCCTACAATCCCATCAATGTTCTCCTTTTTCTTAGAGACCTCCTCTTTCTTAGTTATCTCTGCCCTTCTCTTGTCGCTTCCTTCTCACAAGGGGGTTGCTAATAGAAGTGATAGTGATCGTTTGTGGACTTTTGAATGTTAAGAATTACTGATACTTGTAGCGTGAAATAAAAAAACCCTAGCTATCAAAAGTATCAAGAAAAGATCCCAGCATCAGCAGCGGTATTCGAAGAAAAAAATTGAACGAAAAAACAGAGAAAAGAAGACAAGAACGCAGAACACTTTAAACCTGCCCTCATCTGCCGCAATCTGACCCACCTTAAGAAAATAATAGTCCTTTAGGTCTGGAAACCTTCAAGTGCAAACCCTCACAAGCTGCTGGGGGTGCTACAAAAGAATAAACCACAAGTATCAACCAACAAAACGACTTGGAATAAAAATAGAAGAGGGTGTAAGGACAGCAATCACTGTACTATTGATAACATACCAGCAGCTTCAGAGGGTTCAAAGCAAAAAACATAACGAAAAAAAAACAAACCATAAACGCTACCAAGAAGCTGCTTGTAATGCTGCAAATATCTCAAGATACTAGATTCAGTTTGAAATACCCTGTCCTGGCTGTCGCGCTTTGGATGAAATGCCTTCTTGAATCCTCTTCTGTTCCCAGTACCAGCCAAGAATCTACATAACCTAATAGATGTAGGTTATTTGTCAAATTGCAGACATTATCTTAAGAAATTTCTGCAAACAAGAACACACACTAACCTTCTATTTGTGCAGCTGGCATTGCGTCCCCATCAACAAGCACCGCGAAGTCTTTCGATTGTCCTGCTGTTGATCCACTTGAATCCCTTACCTCTTCGATGGTTACGCCCTCATAGGCTGCTAGCTCACAAAACAGAAGTGTTTCAGGACGCAGGTCAGTCCGCTTAGCAATTCTGGAAATATCGAGCGTCCCCTTGTCATCGGTAGCGGTTTCCTCCCATGACCGCTTGGCTGTACGGAGCCAGATTTTTGGCTTCATCCTGATCTTTCACGACCATACACTTGCACTCGCAAGAATATGCCAAAACTAGATCTGAAACAAAGAGAGAAACTAACATTTAATAAACCTGCACTGCTAGTTGGCAAAGACATGCTCGCTCACATAAACAATCGCGATCAATCATAACATAAAGCAAACAAGGAAAAACGCCTTTAACCTAGAAGCAAGAAAGACTTCACACGAAACCCTAGGTGAACAGAACTGAAGCGAAAGCGACAAAGGAAGCAGTAAAAAGTTGTTCGCAAGCAACACTCACACAACACCTGCGAGGTTTTGATAAACGAAGTTGAATATGAACAATTGGAAAAAAGTACCTCCAATGCACACAACTAGCCAACTACCAGGCACATGATCGAGAGAAACATGATCGCGCGACGACGAAGGCAAGCCAAGTGCAAAAGGCGAAAGCATGAGAGTGCAAGACTCTTTGTTCGGTGCTGCTGCTTAGGGTTTCGGGAGCTTCTATGAGCCGTCGATGGGTTCAGATTGGAGGGTCGAGGGCCGTTGGATGGGAGTTCCCGTGTGGAATTTGCGATGATGATCTGCAACTGGGCTATTCGGGTTTGTGCGGGTTCACGGAACCCTACTCACGGGTTCAGGGCTGGAACTGGGTTATGAGTTATGACCAGTGTTGAGCGGGTATTGAATTTTCATTTACCCTCAGGGTAAGGGTAACCTGAATTTTTAGAAAAGATTTACCCGCCGGGTCAGGGTATTAATATTTTTCAAATGGAAAGTAAGGGTCGCTTCCGGGTAATGCACACATACGCCGGGTCAGGGTATAACCGGGTACTCTCAAAATATAACCTGAGGGTAAGGTTATTTAACAGGTCCAGGTAATTTGGTATTACCCCCCAAATAAGTTTAAGTTTAGGTAGGGCGAGGGTAGGATGAAAGTCAATTTTCAGAAGGATTTAGGATGATGTGGCAATATAAACAATATAAACCAATGAGATTCTAAAATTCTAACCAGAAGAAATTAAAATATATTTCAAAATATAACGTTATTAAGCAAAAGTTTCAATCCCAAGAGTATGAAAGGAAAAAATTCGATAATTGAAAAACAGGGGGAGTGGAAAAAGGAGCGATGGCGGAGCTACGAGACAACCTCCAATGGTCATCTGAAAACTTCTTCCATCTCTATCAGATCCTTTCGACTTCCAGCTTACTTTACTTACATCAACTCGCAAATACTCCCAAGCTCAGCTTTCAAATGATATGCACATTAGGAGTTTTTGTTTGGTTTTCTTTCAAAACTCTCTTCTACAGTGTTCATCCTAACACCTTACTTCATTTCATCTCCATCTCGGTTGATTGCATCATCCCTAATCCACCCACCATAGCCGTCTCTAGCTTTTAAGCCGTTTGCTTTCTACAGTGACATTTCCCACCTATACCCCCTTCCTCTACATTTCCCGTAAACTCCTCTCTTAAGCTCCATAACTCACACACCCAGCGGAGTCCTTAAAACACCTTCTGTTTTTCTACATTTGTTAACTATGGCTCCCGGAAGCAACCAGCTGCGTAACAACGAGAAGATGGTGACTCGTGGGAATATCAGAGGGCAACAGAGTATTCACAGAAGACCCAACCTGTCGGTATGGGCTTTTTTATGGCACACCAAGCTCGATCCAGGATAGCTTCTGCCAGTGGTTCAGTAAGATATCCCTCCCCTCCCATTCCCATCAACCCTCTCTCTCCTCCCCAACCACTTCTCAAAACACCCAGGCTAAACTCCTTCATTCCGAACATTCCGAACCCTCCAATTTTGGAGGAACCACTAGCAGATTGGGAGGAGGAGAGCGCTCTTAATCAAGATGATCTGGACAAGGACTACCCCATGATCAATATGAACATCCCAGAACGGCAAAGGAGAGTCACAACAATGGAGGAGACAGGTCACAACGCAAGACACATGGCTCCCCGGAAGGCTACAATTTTGTGCCTTAACCCTACCCAACTCAACACGTCCGATTGGGCTGGTGAATATCTATGCACCTAATAATTATGCTGACAGAGCAGAATTCTGGATCACTCTCAACACCAAAATGAGGGAACAACCTTCAATAGACAGCTGGATAGTTTCTAGAGATTTTAATATGGTGGAGATGCAAGAGGATAGAAGAGGTGCGGGGTCATTTACCTCGAACCCAGAAGAAATGGACCAGTGGTTCAACTGCTCGCAAACACATAACCTCACGGAAACAGTGCCAATCTTTGGACAGTCATCAAACATCACCTTTACATGGTCCAATAACCGTTCTCTTGCAGATCTAAGTATGGCTCGTCTTGATAAGGCTTATCTTTCCCTTGACCTAGTTCAATATGCAAAGAGAGCCCCGCAAGAACCAATACCCTTAAGCTTCGACCATGCTCCAATTACTCTCTCCATAACCTTACCGGATTCTTACAGAAGGGGTAGAGGCCTTTACAAAATAAATAACCTCCTCCTTAAGCTGCCAAGCTTCAAGCAGGGCCTGCTGAGGGCTTGGACTCAGGCGGGAAGTGACCTCCTGGACCCTACGCATCTCTTTCTGGCCAAGTTGAAGGCTGTCAACATTGAAAGTCAGAGGATGAGTCAAGAACTAGCAAGTATCAGAAAGAGAAAGGTCATGGCCTTAAATAAATGCCTCAAAGTCTGTTAGTCAAGATTAGAATCTACTCGTTGTGATGAAGATACATAGCGTACGTATGTGGATAGGCCAGAAACAACCTTGATATTCATCACAAAATCCAAGAGAGGAAGTGGAAACTGCAGGCGGGTGTCAACTGGTCTACAAAAGGAGAAAAAATGAATAAATATTTTTTCGACAAAACAAGATTGAGACATGCCTCTCAAACAATATCAGAGCTCATTGACTAGCCATCAGGCACTTCAACTTCTACACCAAAGACCATGGCCAAGTTGGTTGGCAGGCATTTCCATAATTTTTTTAATAGCGATCTCGACTTCCTGCAACCAACAGAAGAACAAACTTTCTGCTTGATCCACACCCCTACCCTAATGTCCCACCACGTCGCTTCCCAATTAGAAGGAGATTTCACAGATATAGAACTGGGTGAGGCTTTATCCAAACTATAGAACAACAAATCTCCGGGCATAGATGGTATATCCATGGAATTATATAAAGCATTGTGGCCGGAAATCTCAAGGGATTTCACTGCAATGGCAAACCACTTGTTTCAACAGGGACACATGCCCCCCAAATGGATGGTCAAACTTCGGGCTCCCACATTGTCCCGCCCCGGCACTACAACAGATCCCGGCTTTAACGTCTGCCACATTTGCCCAGTCATAGCATATATGTCATCAAAATGCAAGGGGGCAGTCTTGGTTGCCATTTGTGACCACCAGAAGTCGTATATGCCACCTTGTACCTCCACCACGACAGGATCTGTGGTCAAACACGTTTAACTAGATAGGGGAAGATGGTAGATACGACTAGGAGTCATGGCCAAAACTGCAACAGGATGACGTGGGCATGGGAATGTATGACTGCCAGTATTCACAACTGCACGTGGCAATTGCCGGTTGCCCAAGGAGTGTCTACGTGGACGATGCAAACATAAATGGATGAAACAGATGTAGGATGTGATTGCAAATGACGACGTGTAAATCTATCATTGCTCGCAGTGTTGGACATTCAAGTGCATTGGATGCAAGTGCATCTAACGGATGCACACGATGCATGTTACTAACGTGTGGGCTTGGTGGAGAACAGAGACAAGTCCCGAACATGCGTATGAGAGGCGACCATGCAGGTTCTATGATGGTTGAAGCGGTGCACTGTATTTTTCAAAAATCGGCAACACAATTGAAAGACAAAGGCTTGAGAAAAGACAAAACGATGCATTCAGTGGATACGCACCCTGGTGCAAAACACCGGCCACTCATTCACATTCACAATGATGCAAAATATGTGTAGACAAAAAGACCCAGCGGGTAGTTCAAGGCACCCAAAAATGAGTGGAGTTCGCTATACCGCAATCTGCAAATGCACTGGCCTATTCAGAATCATGGCACATTGTGTGCGCAATGACTCTCAGTATATTCACCTATGCATTTGATCCTCTTAGTGGTCTCCATCATATGTAAGGTTTTAGAGATTCAGTCTTCAACATACATGCAGAAGAAGCATGTACGCATCAAAGTTGGAAATAGTCAGTAGCTAGAGAAACAGAATACATCTCTTAAAGTCACCCAATGCTACTCCTTCGACCAAGTGCATCCTAATTTCTACCGAAGACTGCTATCCTAGTTGCAAGTGCTGGGATAGGAGATTACATGATGCCTTCACACACAAGAGCAGCAAACTTCATGACTGACATCCTGTCACATCTCCTCTACAGGGAGAACCCAATTGGACAGGGAAGATTAGTGATATGGTACCACGCCGCGTAGCCATATAGGTAGGGGTACCGACGCGGTGGGGCGTCCAACAAAGCACGTTGCATCTCCTGTTGTAAAAGTTGTTCTTGGTCAGGTTCATCCACACCCCTCGTTTCAAGTGTAGGACTGGACGGTCCTTCCTCCCCATCCGAATTTTCATCATACATAATGTGAGCCTGCAATTTGCCGCACCAAAGCATGACTCGGCAGTGCAGATACATCAGTAAACGCGAAATGACATCAGCTGGTATGCCTTGGGCCAGTTCAAATATTGTTCAGGAATGAAGCCATTTTTTGCTTCTTGGAATTGTGCTTGATTCGTTCACTTCAGCAGTTCAACAATGCGCTTGGCTATTATCAATACCTATCCTTGCGGATCCAAGGTTGTCTTTGAGGTTCATCGTCAAACTCTAATCGCAACGTTAGTCTAATCTAGGATTGAAACGCCCCCGTTAATCTACTTACTTGAAGTGTTTCGGTGCATGTGTGGAGGTTAGGACACACGTCACGCAATCGTGAAAACAGGTGTAGCCGTGCTTAGGACTACCAACGGCATAAAGTGTAGTCACGACCATGACTACCCACGGCCCCATAGCCAACGTCTATGAGACACGTGTTTTGTTAGGCAGTCATGGTGCTCCTGACTGGCGGTGATTTCAAAAAATGGGACCCCATCTTGAGCAGAGACATCAAGTCAGAAGTGCATGTGGAGTAAGTATGGAGTGCGTACCGGAACTGTAGGGTACCTCAGGTTTGGGTCCCTGCGATGCATGAGGAGGTAATTCTTTACTGTCATGCGTAGTTGCCACTTGCCACCATGGCACTCTGAGCAACTACACAACATTTTCTTCAGGTTGTTTGTTGTGGCGTAGGCGTCCTCAAACCTCCACAGGTTGTGGTCTCGCAAGCTCATTCTCCACCTATCCCCTGTCACACTCGACCCCCCCCCCCCCCCCCCCCGTCTGTACATCTTGATCGTCGTGTTGCGTTTAGGGAGGCGATGTGCTCATGCGATGGTCAAGCACGTGGCCACTGCACCCATTACCGACTATGAGAGGCTAAGAGAAGCTAACATTGCTCGCATCAAGCTCATTGAAGCGGAGCTGCTGAAAGACATAGCACAGTGAGTTCACTTTTGAACTATCAATGTCACTCTTTCCGTAGAGGTTTGCAGCTTGCGGAGCTTGATTTCATGCAATGTAGGTAGCTTTGTGAGTTCCTAAGACACCATGAAGAGGATGAGATGAGTGCGAGCGCAGTGTAGGTTATGCTTGCATGGTGGAGTGGGCGGGAGATCACCGCATGTCGCGGGTCGTGAAAGTGGCTACACTTTTAGGGTTGAGGGGTGCATTAGTTCGTCATCTCCTCCATTATGTTTTCTTTGTCATGTTACTAGTGGTTGGGTTAGGGTTTACAACACCTTCCATGGGGGGTCGAATGCAGGATTGTGGGAGAG
Organism: Takakia lepidozioides; assembly: GCA_030704615.1. Classification (NCBI taxonomy): domain Eukaryota; kingdom Viridiplantae; phylum Streptophyta; class Takakiopsida; order Takakiales; family Takakiaceae; genus Takakia; species Takakia lepidozioides. Next base: position 78,237,510 of record CM060731.1, read on the forward strand.
AAGCCAAAGCGTGCAAGACGACGGCCACCAGCTCGCCCCTCTGGTCCCCCAAGACGCAGTGGAAGAATAGAGTCCATGCCCCCCCCCCCCCCCCACACACGGAGATATGCAATTGATGATGACGATTATGACGACCTCTGTGTGCCTGCGATAGAGCACATCGGGGACTCCGACGAAGACATGTCCGGCGGTGAACCCGCCCCAGCCACCATCTCGCACAAATGCCCAGCAGCTACGGAGTCTCCAACTGTAAGTACCCAGCTCAGTGTAGGTCATGTGTAAGTATCCAGCCAGATAGAAAAACTGCCCGTCCACAGTTGCATTGCCCCAATGTTGCATTGCCCCCATTTTGAAAGTACTTGCCAAGCACTTTATGGATGGAAGGAAATGAAATGAAATGAAATGGTGCTTTATAATGTCCGCGGAAAGCCCATAGAGCTTGTGGGACAAAATAGAAGAAAACATGAGAGAGGAACAAATCCAGAAACCACAATTAATGCTCACGTGATTGTCTAAGGGTGAAGGCCTCGTGCAAGTAGGTTGCCAAGCATTTTTTATCCTCATAGTGGAAGACATCAGTGAGAGTTTGGGTTCCACTGAATAAAGTAAAAAAAGTATGACGCCTCCCAAAGGGAGCGTAACCACATCTAACGTGGTATGTGCCCATTACCACTGGGTTGTTGGTTGTCTGGAAAGGAAGAATACATACCCCATTACAAGGGGGCAAACATAGTGCATGAGAATATGGTGGTTGCATTTGCCAAAAAGAAGCAATTGAATTGACCTCTCCAGCATTCCAGGGGGAAGAGGCATTGATAGCATGCCAAAAGAGGGTGAAAGCCAACCATTCCCTAAAACCATGCACCGGACGCGCAACAAGAGTGAGGCCTATTACATTTGGTCGATTTTCTGCCCAACACCTGCATGACTTCTTGGTAAATGGCACCTGATTTCTATTTTGTCATTGTATGATCCTCATTACCAATGTGCTTCCCTGGTGGTTGTGCAAGGGCTGAGTTTTTGTCAATTGTCTAGGGTGAGTTTTGACCAGCATTGTGTTGTGTGTTGCACAGGCGAGGAAGAAGCGTGCAGCGATTGGTGGATCCAGCGCTGCCACACATGGCAGCCCATCGGGGCATGGTTTGCTGAAACAGGTGAACCCTCCTGTTGGCAAGACTCCACCCTCCAAAAATACCCCCGACCCCCATCTGGTTATGCAGAGCAGGCCTATGGCCATTCTCCACCCCTTCATCCTTCTTTTCAGTAGCTGCCTCATAGCTACCCTCAACCTGCAGTGCGACCGCCATACCCACCCTATGCCCCTTACCCTGGGCCCTATGTCACATCTCCCCAGCTCCAGTCACAGCCCCCAGTGGATGAAGTCCCTAGTGATGTCCCTGAGCCCCCGATTGAAATGTCCAAGAAGGACAGAGCCAATGCACCGCGGCGTCAGAACCGGAGAGCAAAGACAATGGCAACAAAGGTGAAAGTGGAGCGGGAGCAGCTCGGCCTTCCCTTGCAGATCATTGGTGTCAACAAGTTTGGGGAGCCAGTAGGCCCTTCTCGCAATTCTTGGCATGCAGCCCTTAAAGGGCAGATGTTTCGATTGTGTGACTTATCATTGGCCATTCAAGATCAGGATGAGGAGGACATTAAGGCAGTCCGGCACGTGCTGGCGTCCACTTTTTCATACACTCCACGCAGTCTGGACTATGAGCACATGCGACACACCATTGGCAAAGCTTTGAAGACACAAACGAAGTGAACTGTATGCAAAGTTCAAGGTAGGGGAGGTGGACCTTTGTATGTGGACGAAGGGCAATGGACCAGGCTTGTTGCGTACTGGTCAACCCCAAATTTCAGCACCGTATCAGCCAAGATGAAGAAGGCAAATTCGTGTATACAGAATCCATCAAAAACTGGTCGTGGTGGGAAGGCATCTATGGAGGCACGTTTGGTAAGTTATTGATCACACCCCCTGGTACAAACTATTGCTAAGGTACTTCAACAGTATGATATGTGGCATCAATTCTTCAACCAGACCTGCAATTTGATTTATTTCTTCAACCCGACTGGTTGATTAATTGGTTTACTGACTGATTGATGGTTGATTGGTTTACCGATTGATTTAATTCTTCAACACGACTGGTTTGTCTTCCCGCTCCGAGTTTAAATATCAGCCAATTACCTAGGGTAGCTAGGCCCTTCAGGCCATCCTTAAGGTCCTCGCCTTTGTTAGACCGACAAGTTCAAGGAAGTTTAATGCGTAACCTGATTTGCTAGGACATTTTATGTGCTTCCAACTTGCCCTTAGCCACTTCAGCCTCCAAATCAGTTTCATGTACCATGCTCAGTGCTTCTTGCCTAATATTTGTTTCATTGAGAATCTTTTTTGCCCGATATTGCTAGTACTTGATTTGTTTAAGCGGATGGTCTTTCTTCTGCGAAATAGAGTGGATCATCTTAAGGTATTTGGTATTTCAGTTGGCGCTCGCATCTAACCCAAATGTCAGGATACTTTACAACGTCCTTGGAAAGCTCAAAGAGCTTGTGGGACAGCAGAAGGGGGGCTGCTATTTCATGAGCGGCATGAGCATGAGCGGAAAAAAAAAAAGCATGAGCGGGCCGAATTGTGTCCACGGAAATAGGGTTAGGAGACACGGAAATAGGGTCATGTGGACTCGTCATAGCAATGAAATGCAACATTTTATTGCAAATTTGGTGGCAAGCCACGTCTATACAAGTGTGTCCTAACTGTCATAGCAGGAATGGGAACTACTCTCCTACACCTTCCGAGGAACTTGGCCCTCCTTCTTCCTCATCCCCCTCATCCCCCCCATCCTCCGAGCTCTGTGATGCATCGGTTGCAGTATGCCTCTCAAAAATGCCATCCTCTCCTTGGGGGACTGTCCACCTCACCTCCTCGGAAAATTCTGCCTCTTCTCCCCCACTTTCCTCAGCAGAATCCAACACAAATCTACGAGCCCGACGGGCTCTAATAGCTGCTGCCTCCTCCCTCATCTTCATTTTCTTGAGGCTTGCCTCGTCTAAAATCTGCTGTACACGACTAGGTTCGGAACACCTCCTAATGGACACCGAAGCAAGCCGGGCAGCATAAGTAGGAAGGATGTAGTCCCTTTCTGGACTAGGCATGAAATCCCCCCTGGCAAAAAAAGGCACGTTCCTCCTGCCCATGAACTCCGGTGTAGACGTCATTCCTGCCGTACTTGGCATCCTACAATAAGAACAAATCCACTTCAAGAATGTCAATACCAGCAGAAGCAGAAAGGGTTTTCAATGAAATAAGAGAGCGAAGGGAGGTGCCTCACGAAATCTGGAGGCAACTTACAATGCGACCACTCACTCGTACACCGGGGGCTCCTCGGCCTCGATCCCAACTTGTTCCTCCCCCTGCTCCTTCTCGGATTTTTCCTCATCCTCCGAGGATGCCTCTTCCTCTTTCGGCAGATGTTTAGCCGCTGCAAGTTCCGAGATTTGGAGGGCAGTATCTGGCTCGAAGGCGAACACATGCCTGTCGGACAACGTCCCTGCCCACATTGAAGCACTTGAGGAACAAAGCGGGCAGTTAATAGCTTGCGGCATGTAATTGCAATCGGGCCAGGGGACAAACTGAGCACGTGAAGGCTTACCCGTGCCGCATGTGAGGTCCAGAATCCGCCCTTGGACATCCGAGCACGTCTCCATGAGGGTTTGGATGAAAGCAGGGCTCCGGGGCTTAGCTAGCTTAGGAATCCGATTGCAAAAACTTGTATTGTACAAAACGTGCTATAAATGAAATGGCTTCCAAATGTTGTGCGTCCTATTTTGTTTGGAATGGTGATGCATGGTATGGTTGGCTAGTGTGTAGAATGCATGCTAGCTTATAAAAGTGGGAGAGGTAAATTGGGTTAATCGTGTGTTTGCGTAGTGCCGAAATCGGGTGACCCCCACCCAAGGGGCAAGGAAACTTGCGCCTTCTTTGGGAGTTCACGTGCTAGTGTGCACCTGGCGCGTGCGCGTACTATAACTGCGCTACCGAGGGGGTTGCCTTGTAGTGCGGGCTAACGCGGAAGCTACGTGCTTCCATTCACGTACTGTAATCGTGTAGCGTCGGGACGAAGTCGTAGTGCGGCTTCGGCGTGTTCCCGTACCTCAGGCCAGCATTCCAAGACGGACCCAATTGTAGTGTCAAGTTAAATAAGCACAGTGTGAAAACAGCTAGAATAAAACTAGTTATTTGTATTTAACACTTGGATTTAGGTCAAGTGTTAAATCAGGTGTCAAGTTTAGTTTGACACCTGGTCCGTCTTATCTTCACGAGAGCGGCAGTCGCGCAGCTCATCTCTCTCGAGTTGAGCCTGCGCGACCGAGCTCCTGCATCGTTTAGATCTGAGTGTGCTTATGTAGGGGTATAGGTTGTTGTGGGGTGGAGTCCCCATAGCTTGGGGTGCCCCTGGCTCGACTATTATATTAAAGAGTGATGTTGATGGATTTCATATTTTGTGTGAACAGTGTGTTTTGAGTTTTCTTATCACTCGAGAGAGATGACCTCTTACCTGTGAGTGCAAGGTAGGAGTTGAGGGTTAGCACTTGTATGATTACCTGTGTGTAAGTAGTGCTTAGTTTAAGAAGCTTAATAAACAAAAAAAAAACATGCAGGTTTCGATCATCTTTGGTTTCTGGGTGGTGGGGGAGGAGATGGGAGCGGAACGAGCTCCGCTGACTGTGCAGCGATGAGCGCTGCGTGCTTGGTTGAACTCTTCCATGGTTGACAATTGCAGGTTGCGGGTGCTGCGGGCTTACCAAACAGATATGGCCAGTTCTGTAGCAGACAAGTTCGCTGCAGAATTTTGAGAGCTCAAACGCGAAGAAAAGTTGTGATTTTGGATGGCGAGAGACTGAGGAAGTCGCAATGATTTGTACGCATGCGCTCCGAAAGCCAGAGAGAGGCTGGGGTTCTTGCAGGAGGAGGCTCTTTCCGGAGTCTTGGAAATCATCGAGTGTGCAGGGATGGTCTGGAGAAATTTGAGTTGTGCAGCCTGAGTCTGGCTGACTAGTCTGATCCGGTTGGGTTGCTGAGAGAGCAATAAAATCTTGGGTACATCTGAGTGTGCAGCGGCAGGCAGTGATTCGGGGGTGTGTTTGTTCTGGACAATCTTGGCCTGGAGGGCAGGTTGAAGTCAACTAAGGCATTGCCATGCGCCGAGGAGTCGTTATGTGATCTCTCGGCGAGACCCTATCATTTCGGGAAACGACGCTGATAAGTTGTGGCTGCTAAATCAAAGCCTCGTACATAGAGAGAGAGTCAACTGAAAGATGTTGATGCTAGTCACCAACTGCTGAGATGGGGCTGAGAGTCATGCATGGCGAGCCTGGCTCAACGTAGGCGTGATTATAGGAGTGCCAGTTGGCTACCACTACAATGACACTCTAAATGGAATGCAGCATGTGGAGAGAACGCCGAAAAGCAATGTCGTAGCCGAAGAGCCTGTGATTGCAGTGGTTAGGCCAGCTGTGGGCCATAACGATCCTTTGAGTCCTGTGAGTGATTCCCCACCCATATTTTCCAGGGCTGGTGCCAAGCAGCTGAGAAGATCTCGGTCGATTCCTTCAGGTGTACGAGGCCACGCAGCTACTCCTGTGTTCCCTGGTCCATTGCTCCCCATTGTCAGGCGCTTAAAACAGCTCCCCAATTTCTACTTACACTAACCGGAACAATGTAGGATCAGGGGATACAAAAGGGAGAAGCAAAGAACTAAATGCAGATGTTGGAATCAAAGATGGCAGTACACACCATATTGCCAAAGAGATTGAGGACGATCAAGATATGGGTGCAAAGCAGGATTCTAAACTAGAATTAGAGACTGGAAAAATTGGCAGAAGTAATGGCAAGCAGGTGCAATGTTTTACAGAAACAGGGAAGAGATGTTCTGCCAAATACTCTCGCCGTCAAGCCAAGTGCACCTGAAAGCTCTGTGATATCGAAGGGATCCACCAATGGGACAACTTGTTTTTCCTCTCACACTGGCAATGTCATATGTGGGAGTCAGTTCCTCGGTTTCACCTCCGATGTGGTAGATGTATTGTGCAAGTCCAGCAACCATCCACGAATCTTTCGATTGCAAGCCGCCTGTCCATAAGCCATGAAGGTGTTGCGCAGTGCATCTCTTGACCTGCTCTTGAAATCGCCCTAGGGTGTGATACCCCATCCATAACTGAGGTCGAGTTTTGGAATTAACGAGCTCTTGGTGCCTGGAGAATCCTGGAGGGGAACGACCTCGGGAACTCGTAGATAACCTGGGAACAGGTTGTAATGGCAAAAGCGTTTTGGTGTTAAAAAAAAAAAAAAAACCTTTTTGATCTAATTTAAATGTTTAAAGAGCCTGGTTGGTCATATCTTTGTCAAATGAGCTCCGTTTGACTCAGTTTTTGAGGGGATAGCTGCAGAAAGGGGAAATCTACCTATCTAGACCTGGTTTCTGTTTTTTGGACTTTGCTAAAAATCTATGGAATTTTTAGAGTGTGAGTGTGCCATGAAAGATCCACAATCCTGTTTCTAGAACCTGTGCTGGTCTATATTAGAGACAAATCTGTGGATGTACTCCTTGTATGGCTGGGGGAAATGAGGACGTAATTGAAGGGCAGGTCTCTTCTCTTAGCCTGTGCACACAAGGGGACAGGATTTATGTTTCCCAAGGAACTCAGACTGATTTGAGTGGAGAACAGTTGGACGAGTTGATTGCATACTGGGAGTCAGGCATTAGCAGTAGACAACAGACTGCTGTAGTTGGCATTGAGGGCCTCAATACAGTCAGAACTCTATTGGAGCCAGCAGTTCTGCAGCTGTAGGTGAAATACCAAAGTGGGTGAAAGCTAGGCTTGGGACACAGCCAAAGACAGCCCCGGGGACCAAGGTGTTCAGCCACAAGGCCGTGGTGTACTGGAGCAGAGGAGCAGGAGCTACACAAGTTTGTGCAATCAGACATGGTTGCAGCCGGATACGCTCTGCACAGGGCAACCACGAGCGGGGGTTCATCAGCAATGACATGTTTGTTGTGCGTGAAGGAGATGCAGTCATTCGCAATGAGGACACCCGCAACCGTCTCAAAGCTTTCGAGTTGAGAGACTATCAGACCCTACCTTTGTTTTCTTTAGTGTTCAGTGAGCGGGAGATAGCAGAGTGTTGCTTTGTCTCTACCTGGCAGAAAGAGGAGGAGGGTTGGTTAGAGCGAGCTACTGTAGCTTGGGACAAGGTTAGTGGCAGGTTTCTGGACATAGATATATCTCCTACACCTTACCATCAAGCAGAGCGAGGCACTTTGAGAGAAGTCTGGAAGTTGATAGCATAGATCAGGATTAGATCTTGCTTGGGCGGGCTTCTATTCTTCCCCTCCATCTCTGTACTATTTTCATTACCTTGTACTTGTAGTTGCCAAAGCCTCTCTTGGTGGAGGCCAGTCAGTCCGGGGTTTTGGGCTGGGATATTCTGCAGGATCAGCGTTGCTGCTGGATTTTGGTGTGGGGGTGTTGATGTTTTGATTTCTTGTGTTTGGATCCCCCCCAACACCTGCATGCTTGACTGTGCGCCATGTTGGTTTTGTGTGGGCGCTTGCTTTCATAGGGATTAGGCCGGATTTGATCACCGGTCAATCCTAGAGTATGCTGTCGGTGGTGAGGCTGGAGTGATGACCAGCAAGACCACCAGTGTTTCTTCTATGGTGAGGCTGGGTTGATGACCAGCCAACCATATGAGTTCTTGCGGTGGATGCAGGTGCAGGTGCCCTGAGCCATTGGGATATGACCCTTAGACTGCAACAGGTGCCCACCCGTGTCACTATTAGATTAGTACTAGAGCCTTATAGTGTCACGTGGAGGAGGTGCACATTGTGAGTGTCATTACGGAGTTACCCAAGGGTTTTGAGGGGAGTACGGCTACAAGGAGTGACAGTGAGAGTGGGTTCATAAGACGAGGTATTCGGTTCAGACCACCTTCACCGCCACCCTCAACTACTGTAGAGTCAGACACAGACTCGGAGGCTTCATCAACAGGTGTGCACTTTCATTCGCCATTGTTGTGGGACGACATGGAGGAGATGTATGGAGCTACCAAGGGGCCTCGTAGGTACTCTGGAGCTGTGGGCACAATTGAGTTGGATGACTTTATCCAGGAGTTCGACAGCTGGTGTGATTTGCAGCAGATGCGCAATCCACAGCTATTCACCCCATTCATGGCGTGGAAGGGACTGTTCCAGCATTTGGAAGGCCCGCCTATGGACGATTACCACGAGTTCAGGCGAGGACATGAAGCAGAGATTGAGGAGTGGAGGATGTATTGGTCACCTGACTACGTCTCCATTACTCGAGGCACGACGCGACCAGTAGCTGCATCAGTACCAATAGCTCCCACTGCCAGCACTAGTAGTGGAGCAAGTAGTGCTGGTACTTCTGCAGGTGGTACCAGTTCAAAAGGTGCTACTACTCCTCCTGCCACGACTACAACATATGTGCCTAGATTCAACCCGGTGGTGGAGTTCTTCCAAGAGTTGCGGAGGAACTACCAAGGTGTACGGACAGAGAAGCTGCGAAGTTTGCAAGACTTCCAGCGCAAACCCAGTGAGAGCCTGCGAGAGGCGTACACTCGTATGAGGCGCTTGATAAGTGTGACCCAAGGGGTTACTGAAGCTCAGACAATCCAGTTTTGGTATGGAATTCTGAACAAGGAGCTCAAGAGAAGGGTGCGAGATGCAACCCTGTTACAAGCAGCCCAACCCACCTTAGCAGATGTGTTTCTGCTGGCTGAGCGGATTGAGCTCAACATGGTGGAGGAGCGAGTTGTTACAATTGGATTTGGCAAGGACATGCCTGTACGGGGCACAGCTGTCAGCCCACAGGCACAAGGGACTGCCCAACAGCGTGGTCAGGGGGGCAAGGTTGCCCAGCCCAAGTTCCATGGAGCTTACAGGGGACCTCACGTGCAGAGGCTCGTGGCATCTTTTGCAGGCCAACAGCAACCAGGGGTGATATGTTGGACATGTGGAGGACCCCATGTCAAGAGAGATTGCCCAGAGGGTGGCAGAAGGCCGGCACAAGCACAGCCTGCACAGTTGCAGTGTGGGCATTGTGGCAAGTATGGGCATGGAGATGTCCAGTGTTATGACTTGCATCCTGAGTTGCGCCCAGGCCAGTTCCAGTTCCAAGGGAACAATGGTGGCCGGGGGCGAGGTGGACCAGCCCAGAGAGGACGAGGTGGTCGGGCACGAGGTGCAGGCCAAGGGCAACCTCAACATGCCCAAGGACGCGGAGGTCAGGGTGTTGATCAAGGCATGGCCAACCGGCTTCAGCAGCTAGAGCAGAGGCTCGCTGCCATGGCTATAGCTCAGGCGGTACCGGCTCCCAGGCGGGACGGTCCACCTCCTGCTCCTGAGGGAGGAGATATGGGAGGCATGGGATTTATGTGCGGAGCAGCACTACCACTAGAGCAGGTGGAGTCTGCTGCAGCCGTGACTCGAGGAGCAGCACGAGTTCCTGAGCCACGAGGTGCAGAGGTGGAATTGGATCCACAGCGTGGGGAGGCAAGCCGTCAGGCAAGGCTTCCTCAGTCATTCACATTGGCGGAGACTGTGTCGACGCCATCCATGGCACCTAGTTCTCGCCCGACTGTTACCGAGGCGGAGGTTACTATGCCATTGGGGAGAGCTACACGTGCAGCATTGACTCCTGCTGCCAAGGCTAGTGCGGCCGGTGTGTTATTGGGGGCAGCCACCTCTGTGTGTCAGGCCCCACTGTTCTCGGCAACAATGATTGTGATGCCGGGGGTGAGACCAGCTGCAGTGTTCAGACTAGCAGCAACACTCTGTGAGAGTGGGGAGGTCACTTCATCTTCTGCGGAGTTAGTAGAAGGTGTAGTGGCAGAGGGATCCTCGGATTTGAGGGTCAAGACTGCCACGGCTGCGCCATGGCAAGTTGCAGCTGCCAGATTAACGGAGCTGCCAGCTAGGCCAGCCATTGAGCGCGCCATGGTGACACCTGGAGTTGTCTTGTTAGACAACCAGGGAGGCATTTTCACTTTGAGTGGACCGGCAGGCAAGAAGTACCGGCCACTGCGGGTCTTGTTGGACTCAGGAGCTCAGCCACTGATGTTGGGCAGAGCTGCTATTGCAGGTTTGGGCCTCATGGAGGCGGATATGGAGCCTTGTCCTTTCCAGATACAGACATCTCTGGGAGGATCAGAGCAGGCTCGCGGCATGACACGGCATCAGTTGGCTATTAGACTACAGCCGGATCATCCTGTAGATGGCTCAGTGATGCGAGCCAATGCCATTGTGACAGACGCGGTCTCTTACGATGTCCTCGTTGGTGGGGCAGTGTTATACCCCATGGGCTTCACCCTGGATTTCTGGGAGGAGTCAGCATCCTACAGGCCTGGATGGCAGTCAGGGGATGGTCGCCGTGCACAACTCCCTGTGACATTCATTGGGGGTATTGCAGCTGCCCAGCGGGGCAAGATGCCAACACTAGCCGCCTTCACAGCTGCCGTTAGTTGGCCTGGAGAGTTGCTGGAAGGTAATGCCCATGCAGAGGATGTGCCACCTCCAGCAGAGCAGGATGACATGCATGGTACGGCGGAGTTGCCTGCCATGGTTGCTCACACTCCGTTGTGGGGTATGAGCAAGGATTTGCAGCAAGCTGCTGATGGACGGGTGCAACAAGCTTTGTACCGTCAGGAGAGGAGGAGAGTGCGGTGATTGCACCAGGGCCACCTCAGTTGTCGTCATTGGACACCACACCTCTTGTGTGGCAGCGGCCGGATGAAGGCATTTGCCTTCTGGACTTGTTTGGCGGGATCAGCATCGGATTGGCTGCTGTGCTACAGGCAGGTGTGCGGGTAAGGCGTTACCTGTATGTGGAGAGGGATGAGACTGCACGACGCGTCTCACTGCGCCATGTGGCTCAGTTGGTACAGCAGTACCCTGAGTTGTTGCCTGTGTCTGCAGTTCGTGGATACCAACAAGCCTTGCCAGCAGACATTTCATTGTTGGGGGCGCAAGATTTGGAGCAGGTTGGCTCCATTGATCTGATAGTGGCAGGTTGGCCCTGCCAAGGGCATTCATCAGCCGGGCATGGCAATGGATTGCGAGACTCGAGGACGGGTCTGTTTTGGGAGATGGTGTAGATTTTGCGCTGCTTGCAGCTTCATCAAGCTGTATCTCCAGCATACATCTTGGAGAATGTACCACTGATGGGTGATTCTCGGGCCAGGGTGATGGCCAGTGTGCATCAAGTCCGGTCGTGGCTTGGGTCAGCAGTGTTGCTGGATGCAGCTGCAGTGGGGTCACGGGCTCATCGTCCACGACTATGGTGGACTAACTTGATGCCACCCGCACTGCTCAAGCGTGCATTTGATGGGGTGCAGCGGCCAGCACACCTCACCGTGGATGGTATTTTGGACACAGGAAGGCAGTCTCAACGTGTGAGACACGATGACCGTTCGCCTTTGGCAGTGGTCAATAGGGTGGGTCAACCACGAGCAGCATTACCTACACTGCTCAGCTTCCCAGGATCCCATGCTTTTCGGGATGGTGGACCTGGCCTCCTGTGGGATGCCCAGTTGCAGCAGTTAGTGGAGCCTAATGCCGACGAGCGAGAGCGGGCTATGGGGTTTTCCACTGGGACCACGGCGGTGCCTTCTCTTTCTGAGGCATCACGTCGTCAGGTGTTGGGGCAAGCAATGGATCTCAATTGCTTGACCTGGATTGTCAGCTTGGCTATGGCTGAGCAACGTAGAGTGCGGAGTGCACTTCCCTTGACGGTCTCTCTGCCTACCGAGACGGTACAGGCAGCGAGGGGGGCGAGCCGGTGAGGACCACGAGGTGTAGACATCCATGGCACATGTGGGAGGTGCTCGAGGTTCAAGGGAGTTGGCAGCCAAGGCAGCTGTGATGGATGAGGTTGGGGATTCTTCTCGGGTTGAGGAGGTTCTCAATGATGAGATGATGGGGCAGGATGAGGCCTTGTCATTGACTGAGCAGGAAGGGGGTACTGCTCAAGAGGTTGCAGCATAGCAACCACGGGACGCGTCCTCTACCTCTAAGCCCACTGGACTTAAGGTTGCAGTTACGGAGGACAATTGGGAGCCTGTCATTGGACCCATTGTCACCGGAGGAGAGAGACGACGTATACGGCGGTTCCTGAGGGCTTACAGGAATTGCTTTGCCTTCAGTTTGAAGGACTTGGGAGCACTGAAGGGTCAAGAGATCCGTATTGAGTTGGCCACTGACACGCCAATCTTTCGGAGACCCTATAGATACAGTGACATGGAGAGGTCTTTGATTCAGATGAGGACTCAAGATCTCTGGGAGGCAGGTTTGGTGGAGCTCTCTGGTGGAGAGTATGCTTCAGCCACAGTGATGCCAACTAAGAAGGATGTCTATGGCAATTGGACGGAGAGACGTATGTGCGGTGATTACCGGCCTGTAAATCGTCAGACCAAGTCCGATAGGTATGCCATGCCAACACCAGAGGAGATCTTTGATGCCATTGGGCATTCCAAGGTCTTTAGCACGTTGGATTTACGATCCGGATATCACCAGTTGCCGATCAAGGAGGCGGATAAGCAAAAGACGGCATTCTGGGGGATCAATGAGCACGGGAAGGATTGCCTATACCAGTGGCGGTTCTTACCATTTGGGCTTAAAAACGCTCCCGCTGAGTTTCAAAGAGTCATGGACAGGATTCTAGCAGGGGTGGAGTTTGCTCGGTGCTACATAGATGACATCATCATCTTTAGTGCTACGGTGGAGGAGCATGAGAGACACCTTCAGGGGGTATTTGAGCGCTTGAGGGCGCACGGATTGAAGTTACATCCGGGAAAGTGCAAGTTTTTCCACAACCAGATTGAGTATCTGGGTCACATGATATATCCTGGAGGATTGGGGGTACAGCAGACTAAGGTAGAGTCCATTGCACAAGTTCCACGCCCCACGGATGTGAGCCGAGTTCGAGCTTTCATGGGGTTAGCAAACTATTACAGACGGTTTGTTAAGGGATTTAGTGCCATTGCAAAGGCTCTAACCAAGCTGACCAAGGTGGACCAGGAGTGGCAGTGGGAAGATGAGCAAGAACAAGCTTTTCAAGAGCTCAAGGCGAGGTTGACCTCGGCGCCCATCTTGAGACGACCTATCAGGGGGTCCTTTTCAGCTGCATACAGATTGGAGCATGCTGGGGCTTGGAGCGGTGCTCACACAGGTGGATGATGAGGGAAGAGAGTTCGTAGTGGCTTATGCTAGCCGCTCGAACAATGCTGCAGAGTCTAAGTATAGCTCATATGAGGGAGAATGCTTAGCTGCAGTGTGGGCCGTGGCACACTTCAGGTGCTATCTATATGGCAATCTCTTCACCCTTGTCACGGATCACCAACCACTCAAGTGGTTGATGGAGTCAGACAAGCTTACGGGGAAGCTTGCACGGTGGGCACTCATCCTTCAAGAGTATGACTTCAGGTGGTGCATCGACCGGGTTTGGTCAATCGCAATGCAGATGGGTTGAGTCGCAATCCATGCACGAGCCAGCAGGATGACACTGGAGCTCGGTGGCATGGTGAGACGGACGAGGAGATGGTGCCCGGATGGCATGCATCTGCATTTCTGTGTATCTGGCAGCGGAAGGCCAGGTTGGACCTGCAACAGGGATGACTGTAGATCAAGTGTCTGAGGACCCTGAGGCCAGCAATGAGCAAGGTGGCGCCAAAGATATACATGAGGATTCAGTTGTGTTGGACTACCTCCGCACTGGAGACACGACAGCCACTGTGACTGCCAAGGAGAGGGATCGGATCCTACAACGAGCCAAGAGGTTCAAGTGGGAGGGGACACACTTGCTCCGAGTGTGGGAGGATGGTCGAGTGAGGATTGTGCCTCACCCAACACAGCGGGCACGGTTAGTGCGGCATGCCCATGAGGAGTTGGGGCATTTTGGGGTGCGACGCACTCATAGTCTACTACAGGGGCAGTACTGGTGGCGTGGTATGCACACAGAGGTGCAACAATTTGTGGCTAGGTGCATGGTGTGTGACAGGGTGCGTGCTTCATTCAACGCCCCTACTCCACAATTGCACCCTCTTCCGATCATGGGATTGGGCTACAGGTGGAGTCTTGACTTCGCAGGGCCGTTGCCACTGACCATGCGCCACAACAAGTACGTGTTGGTGATGGTGGAGCACTTCTCCAAGTGGATTGAATTGGTTCCATTGCCTGATAAGGCTAGTGAGGGAGCTGCGTATGCATTCCTGGATTGTGTGCTTAGCCGATTCGATGCTCCAGCTGAGGTACTCACGGACCAAGGGAGAGAGTTCTTGGGGGAGTTTCAGGCTTTGTGTGACAAGGCCTTGATAGACCACCGCACCACTTCTCGGGATCATCCTGAGGCCGATGGCTTGGCAGAGAGAGTTGTTCAGACAGTAAAGAGGGGTTTGCGCAAGTATGGCTTGCAGAAGGGACACCTAGGAGATTGGGACCTTCAGTTACCCTGGTTAGCCATGGGCTACAGGTTCAGCAAGCAAGCATCACTTTCCTTCTCACCATACTTTCTTCTCTTTGGCCGAGAGCCGGATTTGCCTACATCCATTCGCAGAAAAGCTGCTACAGTTCTTAACCTTGACGATCCGGACGTGTGGGCACGTGCATGTGAGCAGCGTGCAGAGATGTTCAAGAGAGTCATGCCCATGGCTTTCGAGAACCTTGCCATTGCACAACACCGTGATACGTTGAGGTATGCTACCATACGTGGTGGGGGCTATCGTCCTGGGGTTCGGAGATTCAACCCTGGTGACTATGTCTATCTGCAGCAGACTGCTCCTACAACCCTGGATGTGACTGCAGGACGTGTTATTTTGAGGGTTCGAGAGGTCTTGCCCTCAGGCGTCTTGGTCTTGGAGGGTCGGGATGGCATAACTTGGAAGGACCATGTGCGTAATTGTGCGCCATGTCACCTTCCGAATGTCGATGGCAGGATTGACCCAAACCTGGCAGTGGTATCTGCAGGTTTGAGGTGCATGTTTTTGTGTTGATTTTGGTTGTCTCAATGCCATGACCAAAAAGGATGTTTATCCCTTACCACGTACTCATGAGACCTTGGACCAACTCAATGGTGCCACCATCTTTTCATCGTGGATCTAGCTGCTGGATTCTGGCAGGTTCCTTTGACAGAAGCCTCCAAACACAAGACGACCTTCACTGTAAGTATGGAATATTGTTTCAATTCTAAACTGTGCCATTTGGCCTTTGCAACGCCACCGGGCCACGACGTTTCAACAATTAATGGATGTGGTTCTTGGCAACCTCAAGTGGGAATGTGCCTTGGTTTATGTCGATGACATTAATGTTTACTCTTCTAGTTTTTATTCTCACCTGCTGGATCTTCAAAGGGTTTTCTGTAGGCTCAGAGCAGCGGGACTGAAAATTAAGGCAAAGAAATGTGATATTTGCATGGACCTCTTGAGATGGTTCCGGATGGGGATTGGTTATGTCCACATTGCATTGGATAGTGGGAGTGAATACAACCATGGAAGGCTAACAAGAAACGCAAGGCCCAGCTACTAGGAGACCTTGAACACACGAGATCCTGGCTCAAGCTCACAGATTGCAAGACGGTGACTAACGATGGGGCTACTCTTGTACCCGGCCTCTTGGTTGATAGAGTTTGAGCACGGTAGGGACAGTGATAGAGGACTTAGTACGGCTGTGGCTATTACATCTTGTAGCTATCTGGAGGTAGAGGGACCTATCCACCAGCTAGGGGGGCGATTGTGGCAGACTACTTTATTGTGCATATATGTGTGGTGTGGTTTGGACAGCGATGTAGTTGTGTAGCGATATGTATGCGCACGACAGCTGTCAAGTTAAATAAGCACAGTGTGAAAACAGCTAGAATAAAACTAGTTATTTGTATTTAACACTTGGATTTAGGTCAAGTGTTAAATCAGGTGTCAAGTTTAGTTTGACACCTGGTCCGTCTTATCTTCACGAGAGCGGCAGTCGCGCAGCTCATCTCTCTCGAGTTGAGCCTGCGCGACCGAGCTCCTGCATTGTTTAGATCTGAGTGTGCTTATGTAGGGGTATAGGTTGTTGTGGGGTGGAGTCCCCATAGCTTGGGGTGCCCCTGGCTCGACTATTATATTAAAGAGTGATGTTGATGGATTTCATATTTTGTGTGAACAGTGTGTTTTGAGTTTTCTTATCATTGTGGCAGACTACTTTATTGTGCATATATGTGTGGTGTGGTTTGGACAGCGATGTAGTTGTGTAGCGATATGTATGCGCACGACAGTAGTGATTGGGGTGCACGGTTGGTTCAAGGTTATCTTCCTAGTCAAAGAGGGTTCCAGGGAACCCTTGCTCAAGGTGATGCCAAAAGCGGCATCATGAGCGGTCGCAAGCAATGTTGTTGCAGTAAGGCGATTCGATCCTCGGGGAGGATCGTTCCTTGGCCTTGAAGTAGGCCAAGAAGAGTGCGCTGGGAGGAGCTGGAGAGGCTCCACCCTTGGCCGGGACTTGGAGGAAGTCGGCCGACCTAGCTAGTGGAGAGTAGAGTCAAGTGTGGGGTTTGGTTCTTTGCCATGGGACGCCATGGTACGGAAACAAACTCCTTGATGTGGGACGCCACAACTTGGATGTTCGTTTCTACAAAATGGACTAGTCGATGAGGACATCGACTCCCTGTTGGTAGGGGTGTGTGTCGCGGCCCTTTGCCTTGAGGGCAGGGGGTCGGGACACATGAGGGGCTGCCCCAGTGGTGGGGGCAGCGGCAACGATAGGTATGGGGGGCTGGAGCACCCTTGACTGCCCAAGGCACTCAAGGAGGCGGAGGCGCTCACTAGGTGGAGCCCCGCACACCGGGTTGCGGTGGGGGTGGCTCCACAAGGGGTGGTGGTAGCTTAGCGGGACTTAGTGGGGGTGGCATAGGACTCACCATGGGGGCGGAGACCTCGTGGTGGGAGTCTTGGGGAGTCTTGGGACTCATCACGGTCCATAGGGGCCGTGGTGAGTGGGCCAAGACTCGCCACGACTCATCACCGGGAGTCGAGGGTTTTCGTGGTGGTTCGCCATAAAATGGCATGGCTGGTTGTGAAACCCCCGCGGACAGCTACAGAAGTATATATAAGGGGAGTAGTGACCCCGAGAACGGTGCAAGCCCATTGGTGACCAAAAACTAGTGAGTAAGTGAGCGAGCCGGAAAGCGACCAAAGAGTGGGGAGCTGTTCCGGACTGCCATCTACCAAAGGGAATTCCACTAGGCCCAAATAGGTGGAGGGTTTAGTGGGAGAGCGAAGGGGGACCGTTATGTCCCGGTGAGCAGCCGAAGCTCCAAGTTGGCCCGGCGGCCAGGTTGGGAGTCAGGCGCGCGCATCAAAGCGAGTAACTATGACTTGAAGGGGAGCTTACCGACGTGAGGTGCGTGACAGAGATGATTCTGAAGACAAAAATGTAGGATATGAGTGATGTTGATATGTTCTAAAGTGCAATTGTAAAGATATGCAAATGACTAAAGTGTATGACTGAAACTGTTTCACCGTAATACAGGATAACAGAAACCTATCTCTTATGGAAGAGAAAACACACACTAGAGAACAAACCTAGCAGCAAAAGCAAGACTAGACAGACAGTCTAAACAATATAACTGTAAGGTACAACAACACAAAAGAGAAAGTGGTACAAAACACACTTATATGCAGAACACTAGCAAATCTTTATAAGCCCCAGACTAGTTTCGCTCAAAACCTGAGCTCTTCAGTGGGAAGAAAGAAATGGAGTGAAGTACAATGAGCCTCACGCCAGCTTATATACTGTCGAAGGATTTTAATATACTGTCGACAGTTGCTTTGAGATGTTGCAATCTCTTAAAATCCTTCTTGTATTGTATGAAAGAATTGTCCAGTAACTTTTGAGCAGCCTCCACAAAGGTAGGAGTGTGATCCCGTTTGTTGAAAAACATGCCCACTCGTGGTCTCGAAGAAGAACACTCCCGAATTGTGTACGGCTTCCTGCTTTAGAAAGTATCATTGTAGACGGTCACGACATTGTAAAGGCTCGCGTCAAGGATGTGGTTCGCTCTGCCTTCAAGTCCTCTATTCGAGGTCATCTCAAGACCGCAATGCATGCTCTGACTACAGATGACTCCATCGTCATCAATCCCGCGGACAAAAATCTTGGGTTGGTGATCATGCGTAAGGATTGGTATATGGATGAGGCACACCGCCAACTCCACGATGGACATGTTTATGAATCTGTGGCAGAGATTCCATGGGACAATCTCATTTATGATTTGGATGCAGTGCTCACTTCTGCTTTTATGCGGGGATTAATCGACAAGCAGGAAAATGATTTTTTGGCTTTCAAGCCCCAAGGGGGCTACCGACCCTGCATGTTCTATCTTGTGCCCAAAATGCACAAACCTGTGGTGGTTGGACCAATTTGTTCGTACAATGGGTACCTTTTTTAGCACGCATCCAAGTGGTTATATTACCATTTGTTTCCTATTTTGCTTCAGGAACGTAATCATTTGATAGATTCAATTTCTGTGTTGAAAAATTTGTCGAGTAGACAACTTCCTCGAGATGTGCTTCTATTCACCTTTGATGTGGAGTCATTGTACCCTAGCATTCCTACTGGGGATGGACTTGACGATTGAAGGACATGATTACCGGCAAGCTCAAGTCACCCCGGTTTGAATGAGACTCGTCATGAGTCTTTTTCACATGGTCTTGGAGAACAACTATCTTCAATTTGGCTCGAGCTATTGGCATCAAATCCAAGGCACTGCAGTGGGTAGCAATTTTGCTGTTGTGTATGCTTGTCTCTTTCTTTGCAGCTTAGAAAGAGAGTTGGCTTGCGCAGCAAGAGGTATATGATCTTTGTACTACAAGAGATACATCGATGACGGATTTGGAATCTGGGAAGGATCTCGGGCAAGTTTGGAGACTTGGCTCGATCGATACAACTTTCTCAGTCCCACAATTCGCATTCAAAGGGTGATCTCTGACTCTACTGTTGACATTCTTGATATTCAATTCTTCAAGGGAGCTGATTTTGTCAATAGTGGGATTCTATCTTCGAGATGTCATCAGAAGGCACTCAACAGATATCAGTACTTGCCATGGACGTCCTGTCATCCGCGGCACCAAAAATGAGCATTCATCATTGGTGAGCTACGCCAATACACTTCAAGAGAAAGCACATGTGCAGGTTTTTCAGAGATCAGACGACTGTTCTATGAATGACTGCGTGCTCGAGGCTATCCAAAGTCTTTTATCTTAGAGTGTTTTAGTCTATGTGACTACGGACAACGTGCTACACTGTTAGCTTCAGAATCCACTCGTAAGTTGACGGGCAAGCGGGCCCCCTTGGTTCTGAAACTTGAGCATTTGCGTTACACTCAAGCTCTAAGCTTTGAGGGAGTCCTAAACCCTAAACTTCATGTGGGTTTTTTGAAAGTTCCGCAGTTAGCGTCCTTTGACAGACCTATTGTTTGTTGGAAAAAAACGAGGAATTTACGTTCATACTTAGTTCGTGCTAAGTTACAATAGAGTCAATTATATTAAAGGAGATATTCTTGGCTTACAGGCATAAGTTGGAAAAAGACCTTATTTTTTTTTATAAAAGAGAGATTCTTGGCTTACGCGCTTAAGTTGGAAAAAGAACTTTTTCTTTTCTAGAAAAAGACCTTTTCTCGGCTAAAAGATAATTTTAGTTGTCTTTTTATCTTATGCACTTTTTGAGACATCACTTATTCGACAATATATGGTTTGCATTTGAAACTTGGGTTTTTAAGTCAACATTGCAGACATGGAGCAGTGAGGATGATGACTTGTCTCTTCACTACATCTCAATTTATGGCTGCATACTGATTGACTGTAATGGTGCCGCAGCCTGCTAAGAGGACAGCATATTCAAGCCTGGGAGCAGACCGAGTCTTCTCTCCTGTGGAGAGGGAGCTTGTTTCTGACATTGTGAGTTTCTGGCCCTGATCTGAAAGTTCTATGTGCATGTGACAAAAATATATCAACAAAAAAAGCATATGAGAAGACTCCTAGGAATAGGACACCACCCAGGAACCGGGGAGAAGAGTATGCCACACCCGTCAGTAGCAAGATTCGACCCCAGAATTGTCTCGGTCGCACTTACTGCACTTAGCCAACTGAGCTACCGACTGTTGGTTTTTAATTTCCGAATGGGAAATCACTGCAGAGAAGCCAACACAAGGAATCTGATACTCAGAGTGCCTGCACATCTTCCAATGACATGAAAAACTCTGGTCTACAACTCCTAGTAGAAGTCTATCTTAACGCTATTTGGTTCACTTGACTCACCGCCAAGTGTAGCCAAAACAAAACTTCAAGAATATTCACACCTAATCTCGATTCTCAATGGCACCTGATGCACTACAACACACAACCACGCCTTGGTGTTGAACCAATTGACCTGCCGACTCCCCTGGAAACAAAATTATTCTGGAATATCTTGCAAACATGTCACACCATCGTATCATGCAGTGTAACACAAAGCTGATGAACTCATTGATTGGTTCATGAAAACATACTTGTCATTAATTTGTGTCCCTTTTTCACAGGTTCTTGAAGTTGGTCCATGGTTGAATACAGAAGCAGTCTAACTTAGTAGTATACTTCTATAGCGTGGAAAGGTGTGACAACAACAAGAGAATATGGAAATGTCACCAAACACAAAAAAATAGAGCCAGTATCCCAATGAATCTCACCTTCTCAATACTCCATGAGCCATCACAAAATTTGTCCCCGTCACTCCTTGATAAAACGTAAGAAATCACATATTACGCGGTCAAACAAATCCTCCGCTTCTACCTGTCCAATATAGCCAATTAAACGATTATCTTGGCATTCAGATTGGAGTTCAGCTGGCTTCTTTGCAGGATAGGCAACTACCAAGCTGATGCAACCATCTTTGCATGCGGCAAGCACCCTCGTTTTAGACTCGGAACTATTCTTGTACATCTGTTCCGGATCTGTAGTTGCCACTGCTCTAGCCCACTGCACCTCAGATCGCAGCTTCAGTTGACAGAAGACAGGAATCTTCAAATTCCCAAGTCTCACAACAAAAAGAACATCAGCTCCAGATCTGTCGTAAAAAATGAGGCATGGCGGACGAGATTTCTCTTCAGCATCAAGAAATTTACTTACGGTGTGGATCCTATATGACTCCCTCCACACTCCTTCACCTTCACCGGTAATCGTTGGCTTGTCCCTTGCGAATTTTGGAGGCAGGGTTGCATCCTTGAAACAACACATATCGGCCAACAATTTTGTGCCGTCAAACAGCTTGGCCACATGAACTGTGAAAAGTTTCTCCCATGCCCTACCCATTGCACTGGGATCATCCTTGCAATCAACCATGTAGTCTTTAAGTGATTTCTCAAATGAATGGTTGATCGTCAAGTAGTTCATGATGCTATGATGGACTGTCGGTTCGACTATAGAGAAAGTGAATTGGGAACCTATTGAATGGTGTAGCTGTCCAAGGCCACACTCGAGCAAAGTCATATCTCCGTCCGTTGAAACGGTATGTTCTCCCCTCCCTGCATAGGCAAAGGAGGTTCCTATTCTTTGCACCAAGGAAGCACCATTGAATGATTCTTCTTTCAGGACAAATGTGCCTTTTGCTCCACACAGAGCGCTCACAGCATAATAAATGGAAGTGCTGTCATTGGTGTTGCTTGTGATCTCCTTGAAATAGTTGTCTACTACCGTTATATCCCATCTTCCTCCAGCCTTCCTCAGAAGGCGCTCGACACAACTTACCAAACACCTTCGACGGCCTCTAAATTTTTCCAGCAGATACTGGGCATTGTCCTCCATATGATCATCCTCTAGCTTCAGGTACTCGCTGCAGAATTTCGGAACCTGACGCACATCTGTCCATGAAGAAAATGGAGCAGAAGAAAATTGAACCGGGCCACCACCCCCTTCTTTTGCAATCAGCGAACCTATGTCCGCTTCCAGCTTCAAAAAGCTGACACCTGTACCAGCAACAAATACTTTCTGCTTTGGCAACGCCGTAGATGGCCCCACTAGGGCTTTGATCAACGGAGAAAAAATGGACCTTAGCTCTTTCGTCTCAGGGGATTCATAGTCATTTACATTTTTCCTTCCCAACACCTGCGCTTCATCCAGAACTACAGTGAAAGTGCCAACCTCCCCCTCTAAATCCGTCCACAGTTTTTTTATCCTAGCATTTAGCCCCTCTGAATCTTCCAGGGAAGTAACCACGTCAAAAAGTTCCCGAGTAAGCACATCATATAGATCGTTACGATCTGCACCAAGGAAAGCACGGAATTGCACCTGGAGCATGAGCCATTGCAGAGGACTCAAATCAGGAATTTCTTGGTGACAAAATTCCAAGATTAACAACCTTGAAAGAATGGCACACCTCATACGTTTCATCACATTCCTGTGATTCATTGCCTTATCGACCTCTATCTCATGAGAACTCACAGAGGCGACATCATCTGACCCACCGTTTCCTTTGGTTTTAGCTGTCCAAAAAAACCCCCACTTCTCTGCAAGCAGCTCGTAAAGAAACCGAGTTTTCCCACTCCCACTCACTCCAACAACTGGCACAACACCAGTCGAGCCATCATTCGCTCGTTCCCACAAATCACCAACATCTTCAGTCCAACGAGCAGTTAATTTATCCAGTTAAATGCTTGGATAACCACGGTGGTCGAGTGGCACACCGTTCTGTATAGACAAATTGCACCCCATCTTTTTGAACGTGTCCAAAAACTCAGAAAATTTCAATTTCCATTTTTGCATAACCACCTTCACTGATTCTGTAAGCAAAACCCACACACTTTCCGTCACTCCTGACAGATCCATGTATCTGAAGAAAAATAAGAGCATCCTATCTAGCAAATAGTTGAACAATACAAAAGATACACCAACAAAGCCTATGACCAAAGAAAATGCAAAGAGAAGGGGAACATGGAAGGGAAGGCCAAGTAACACAGTAGCTCTACCTGAAAACCCGTTTCCAGAGGTTTTCAATCTCTTCGCAGATCTCTCTCCCCCTGCAAATATGTCAGATTTTGTCAAATTTCAAACGATTTGCATTCATCCAAACTCTTACCATGGAATTACTGATGAAACTGTTGTTGTATGGCAGCATCCTGTAACCCTAAACCCTAAACCGAGGACAAACTAAATTATCTGAGCACACACCGATCTCTATCAGTCATGGAATATTCAGAAGTTTTCAATCTCTTCCCAAATCCTAAACCACGGCTGGGAGATGTCAGTCCCAGATGTGGGCAGGTTTAAAGTGTTCTGCGTTCTTGTCTTCTTTTCTCTGTTTTTTCGTTCAATTTTTTTCTTCGAATACCGCTGCTGATGCTGGGATCTTTTCTTGATACTTTTGATAGCTAGGGTTTTTTTATTTCACGCTACAAGTATCAGTAATTCTTAACATTCAAAAGTCCACAAACGATCACTATCACTTCTATTAGCAACCCCCTTGTGAGAAGGAAGCGACAAGAGAAGGGCAGAGATAACTAAGAAAGAGGAGGTCTCTAAGAAAAAGGAGAACATTGATGGGATTGTAGGAGGAAACTCGCTCTGACATGTGCCAATAGAGCAGGATTAGACTGGATATTTCAAGCAGAGTGAATCACATGGTCTTAATTTGGGCCTCCAATTCTTTTGGAGCAATCAGAGATTGATCAACAAGTAGCATATTGGTGTGAGGTAGATATAGAGTCATTTCAATCGCATAATGTCCTTCTTTAATTTTTTAACCATCTCATAAAACTCAGCACACAACATCACTTCAAACAGGGTTTAAGTCTCAGATCTTGTGAGAAGAAAAGATGTCCTAACCTGGTCAGGTTTAGGGTTTAGAGTTTGTCGTCACCGGATCATTTGCTCCTTTTGAAGAGGAAATGATAATATTAGGTATGACTTCAGAATCCTTGGTTGATTATGATCTCAAATGCCAATGAGCAGCTTGTCTTCTAACGCATTCCTTCGTCAGGTGCAAGAACCTTCTGTGACAGTGTTCACCCATTAGCTAGGGTGTCAGATAGTGTGTCATGGAGAGAGTCTGGTGAATGTCGATGGGTTGCGCCCGTTTGTTTTTATGTCTGCAATTCTGGTGATGGGCAGGCACATTTGAATTCTTGCAAGACAATTGGGCAGTTGATTGTTGAAACCGCTGCAGTTGCTGATTTGTTCAATGCATAGCTTGGAGTCAAGTGTTTGCAATTTTTTTGGTTTCTTGGCTGCGTTGTGCACTCAGGGTTTCAACAGCTTCTCCCAATCCCGTGTGTGATCCTGTGTACGGTTGATACACGCAGTTTATTCATTCGATAGATCCATGTTAACAAGTAATATATGAGGAGGGTCCTTTGAAAGACACGGTTGTTTGTTATTTATATGGCTCTACAGCAGATTACTTAAGTTTTTCCTTATCTGGTTATCTGTAGTTACTCCTGATGAATGAGTGAGTTCTCTTTGTTTCCTTTCCCTGCAATATCCTGCAGGTAGGCATCACCCAGGGTAATTCTCTAGAATGTATTTTCTAGAACGATGCTAATCAGGCTGCTCATAGAGCTGTCGAGCAGTCTGATAAGAGCCAGCGTATGGCAGCGTCCAATTTATATTCCTAGTCATTTTGTTGGTTGATAGATTGATGCGGGCAGCGCCTCCTACCCTCAGAGAATGGCTGAAGAAAAAGTTGCCGGATCATGTTCTATGGTTTTGAGTTGCCATTTTGTTGAGCTTGCTGCATTGCACTGCTTCTTGGAAATGTCTGGCCGTGAACCTTTGTGGGCACTTTTCGTGCAAGGTCAGAGGGCAAGCCCTTCTGAATCTCTTGAAGCGCAGTGGTCGGTCAGATTGCGGCAGATGATGGCAGGTTTAAAGTGTTGTGTGGCCTGAAACCCTAACTCTAAACCGTCATTTTGGTAGTTCACTTGTGAGTGATTGCCGTCCTCGCATCCACTTCTATTTTTATTGTGAGGGAGAGGGAGTCTTCCTTTGTGTCTCTGGAGCTCTCTTGGATTTTTTGCATCCATAACCATAACCGCAACAGTTTTGGACGGGCTCAATGGCATCCCAAGAGTATGTACAGGGTTAGGGTTTCAAATCTTCATCTGATTTTTGTTACGTCTCTTGCTTCTTGGTTGAACGGTGTTGTGTCTGTCTTCGCAGGCTACTTTCTTTGTGGGATTGTTGGTTATGGAAACCATGGTTGATGGTTTAGGGTGTCAGATAGTGCGTCAAGGAGGGAGTCTGGTGAGTGTAAGTTTGTAGGGTTTGCTACCAATGTGTGAAGAATGAGTTTCTGTTCTCTCTTCAGTACTTTGATGCATGTGACCTGCGAATCAGTAGTGTTGTTCAAACCTTTACGATTTCTTGAGTACCATCTTCAGAAGATAGAAAGCTCTAGCCGAAATTGTGCGCATGTTTTGAGCTGTTAATTGGTCGATGACAGAATGTGGTTGTTGGTGACTTATGTGAGTTAACCAAAACCGCCTTGGCTGCAGAACCTTCTGTGACAGAGTTCACCCATTAGCTAGGGTGTCAGATAGTGCGTCATGGAGAGAGTCTGGTGAATGTCGATGGGTTGCCTAGGGCAGTCTGAGCCCGTTTGTTTTTATGTCTGCAATTCTGATGATGGGCAGGCACATTTGAATTCTCGCAAGACAATTGGGCAGTTGATTGTTGAACCTGCTGCAGTTGCTGATTTGTGATTCGTTCAATGCGTAGCTTGGAGTCAAGTGTTTGCAATTTTTTTGGTTTCTTGGCTGCGTTGTGCACTCAGGGTTTCAACAGCTTCTCCCAATCCCGTGTGTGATCCTGTGTACGGTTGATACATGCAGTTTATTCATTCGATAGATCCATGTTAACAAGTAAAATATGAGGGGGGTCCTTTGAAAGACACGGTTGTTTGTTAGGACAGGGTATTTCAAACTGAATCTAGTATCTTGAGATATTTGCATATTTTTAGCATTACAAGCAGCTTCTTGGTAGCGTCAGTACTTTGATGCATGTGACCTGCGAATCAGTAGTGTTGTTCAAACCTTTACGATTTCTTGAGTACCATCTTCAGAGGATAGAAAGCTCTAGCCGAAATTGTGCGCATGTTTTGAGCCGTTAATTGGTCGATGACAGAATGTGGTTGTTGGTGACTTACGTAGCCTTGTGGACATTGACCCCGCGCCCAGTTTGAGCGGGAACAAAAGGGATAGAACCTACCTCTGTCAGGGGCTGACGTTGGTAGTAAGACTTACCTTGATATATAGAATTAATCCGGGTTTTCCAGATATCCTCTAGAAATCCCTTCACACAAGCATCAATCTGCTGTGTGTGGCCTCAGCAGGGCCTGGGCTTTCGGCTCAGCCTCGAGACTTTCAAAGTTGGTAAACAGGGGTACAGGCACAATTCCCTTGATAGATTTGAAGAGAGCGTCTCTTTGGTGAGAGAACCCTGGACAGTGTATCAAAAAATGAATACTGTCTTCAGATTGCCCACACAACGGGCAATTGCACTCTCTCTTTCCTCTCTGCTTCTGTTTGCTGTTCAAAGGTAGGCTTCCTGCCCTGAGTTTAAATTTCAGTCTAGTGCCGAGAGTGGGTAGACCCTTGAGGTCATCCAAGATGTCCTCCCCCATGTCACTGACTGGAAACAGGTTCAGGGAAGTTTTCTGCCTATTCATTTTTATCAGACAATCTCATGGCAAAAGACATGGCTTTGGACACTACAGCCTCTAAGTCAGATTTATCCAGCAGGGTCAAAACTTGCGGCTCCAGGTCCAGGTCCTTGAGAATCTCTTCTACTCTCTTCTGCCAGGACTTAGCCTGTTTGACAGGGCGGTCCTGTTTCCAAGATATAGAGTCGATTAACTTAGGATATCTGGTGTTGGGCATATGTTGCAGCTGACCCCACCATCTGACCTTGAATTCATCTCGTCGGGAGCTTAAGGACGGAATGCCAAAGATTCAAGATAGAACAACAATAGAACAATAGTGGAAAGAAAAGGGACAATTCTTCGTGATTAGTTTGTTTCTTAGCTATGACTAGTGTTAGGGTAGTGACGTGCGGTTAACGATTTCCCTTTGAAGGTGGGGTTACTTTATTTTCATACTTGCCCTCTAGACACCCGATGACAATGCAAATCAATATGGGGATTTGTTTAATCAAGAGGGAGTTCTGCTGCTTGGGAGCGATTCCTTGGACCCAGGAGACTATACCTTTAAGCAGGTTGATGCTCCTTCAACAACAGACACAAGTAAAGGCAGTGGTAAACCCTTCTCCCTGTCATCGGGGTTTTGTCATCGGGATAATTTAGGTTTTCCTGTGGCGGTCTGAGTTTCTTAGGGCTCTGCGGCCTGAGTTTGCTGATAGTGAGGTTTAAGTACTTAGGGTTTGTTGTCACCAGATCGTTTCAAGGTTATTGAAAGCTTTGCAAACTTTGTGAGGCAGGCAGAAGCTCCACTTGCCTTCACTCCATAAATTTTTGCAAGGCTTTCGTAGCAAGGGTTGTAGGGTATGTCTTCTTGTACTTACTGGAGCTGTTTGTCCCGTAGGTTATGTTTACTCCCGCAGACTTATGTGAGTTAACCAAAACCGCCTTGGCTGCAAAACCTTCTGTGGCAGTGTTCACCCATTAGCTAGGGTGTCAGATAGTGCGTCATGGAGAGAGTCTGGTGAATGTCGATGGGTTGCCTAGGGCAGTCTGAGCCCGTTTGTTTTTATGTCTGCAATTCTGATGATGGGCAGGCACATTTGAATTCTTGATGGGCAGTTGATTGTTGAACCCGCTGCAGTTG